>CM067222.1:25044396-25400068 GCA_034190945.1 Octodonta nipae
TCCAGGTAATTTGTTCCAGTATTCCAGACTCTTCTGGGTTCTAATTACCCAAAGACGAAAAGGAAAATGATGGTCATATCGCTGGTATTGGCATATCGATTTGTTTCACAATAATTTTTTTTTTTTTCGATAGTCGCTGAAAAAACAAGTACTTCTGCAGTGTGACTTACAGCCCGCCATACCGACGAGAGCTATCATCGTCCAGTAACTATTCACGAAAATCACCGTGCCATACTTTTCTTACGGTTTCCAAATGGCCGCTATACCGCCGCATAAGAGTTTTTTTAAACTATTTGCACCAATATGACATTTGGTTTTCAGTAAGTATATGATAAAATGTGACCGTTATTATATTTGCCATACTTCTAGTAGGGGGCAAAAGTGGTGTCAGACTTGAAAAATTTGTTTATTCGACACGTTTTCAAAATATTACTGTACCAAACGTAAAATCATTTGTTACAGTATGTCATCATTGTTGTCGGTTTGTTTGGATGTATCCCATAATGTAACCGTGGAGCGGAAGAGTTTCTCACTCGGGTAAGTTGTAAAAAAAACTTGGAACGAATTGTTACGGTATGGAAGGTATTTTCGAAAATTAAAAAAAACTATGCTTTGGGAAAATTCTACCATACTTATAGTGAACTGCCAAAGAGGTGCCATACTCGAAAAAATAATTTTCTGAAATTTTTTTTTGTGTTGAAAAATTAGCCTATACCGTGACCATTGGGGTGGGGCTGCCACACTCGCTCTGATATGTTAACAACCAATACAATCTTGAAACCATTTTCCGAAATAGCGCACCTGTAATAGTGTGAAGGGTGCATGTGAAAAAAATTATATGCAATATCAATATTAATACAGTTTATTCCAAACGATTTATAAAGCTTCATAGACTTTAAACGTCATTTGAATTATTTGAACCTCAAATTATAGGAAAAATTAGTGTCATACAAACCATTCGAAATACGCATAAACTCTTATAATTTTGAAAAAAGTACTTACTCGCCACCTCCTACATACTTCTATTTATGATCTAACAAAGAACTGGTAAATTATAGGGTGGAAAAATCGTTTCGCATAAAAAATCTCCTTTACGACGGTATAGAACCATCTGGAATCGTCGGCTACTCGAGTGTGCAAAAACAGCCTGGTACACATGGTGTAATTGTTTTTTTTTACCCGGAGAATTATGGCATTGTGCTTCTTTTTTCATCGACTATCGGAAAAATGAGAATTTTTGTGAAACAAACCGTTTGACACTCGTAATTTATCTGACACAAGTGCTGTGATCACCTTCCTTTTCGTCATTAGGTAATTAGACTCGTGAAAGCGTCGCCATACTGGAACAATTGACCTAGAATTTTGTGTCACCATCTCCTATTACTATCCTATTACTTCCTCTTTGTTCTTGTCGTACTCCACTAATTGGTTTCAGGCAGGTATCTAGCCAGTTTTATTTCTTTTTGTGCTGATCCCCTTACAATCTAGGTTGAACATTTTATTGTTTTATCAATCTATCTTTTGTCCTTTTTCTTTGTGTTTTTCCAAAACTGCTTATCCGTCCTATTTCGGAGGCCATTTTGAGTACTATAAGTAATATCATTATTTTTACTAGACTTGTTTACTAGCTACCTGCTTAACCTACTGACTGGCACGGACTAGGGTCTCTGTTGGGGTTATTTCCCTTAACCGAATAGTCCAATTCCGGCCATAATCCATAATTTCAGTTAAGGTGAGATCGCTTTTCTACACAAATCTCTTCTAATTTTGGTGAAAAATGTTGAACATGAACTATTTGTTGATTTTTTTTAAAATAGCGTAATAATGACGTCTTGTTCGTTGAGTTGGCAGTTTCTTGTAACTGATTAACGCTGTATAATGATGTTTCAAATTAATTATACTTCGGAGCAAATTTTCCTGTGCTTACCATAAGATTTAATTTTCACCCGATTTAACATTACCCCCTGCCGGAACGTTATAGACCTATGTCAAATTTTGAATCTCCAATGGTAAAGTTTATATTGTCCCTATTTCGATGTCTCTTAATGCACTAGCCCCGTCTTGGTCTTCTACATCACCAGATAGTTATTTCCCATCCTACCCTTACCCTACCCAACCAGGTACTGATTGGGCTTATTAGTTACAACTTGGCGTTGGTTTGTGTAATTATAGTCAGATTATCTGCGTATGAGAGGGTGGTGCGTTCACGGGATGATTCAATAGTGTGGGTCCAAAGACCAATCCTTGGGGGACTCCTTGGGTTATTTTCTTCACAAAAATCATAGTATACAATTTTTCTATTATTTCTTTATACGAGGCGTGTTTTTTGTTTGTTGTTTTGTTGTTTTTTAAGTACCGTTGTGAAATTAAAAAAACAGACGTGCATAGATATAAGAATAATTTTACTTTTTACATGAGAGCTGTACATTCATCTACTTTTCTACATAATTTCCTCCAATGTTGAGGCAATTGTCATAACGGCGCACCAGTTTCTGAATACCCTCCTCATAGAAATCTGCGACCTGACTTGTTAACCACTGTATCACAACTGTTTTGACTTCGTCATAGTCTTGAAGACGCTGACTGCCCAGGTGTTTCTTCAAGTGCAGGAACAGGTGGTAGTCACTGGGCGCCAGATCAGGGCTGTATGTAGAATGTTCTACAGTTTCCCATTTAAAAGATGTCATGCATCAAAACGATGCCCCTGCTCAACTTTCCACGTCTTTTCTTCTGGATTGAACGGCGCAGATTGTTCAATGTCTAACAGTAAGCTGCTGTATTGATTGTCTCCTTAGGAGGCAGAAATTCCACAAGCAATACTTCTTTTTTGTCCCAATAAAACGGTGCACATGATTTTCCGGGCAGAAAGTGTTTGCTTAAACTTCACTTTTCTGGATGAATCTGAATGCCGCCATTCCATGGACTATTGCTTTGATTCTAGGGTGACGTAGTCCACCCGTGTTTCATTGCCCGCAACAATTTGGCTTAAGAAATCATCACCGTCGTTGCGGTACTGCTCAAGGAAAGTCAATGCACTGCCTAGACTTTGGTTTTGTGCACCTCCGTCAACATTTTCGGTACCCACAATGCCATACAAAACACTACAAGAAACATTAGGAAAGTCATCGCACAAGAAGGAAATCGTAAAGCGTCTGTTTTCTCTCACCTTATTGTCCACTTGCTGCACTAAACTTGCATTAATGACTGAAGAACGCCCACTCCGTTGTTCATCATGCACAATTGTGCGGCCATCTTTAAATGTTCTAGCCCTCTTTCTTACCATTCCATCACTCATACTGTTTTGTCCGTAAATGCCAGAGATCTTACGATGAATATCGATCGGTTTCAGGCCTTTAGCACTAAGTTCTCTTATAACAGAACGTACCTCACAGTCGGCGGGACTCACGGTTATCGGAGGCATCTTAAACACTCAGTAAATAACGTAAACACGCCTCGTATTTTTTATCACTAGATTCAAACCTTAAGTACCTCGTTTTCTCACCATTGCCCTTATCATTAATATATTGTTTTCTAAAAGACTACAAAATTGATAAACCGAAAGTTTTCGTATATATCTCAATTGCCACTCTGTCTAGTACATATACTTCAATGTTAACTGGGTTACATAAATAAATACATAAATATTTCAGTCGTTTATTAAAAAATACTTTTAACAACATGTAGTGGTGCTTATTTACAAAAAATGACTAGGAATAATAATATTAAGTTTTCTTTGGTACTCCTTTACGAATACATATTTTTCGTTTCGATTTAAGTCGTTGTACACTTGAAAATATTCAAAAAAAATATACATAAATTATAATTACAATACTGTTGTTTGTTCTTCCATTGGTAACAATAAACAAAATCTTTTGTTTAAGTTGGTATTCGGTGTCCATAAAATATCATTTATATCGAATTTTAGTTTTTATAAAATCTCCATTGAAATGACATCAGCCTCCTTACCATTACACCCATCATGCTACAGTCTTCAGTTTAAGAATGTGGTCTCACAGACCCTGGCCTAAACGTCGCACCACCAAGATTGGTAATTCTTTAGGTTTAATCTACCATTTCGAAACACGGTATTTAACGATTGTTAATTGCTATGTCACTTATACATCTGTGGTGATTGGCCTATGTGGTATGCTTGCTTTCTTTGGACATTAGCAGACTTTTATTTTATTTTTGTACTTTTTTATGGTTCTATTAATACTTTCGACCTGGCAATTACTGGAATTTAGTACTACCAGCGAAAGACCCGAAACCATCCATCCCTTGGGTCAAGTCGCGCTTTTAAAGTTAACAACTTTTTGCAAATATGATGGATCGAGGCAAAAATATCCTAACGAAAGCAAAAAGGGGTACAAATTTGTCAACTATTATGCACCCCGAGCCAAATGTTTCGTTAACTGAGAGTATGCAACATATACATTAAAAACACCATCTAGGATTACCTATTACGCTATACGCCTTTGATAACAGGTTAACTCCAGACTTCATGTTGCAGGTAATACAATTGCTTGCATGCAATGATTTGCCATAGAATGACCATCAAGATCACCTGATTTGTACCTCATTGAACATTTATGGGACATAGTAGACCTTAATCTACTGCGATATCCACTGGCACACTTGGATATTCTCTGACATGCCGTAAGGAGGATTTGGATGAAATGCGCCATAGAATAAACGAGGAGGAGCTACTAATTATTAAGTTTTTTGTTATAATCATTATGGAAATTTCTTGAAAAAGTAATCGATGACTACTATATCATATATTATAAAAAAGGTCCTCCTTCGCGTCTGTCTGTATGTTCGAGACAAACTCAAAAACTACCACGGTTTGAACAAATATATCGACTGATTTATGAGGCAGCTTTTGGTATATAATTATATACCAAAAGCGGTACTTTTTGAGTTTGTCTCGGATTTGTCAAGATTTTGTGTAAATTGGCCGAATTATAACAATAAATGCTGGAAGTGTTGAAAAAAGTCACGCCGCTTGTGAGCTTTCATCTAACACACAGCCTAATTCCTTTCAGATATAACAAAACAATGAATGGTAGGATATTCTTGTTTTATATACCTACAAAAAAGTCTGGGATAGCATATATCTATCTTTGAATGATAGCTTACTATACAAATTCTATCTTCTAAAAAAATGATCACGTACCATGCGGTAATTGGAAACCTAATTAGATGGATACAATCTTATCCCCTTAAATACGTTAGATACTTTAAGCATATCATGCACATTATTATAATCTTTTTACACCATCTCCACTCTCCCTCTAAATTACGCAACGAATTTTAAAGCGTTTTCCATCAATAGAGTATTTGAAGATGAAGGTTTACAGATTGATTGTTTAATTGATATTATTTTGTGTTAATTTGCTTACATATGGCGATAATTGTTCAATCAACGCGTCGCTGCCATACTCTTTCGGCGACCGTTACATGAGAGAGCACATTAGCTCAGGTAGCTAGAGCGTATTGTAATAATGCGAAGGTCCATGGTTTGATCGTAATGATTCATTGATATTTTTTGTGGGTATTTAAGTGGGGTCCTAGACGGTTATACTTGGACCCGGTATGCGTTGCTGCGATCAGGTTGTAAGAATTTTACTTAAGTCCAACTTAACGGTTGGGCCAATTTTGAGGACATTTTTTTGTGTATGTTTGATTGAATTAGATTTACAATTTAACCCGGTAGGTGGCGTAGCAGTCGGGTTGTTGAAAAAAATTTTGAACTCCTCATAAAGGTAGAGTCAATTTTGAGGAAACTTTTTGTGTGAATTTGAGTTGGTTTGATTTACAATTTAAGCCAGTAGGTGAGCCTGCGATCGGGTTGTTAGAAATTTTTAAGTCCTAAATGGTTAGCCTGATTGGGATTTCTCTACAATTTCTCTACTCCGTCCAAAGTCGAGTAAATAAAATAATATTTAACTGATTTTTCCTTCGTGACTTATTTTTTAGTCTCCATTGTTCCTTGATACTGTATGGACACTGAATATACTAAAATATAGTGACAAGAAGGAAGCATTGTTAAATAGAAAATATCTTGTAACTGACAAAATAAATCTCAAAGAAGTTCCTATGAACATAACGTTATTGTCTGAATTTACCTCTTGGTTCGGACACCCATTAACCCTGTGTTCCTGTTTTAACAAATAACAGATATCGGTGTTTCGTCTTCTTCAAATTACTTCACAGTATCACAATAATTACAATGCATATCCAAGTAGAAGTGCGTGTTGTCACGGAGGCATCGTGTTCGTCGCACCGTGTACCCTCATGTGTCGATTGAGGTTGCCGCTTTGGCTGAACCTCAACAAACACAATTTACACTCGTACGGTTTTTCTCCCGAATGAATCCGAAGGTGTTTGGTTAATGTGCTGCTGTCTGAGAACGCTTTTTTGCACAGTCTGCATCTGAAAAACGCATTACTATTATTACATAATGCACCTGGGGGACCAAGTAGTATTATTATCAAGTATCTAGGCGGTCGAGTGTCATTCATGAATTTTAATTATTGCCAATAAATGAAACCCTCACTGATGAATTTCTAGCCATAGAAACCCCAAATCCGTAAATTTGATCAAAATTGTTTTAACATAATTATATAAAGCTAGTTAATTGCTATGACTCATTTATTTACTTTAATAATTTTATTAAAGTTACAAATTCATAATCAACAAACATAAACACAAAACCACAAAAGTTGCAAAAATATTGGAAACCAAAACATATAACCAGTTAGGTGCTGCAACCAATATTACAATATTATTTTTGGCATTAATAGTTGCATAACCAAGCAGCCCTGTTAATAATCCACATTCAGAATTGCTGGATCATATAATCGAGAAAGAATCAGCGCTCTTATGAACAACGAAGGACGCGTACTGTCGGAATCAGAAGTAGTGGAAGAATGGGAAAGATTCATCAAAGACTTATTGAGGATACCAGAAATGGCATATCAAACTTGAAGACAGAAACGTGCTGTGGTAAAAGCTATAAACCAGACCAAAAACAACAAAACAAGACCAGATCCAAAAAGTAGTGAATGGATGAAATTATTAAATAATGAAAATATAAATGCACTGAGTTTGCTATTCAATCAAGTATACGAAATTGGTCATTTCCCATCGGATTGGCTAAAATCTATCTTCATTCTGCTGCCCAAAAAACCAAACGCAAAAATCAGGCTTATTAGTCTAATGAGTCATGTGCTTAAATTACTTCTACATATTCTCCAAAAAAAGAAGCAGCATCAAGTGCGAGGGAGTTCAGAGCAATTTGGTTTCAGAAGATGCCTAGGGAACTTGGGAAGTGCTGTTTACCATGGAATGCTTCTGCAAAGGTGTTACGAAGTGAGAACGACTATGTGCTTGTGCTTTATTGATTTTGCAAAAGCCTCATCGCTTCCAGCACAATAAATTAATATCAGTTCTGCAGAATATCCAGCTAGATGCAAGGCCGCTTTTTCTTCATGTATTTCCAATATTGAAGAAATATATATTGTTATAAAATTATTGTTAGTTCGTTAACAAAGAAAGTTCAATTCCCAATTTTTCTTCCAAACTCTTCATCGTTTATTCGGAAAACATATTGAAAGAATCCTTACAAGGCCAAAAAGAAATTGTAAAAGGAGGACAAACAGTTAATAATATCGAAGATATGTTCATGCACTCATGTGAATAGAACCACAATTCTTGAAAATGGTGTATATTTCGAACCGTTTCGGGGTCTCACTTAGCCATTTTCAAGTATTGTGGTGTTATTTCAAATACGTGCGAAAGCAATGTAAGTGTATATGCCACAACTATAATTCAGGAAACAAATATCAAATATGCCGATGATACCGTAATTATAACAGAAAACCCCGTACATCTGCAAGAATTAGTAAACAGGGTCAATGAAGCTTGTAAGAACTGAGGGGCTATCTGTTAACATAAATAAGGCTAACCAGCATCTAGATCCTCCACATGAAATAAGATGCGGCATCTTCAAGCAAGAAATGCATTTCAGAGATTTAAGTCGTTACATTCACATAACATATTAAACCTCAAAATAAGCGATAAGGTTACAAAATATTACGTGTGGTCAATTCTTTTGTATGGTGCGAGACCTGGACGCTTAATAAAGAAATGATGAATAACTTGGAAGCCATTGAAATGTGGACAAACAGGGGAATGCTTCCAAGATCTTGGACCATCAGAGCGACAAATTAAAAAGTTCTTCGAAGAATGGAGTACGTCAGTCAACTTCTAAATAATCTAACGAGACGAAAACATAAATGCCTTGGACATATAATTAAAGGACTCCGATATGAGTTGCTGCAGTATACAGACTTAAACGCAAATGAGTTACTCCATATAGCACAAAATCGAGAAGGATACTGAGATATTGTGAATATGGTAGTCGTCAACGTTCATTAAGAACACGACACTTGAAGAAGATGAAGAGGTGGATTGTTATAACTTTCTGATATTACAGAAACGTTACAGAAACGGTCGTTATATAGGTAGATACATGCACAAAAATATACTTATGCAATTTTTGAACCGTGAAGTAAGGTAAGAGTTATAAGATGGGAAAACAAGATATAAAAATACTCTGCTACATATAGTAGCAAAAAAAATCAATATGGTAATTTCAACCCAGAAGACGAAAACACTTGTGATTTGTAAATAATTGATTAAATGTTAGATTGAGTTTGATATCACGACCATAATGATTATGCAACTATATCCAGCTACGTGGATATAGAAATGGAAGTAAAAAACAATTACAGAAATCCAAAAGAGCAGTTGCTTGCTTATATAACACAATATGGAGGAACAAATATATTAAAACGGAAACTAAGTCAAGCCACTGTATATAACTAACAATGACATACGCGGCAGAAACACGATTTGACATTGCCAAAACACAAAGGATGCAATACGACAGATATGAGAGTAGGTACTAAGATGAATCATGGCGAAAACACTAAAAAGTCGAGTAAGAAATGATGAAATCAGAACAACATGCAACGTGAAGAGAACAAACTACTGGATATGGAAAAACATAAGAGAGTAGAACAATCACAAAAACAGAATGGCAGACAGTAGGGTAGTAAGAATTGCAAGACAAATTTCCAGCAGGTCGAAGACATATCGGCGGACCCTGTAAAAAATAGACCGATAAAGAGACAACCCATGAAAAAAATAGGCAGAACTGTCTAAAAAATATAGAAGAAAAAGAAGTTTTTTTATATTTGACATGTCGGAGTCAATTGTATACACACTTAATAATGCATAATTATTGAGACAAGACTAAAAAGGGAGATCAATAGGGAGAGCGAGGGGCTCTTTGGTTCGAATAGGAGCTGTTTTCAAAGAAATATGTCCAGCATGTAGTTCATTGGCTGCTTTCACCCATCAAGTGAGATAATAAGAGGCTCTCTTTACTTACCTCTCTTTCTAGTCTTGTCACGCATTGCAGGCTACCTCCAGAAGTATATGCTCTAAGAGTATTAAGTAAATTGGGTTGAACTTGTTTCATTTTCATATTTAACATCACTAGTTTATTTAATTTCCTAGTAAAAAAGGATATATCAGTAGCTCGATAGTTGGATAGAGATCATGTTTTCCACATTGAGATCTAATCTTTATTTGATATATTTACAATAGATTTGGTATGTTTACATTAATTTTATATATTTTTAAATCTTGCGTCTCTCCTATGGCTGTGTCCCATGTAAAGGCGATTAGCGCGATACGGGCGGTGAGTTGCGCCAAAGTGACAGCCGCAAACTAACAAACAAATAAAAACAGTTCATTTTGACCTCTCTGGAAAATAAATTCGCACGATTCTAGCAATTTTATATTGTCGCATCGCTCAGTTGGTTTGTTCAGTTACAGTTTTTAATTGTCACATTAATGTATCGCACCGCCCGCACCGCGCAATCGTCTTTATGGGGCGCACAGCCTAGAATCCAAGTATACATGAGTTAGTTACCTGTAAGGTCTTTCTCCAGAATGTGTCCGCATGTGAGTCGTTACAGATGAGCTTTGAGAGAACCTCCTATCACAGACTGGACACCTAAACGGCTTTTCTCCGGAGTGGGTACGAACGTGAGCTGTCAAATTGGCGGCTTGGGAAAACGATTTATTGCAATCTATACATCGGTACGGTTTCTCTCCGCTGTGAGTGCGCAGATGTGTTTTCAGCGTGCTTGGACGAGCATAACTTTTTCCTAAAAAATGGTTTACGTTATTTTTTTAAATCGTTTTAACTGCTGTTAACAAAACTACTAAGAAAATCTTGTATATTAGGTTCACACTTAATTTTAAATGATTTATCAGACAAAATATGAATAATATATAAATTGGAAATAGGAAGATAGATCGTTTTGACAATTTTACAATACATCTTCAGGAAGAAATTACACAGGCACACAAAATAAAAAAAGAGGCAAAGTCCACGAAGGGGACCTGTCAGGTTATATGTTTTTCGCGTCGCTGATTCTGGATCTGCCATCGGTTTTTTCGCATCAGATCATTTTCAAGGTCATTATAAGGTCAAATTCTGAAAACAGGGTAAAAAAATCTGGAAAAATTCATACATGGGTTTTTCAGATATCTGAATACGAATCCGGTGTCGGTTGACGTTTGTCAGCTCAGGGTCAAGGTCATCTGAGGGTCAAATTCTGAAAAAAGTCCAAAACAATCTGAAAAAATCCATACTTGGGTTTTTCGTAATGCTGAGTACGAATCCGATGTCGTTTGACTTTTATTAGATGAAGGTCAGGGTCATTTGAAGGTCAAATTAATAAGGTAGTGTTAAAAAAATTGAAAAAATAATTTATAGGTTTTAAGAGTCTGGCTTTTTCAAGGTCATTGAAATATGAAAATAAGAATTCATATATTGAGTTCGATAGACTTACATCAAATAATGTACAAACTCATTATAAGATCAAACAATTAACAATTCCCCACAAAAAAGAGAAAGCTTTCTACCCACAAGAAAAATGTTCCTTGAAAAAAGAAGTTTGTCTTCTTTTTTTTACCTTAAAATGACAAAAAATGCATTTACTAGAGATGGCTGGATGTATTTGCGGATATGCAGATCTCTGTATGTGTAGGTTTTCAGATGCGTTGATGAGTAAATCTGTGTATATGTGGGGTTGTTTGGATGTGTGAATGTGTGGATGCATCAAATCGTTTTTTTTTTTCACCTGTTGCCTCGACGAGTCTTGTGACGGTGACAATTGCCCCGTAAGGGGATGTGTAGAATGACCCCCTCAAACGATTGTCGAGGTACCGATGCCTTAAAGTGGGTTGATAGGATATGAGGATGAAGCTGTAGTGTGTTCGTCGACGAGTTTACTTTGTCCTCGTCAAAGACGAAAAGCCCTTATACTTAGCCCTAGAGAGGTATAAGGGTTATCACCTCCAGGACGGCGGACTCACCTGCAATCGTACCAGGATTATGGAAAATTTAAACAAACCTTCAACCTCATCCTCTAAACACATACACTCGAAAGATACTAACCCATGTTGCTTCGTTTGTGGAGCATAAAAAACGATTGACGATCGTTCAACGAAAATTTTCGGAATATATGCAAAGAATGCTTTAATTTAGATGCAGTTTCGGGAGAGTTGGCTTCTGATAGTATTTGCAATAATTGCCCCAAAATGCTTCCTGTATGAATTTTTCCAGATTTTTTTGAGCCTTTTTTCAGAATTTGATCTGCAAATGACCTTGACCTCGCGCTGATAAAGTTCAACCGGATTCCTATTCAGCATTCTGAAAAACCCATGTATGATTTTTTTCAGATTTTTTGAGCTTGTTTTTCGCAACTTGTCCTTCAAATGACCTTGACCTTGCGGTGATAAAGTTCAACTGATACCGGATTCGTATTCAGCATTCTGAAAAACCCATGTACGAATTTTTTTAGATTTTTTGAGCCTTCTTTCAGAATGTGTCCTTCAAATGACCTTGAAAACGATCTGATGCGAAAAAAACAGTTCACCTTCGTGGACTTTGACTTTTTTATTATTTTGTGTGCCTGTGTTATCTAATGCAATCATATCGTAGTAATGATCAATCTAATAAGTCTCAATAATGCTCATAGTTAATTCATTGCACATGTAAGTATTTGTAGAAAGTCAAGAAAAAAATATAACAAGAAATCCAAATATTTATTCTAAGTTAATGTCTCTAGAGAAATATCCTATGGTTTTAACTACTACTTTGCAACAGCACAAGTCAAACTTCACACTCCAGCTAGTGTATTTACTAATTACATCAAACTGAATTTGAAATCTTTTAATTCAACGGAATTAACACAATTTCTTCCAATAGTCGAAGAATTATGTAATAGCTATGTGAGTGAGCATTTCTATTTTCCAAAAATATTTAAAGTGACAAAGTTTGTACCATTGCGCAAAAAAGGTATGGTCATTTTCTGGAAAATTATCTTTTAATTTCCTAGTTAGTGTGTATATTAGTGTGGTATTCAAGAATTGCGACTAATATAATTTTCTATAACATATATGGTTTTCCAGAAAAACGGAACAATTATTAATTTTCTATTTTTCAAGGAATCTTCACTGATTACTCCGAAACGGCTTAACTACTTTGAATATTTTAAATTTTATTATATTAAGGGATATTAAGAGGAAATGTCATACAATTTTTAATAACGTGAAAAACACCGTTTTACAATCGGAAAAATAAATGCAAGAGATCGTAAACGCAGAACAAAGATCACATAAACTTTCTACATAATCTCTAAATTTAAAAATAATTACTGATCGCATAGGGTGTAACTGTTTTCATTTCTGATTTATTTGAGGTTTCTTCTTCTTAGACTTCTTAACAGAGGCCCACAGCATTGGTGGCTCAAGGGGGGGGGGCATAGGGCTCGTACCCCCCACTAGACCACAAAGTTTTTATAGTTTATACAATACACATATACATTATACATACATAACATATAAACACGAATTATTTCCCCCGCTAAACTCATATATTTTGTCTGGATTGTAGTGTGTCCCTCCTTCTTGCGTACAAAAGAATGACAAATCGAAGAGAATATTCAATATCGCTGACAAGAGAAGTAACCTGAAAATTGTATCGTGACATTCTAACGGGAGAACAGCAGTTATACAAAACGGCTCCAGATTCGGAACCTCTGTGTGCTGGTTTCCCCGAAAATCCTACATGTCTGTCTTACATCTCACAACTACAAATTTACTGTTATGACGAAATACATAAACATTATATTGTGGGAAGCGCAACTGATGAAGGTTCCCGACCAGAAACAATATATATCATATTTATTGTCTTACGTATAAAAGAATGACACCTCGAAGAGAGAATTTCACAGTGTAGACCATGTTATAGTATTGACTAAGCTTTAAAAATGCAATTAAAATACTCCAAACTTTATAAACCCGGAATTTATCGGATAAATTTTTCTGTATGTTGTTGGATCGTGGAGAAAGCAACAATGTTCAGTATGGAAAAATTGTCAGCCAAACCTTTTGCCTCTTGGAGAAGTGGTACGCGACATAGATATCATCAATATTAACACATATATTCTAGCTTAACAATTAGACACCCTCTTCAAATGATAATTTCAACAATACTGTTTTCTCCTTATTTATTTACAGAACCTTATAACCTTTAAAATTAATGGCAAAGTCTCTTACCACATATCCTGCATACGTTTGGTTTTTGACTATCCTCATCTGTCAAACTTAGACTATGCCTTCTTCTTGGTGAAAACGCCATAGGTATTGGTTTGTAAGAAGCTGATGTCAGAACTGGTGCATCTTGTGGTGGTCGAAAATCTGCTGTAAAAGAATAGGTAGCACCACCGTATGTTGGACTGAGTAAATTTTGACTTTGGTACGTTTGAGATGGATTCTGTGAAGACGAACTCCATTGTACCTTAACCAATTAAACTGTGTTAAAAACAAAATTTAACTTCATAGAGTCGAACAGAAATTGCCCTCTGATAAAGAAAGCATAAGATCATATTGAAAGATTGCTCATAAAGTACTCACTTGTGGACAAGGTATTTCTGTAGCGGAATACCCACAACCGTTATTCGGATGATATCCATGCATCGTCATGTTCATAGACACATTCACGGACATGCTGGGGAACATCGGACTCTGTTGCCCGAAAGTTTGATCGCAAAATCCTCCAGTGTAGCCGCCAGGCGAAAGAAGCATTTGAGGATGGTACATGTGTTGAGATTCATATTTGTCCGTAGGGCTTTGTCCCGGATGAACGACCGCATGTTTTAAAGACAGAAGAACGTCGGCCACGTCGGCAGTCGGTGGCTTGTTTTCTCGAAACACCAATGGCGTCTGATTGGATAGAGTCGGTTCTGTTCTGGAAAAATATAAACTTAAATGGTGTGTTAATATTGAAATTCTGGGAAACCTTTGGACCATAATAAATAAGTAAATACAATGTTTATAGAATACGAGATGCTAGGAGAGATAAGATTCAAAATTGGACAATCCTGAAAATACTTCTGTTTAGATATTTAAGCGTGAATTGACTAGCGATCTCCAACAATTTCACTAGAGATTCCCACATCAGGTGTCGTGCTAAATGTAATGCTGTACCCTGTGATTCCTAAGTAGACTTTTTATGAAGATGGCGGGTTAGTCGAAAGTTTATATAATTGATAGTGACTATAAAAGTTGTACTGAATTGATTCGGCCGATACTTGTTGGAAAGTCATTATAATAATTAACTGATACTACAATTGCAATTTCCAAAAATTACGTTTTTTGAAAACTGTCCGACCCGTTTCGACTAATGTCTTTGTCAAGGAACTAGACTAACTGGGTATTTCTTGAGGAAGTTGTATTTATATTCGAGAAGTGATATAATTACCAGGTACTTAGTTTTAAACAGGATTATTTAATTTTATTACAGGTAAAAAGATTAACTAAAGAGGTTTATTAAGGGAGAATTATTTATTTCTGTCTGGTCGTTTAACAAATTACCGGTATTTTTAAGTTTATTAATCTCCAATGATTCTAAAAGGTTTAATTTATTGCCTTTATTTTCTGAATGTAATAATTTTAAATTTTCGTCGAAAAGATGATTTTCTGTTACTAAATGTTCAGCATAATTGGAATCTGTTTTTTGATTAATGAAAGAATTACTGTGTTCATAGATACGTTTTTTACACGCTCTGCCGCTTTGACCGATATAGGCTTTAGGGCATGACATTAGTCGAAACGCGTCGGACAGTTTTCAAAAAACGTAATTTGTGGAAATTGCAATTGTAGTATCAGTTAATTACTATAAAAGTTATCAAAATTGAATAAAATCCTCTTAGGCAACTGTATCTATCATGGGTTCATGTTTCTTAGATCAACAATAATTAATTTAACACCATTTGCACAATATGTTTATGAGCTACTTTATAAACATGATCAAGTTGATATATATTTTGTTACTAAGTTAAGGGCTTGTAGCTTTAACAATAATCTTATTTAGGTAAACGCTACAGTATGTTGACTACAGTAGCTGTCAATGTATATGGTATATTGTAAGTTTAGGTGTTCCCCAGGATTCCAATTTGGATCCACTAAAGTTTTGTAGTTTATAAAGTATTACACGAATTATGCTGTGAAAAGTTAGGATTATTTAATTCTATACTACTATATATGACTTTTTGATCAACAATAACTAATCTAGCGCCTCCTGCCCAACCTGTTTATGATGTACTCCATAAACATGATGATAACTGTATTATGTTATAGAGTGGCATAGTCAAGTTAGCTGAGTGGTGAGACTTAAACGAATTGGGCTTAAACACTTCCAACCGTTTTGGTACAGGATATAAAGAACCAGGCACCTTTCTTATGAAAAAATGCACTTCCGTCAAATTGTTTGAAATTTTGGTATGTTGTAGAAGCTGATGTTCTGACAAAAAGAGTCTATGGGCTCAAACAGATTCTGTGACTAGTTTTCGAGATACAGGAGAAATTGTGATTTGTACATTATTGGACATAAATATTTCACAAAACAATTGCCATACATTTTGCTGGATAACAGGGTATTTCAAAAATACGTAACATGTGTTTTTGGAAAAAATCTTTTTTTTTATTACAATGTTGAACATAAGAGGAAGAGGAAAAATAATATATGCTTTCTCTAGCTATATTTATGGCTCACACTATATATTATATGAAGCACATCCAAGAAATTATTACTTTAACGAGATATTAATTGTGCAATAACATCTTCTTATGTTTTCAACGTTGTAATATAAAAAAGTTTTTTTACAAAATCAAATGTTACGTTTTTTTTTAATACCCTGTAATCCACCAAAACTTATGGCAATTGTGTTGTGAAATATTAATGTCCAATAATGTACAAATCACAATTTCTCCATTAACCGGAAATAAAGCACGTCTATCATGGGAAATCTGAGATCAAATTTGCGGCATTTTCAATGTTTAACACTCTGGATCTCGAAAACTAGTCAAAGAATCTGTTTGAGCCCATGGACTCTTCTAGAACATACCAAAATTTCAAACAATTTGAAGGAAGTTCATTTTTCCATTAGAAAGGTGCCTGGTCCTTTGGAAACATTAGTAGATGTTAAAGATTTAAGCTTTCTTTGATTTCCAGGAATTTAAAGATTTAAGTAGAAACATTAGAATTCCCAAGACATTGCTTTATGCTGTTATTAGGTCAAAGTTATGTGTTGTTTCTTTGCTGTGGAACCCCTACTATGAAGTTCGTAACTCAGTGTACAAAGGCGTTACTTAACAATTTGGAACATTTAAACAAACTGATAGCATGGGATTGACGTTATGTATGTATTCACACTTCTACGTAAGTTAACGAAATTTCGTAAAATCGTCTTAGGCAACTGCATTTATCCAGCTGCAAGTAAGTACTCCTCTTTTACAGTAACATGGATTTATATGTCTAAGATCAACAGTAACTAAAGTTAATCGCTGGTATCTTTACTGAACATATTTAGATAAACGCTACAGCATGTTGACCACAGTGGCTTATTAGAAGAATTATATTGTGAAAAGTTAGCGTTCCCTTTTGACTTAAAATTTTATGTTTAAGTTGAGTGTGATATAACTACATTAGGTTATAAAGTGGCACAGTGAAATTAGCTGAGTGGTGATACTTAAACAACTTCGTCTGATATGTAATCATACTATAAACAATCATATCTGGTCTTGTTTATACGACAGAAGTCTTAAACTAGAACATTACTAGAAGCTATGGTTTTAAGCCTCTTTTGACTAACACCAACCCAAAGTGTATTGTGATTGAGAACTATGACATCGCTAGTTTTTAAATTAAAATTTCTTGGGAATAACACCACATTTACGTAGACATTAGATAATTAAAAAGTACGCAATAATAATTACAGAATTTTGTATCTTCTGTAATATAGATATTAGGTTTTATTTTTTAGCGAGGGCTGTTTCTTTGGTGCAGAACATCTACTATGAAGTTCGCAAATCAATGTTTAAAGGCGTTACGTAAAATTTTTAAACAACTTTATATGTCTTATGACTCTGTAAATGAATGTATATTTCTGTTGGATAAATAAACATTATTATTGTCATTTCTTATGTATATTAGACTAGAGCATCAAGACTTAAATTCTGTAGGAAAACTTTTATCTCCTTGTGATTTTCTCGAAAACTTCTGTCCTTATAGTCTAAGATCCGAACCTAGGTCGACCTTCATCGAGCTGATAATAGAATGAAACATATTTTATAATAAATTTAGTATATTAGAAAACACTTTAAAAATGGGTTGCCTAAAGAACTCCTGGAGAGACTATTTTAAATTATTTAAAAAAAAAGATTTTTATGAGTTCATTTATAACGCTAGTGGAAATGTATGACAGAGAGATTCGAAAGAAAACAGGGCTTATGTTGATAATTTTTTTTCTGTTATCCACTCAAGTGAAAGTAACTGGCATCGACATACCTGTTTATACCTGGCAACTCAGTAGTTCGTCCAGGTATATAATAGGCAACCCAACGGCTGCACATTTTATATTTTTACTCAGGATAAAATTTTCTTATTATCTTGATGCTGCAACATATAATTAAAAATCGTTTTTAAAAAATAATTAAAAATAGTCTGTCCAGGATTTGCTTAGGCAACCCATTTTTAATATATTTTCTAATATACTAAATTTATTATAAAATATGTTTCATTCTATTATCAGTTCGGTGAAGTTCGACTTAGGTTCGGATATTCTACTATTAGTCAAGGATCTGGTGATTGAAAGAAGCGATTATTTTCATACTTTTTCATATTGTCTTAATTTATTTATTATCTACATGCCTACCTATACCTATGGAAATTATAGTTCCAATAGCATTCACGTGCTTTCATGTTGGGTAGCCAAACTTTTTATGTACATACCCTACCTTGACGAAAAAACAAATATTTTATTGTGAAAAAACATGTATTGTTGACAGCATAAAAAACATTTTATTTGTATTATGTAAACTGTGAGACCAAAACTCGATGGTGCCTCCAATCAGGCATATCAAGGTATACAAGCCTAGATCCTTCTATTACCCAAACGCTTCCTGTGAACCCGTACTTGATCAATTCGATCACGGCTTTTCCGCAAGCGTCCGGTTTTTGCTTTTGGCTTTCCTTCAGGCTTATCTGAAGATCAGTACTCATCTCTGGAGTTAACATCTTTCCTTCAACACCATTGAGAAATTCCGTACAAGTCGTGGTTCCAGTACATAAAGCTATAATTCTCAGTCCGATGTGCTTGAAATTATTGTTATGGCCCAAATTTTGAGAAAAGTGTATGACACCAGCATTTCCAGCAGAAAAAATTGGGGATGCCGGAAAAGGTTGCAAACCATGTAAACCGGCAAAGTTAATAACTACAGCATTCTTCTTGCGGAAGTTGTTCATTATTGCCAAGTTGAAGTTTATTGTTCCCATTAGGTTCACTCGCAATTCTTCTTCCCATTTTTGATCGTCCCATATTCCAACAGTATTCACGAAAATATCGACATCTTTAAACTCAGTTTTTATTTTTGCTATTACACTCTCGGTTTGGTTTTTATCTCTCAAGTCACATTTGATAAAAGAACACCTGTTTTTGCCAAAAGAACAGTTCATGGTATTCACAGCTTCTAAACCTTTGGCAGTGTCCATTCCCAGAAGTAGAATCTGATTAGCTTTAGCACAAAGAAGTTGTCTACCCACAGCCAATCCAATCCCTTCCGTGCCACCAGCGATGACTGCAATTCTGCAACATGGATCCAAAATCACAGCTCGTTCTTTACATTCTTGTTGTTTGGGTAAGGATGAACATGATGCTCGAAATAAATTTGTGGATCTCTTCACCAACGATTGCTTATTCAGAAATGGGAAAATCTTAAATAGGGACATTATTCATTACAAAATTACATTGAAACTGTCAAGTGGTACATTTCATGATTTTGAAGTCTGGTCGTGTGTCATAACGACAATTACACCAGTCAATAGAGATTTTAAGTGACATTAAATTCAAACAGCATAAGCCATCATGTAAATAATAGCTTATAAGACATAACTGACATAATTTTAACAGAAAACTCGTAGATTATTTGAGCGTAAAAACTACCAAAAAATAGGGTATTTTCGCTTTTTACTTATAGTGTGAAAATAAATAATCGTTCATAATGCCGTCAATAGAAAAATTGTAGAGAATCAGAAAATCTTCAAAATGAGTATTTTTAAATTTTGATCGCAGCATTTTTCATAAAACAGAGGGAAAACCAATATAAAGTGAGTGATTGAAAAAAAATCATAACTTGGTTGTAATAATAGCTGAAACCTTAATCTGTCACCTAAGGCTGACTGCACACGGAGCTTACCGTCATAGACGCGTAGAAGGTTCGTCTTGCTAAGCAACGACGATTCCTATACGCCTATAAAAATGTACATGGAGCGTACATTAAACGTACCGGTTTAGACAAAAAACAAATTTAATTACAGTTGAAACGAACTTCAGCCACGAAAAAGGGCTATTACTCCTCTGGTACCTACATCGTCGAAATAAAATAGAATAGAATAGAAAAAAGAAGAAGATTCTGGGTGCATCCCTATATCCACAGAAATCGTAATAGGAGATTAGGCATTGCAGCGGAAGAGTTATGTTATAATACAAATAAATCTGTTACATCTGGAATAGTCCTGTAATGTATTATTGTACAAACAGTAGTGATTTTCAAAAAATTGCACAAATTTCGTGGTTTTATCAGCCACTTTTTAAAATAAAAACCTTCAACCTACAAATGTAGCTAAGCGACTGACACTGCTATACGTCAGGCGATTTGCACCTTGTCTGCTTTGCCGAATCCCTACCGCTGACGCCTCATGTTAGTCCAAGAGCCAGTGACATTTTGAGATCAATCATTTCCTCTCCGCCAATACTTCGTGAAAAGCTTTATTTAGTTATCCCATAAATCGGCGCGAACGTCAGCTGGCCCATGGTGGGTGGGTTGGGGTATGGGAGCGCCCCAATCCCGTAAAAAATATTTTAATTGATTTCCTTCCGGTTCAAAATTTGTTTACGTCAGCTGCTGATAAAATAAAAAAATCAGTCATTTCCTCTCGTTGAAAATTTGTTTTGGTGATTGTTTATATTATTATTTACACAAAAAAGCTTCAGGTAGCTGTATGTCGGGGGAAATTTTTTTTACGGGATTGGGGCGCTCCCATGCCCCAACCCACCCATGGTACTCAAGCTGACGTTCATGGTGCTCATGAGACAGCTAAGGAAAGCATTTCACGAAATATTGAACGAGAGGAAATTGGTCATTCAAATCTGTCACTGTCTCCCGGACTATGTACAGTTCTGTATATCAACCCCAAAATCGTATAGGTTCTGTATGTCGCATCTAATACGAGTCTAAGACGATCCACTCCGTTTGCAGAATGCCTAATGATAGCTTATAACGTTGACATTAATAACTGAAGCTGAAGATCGATATTATATGTTAACTAGATCTTGCAGAATTGCAATTTAAATAATTTGTAGAAATATTTTGCACAACGTATCGTATTAACCACGAAAGTTCGATAACGATATGCAATATATCTTTTGAAAGCTCATAAACTGCACTTCACTTCGTATATCTTGGATTTTTGTTATAGTGACGTAAAATACAGTGATGGGCAAATGTGTGGAACCAAACAAATATCTCTGGAATTATTAGAGGTATCAAAATGAAATTTGGAAGATGGATACTGCAGTAGATTGCCTATTTGTTTCCAATTTTTTTACAATTTTGAACTTCCTGTTTTACCGGAAGTAATGTCGATTTTAAAATTTGCAATGAAACACCCTGTATAGTATTTTAGTTTCTGATGAAACATTTTATTGCGAATACAAAAATATCGGGTTTGATATTGTTTACTTAAATACCTATCGAGATATTAACAGAAAAGTAATTAAGGAAAGTAAAATCTAATATCTATTAAAGAAATACATAATCATAATTATTAACTAAATCTAAGTGATTTTCAA
The DNA here is from genome assembly GCA_034190945.1 of Octodonta nipae. Lineage (NCBI taxonomy): Eukaryota > Metazoa > Arthropoda > Insecta > Coleoptera > Chrysomelidae > Octodonta > Octodonta nipae. The sequence continues at coordinate 25,065,957 of CM067222.1, forward strand.
AACATTGAAACTTAACTTAACTAAACTTAATGTATTAGATGTTCAAACTGAGCACCGTTTACTTCTTGACAATAAGCAAGTCGGTTTTTAAATTCTCTAGTAACATTAGCTATTACTTCTGGTGTAATTCTCTGGATGTCTTGAGTTATTCTTGCAGCTAATTCTTGCAAATTATTTGTTCTATCAAAATAAACCTTAGACTTAAGTAACTTAAGTAACCCCACTGAAAATAGTCTAGTGGATTAAGGTCGGGACTTCGTGCAGGCCATTCATAAGTACCCCTTCTTCCAATCCATCTGTGATGAAATGTCCTATCTAAATGATTTCGAACAATGCGAGCGTAATGGGATGGTGCTCCATCCTGCTGAAACCAGATATTATTTGGTAATTGTCCATTTACCTCCAATGCCGGAATAACTTGTGTCTCCAAGAGCAGTAAATACCTATCTCCGTTTAAAGTTTATTGTAGGAAGAAGCGTCCCACGATTCTGTTGTTATGAATGCCGGCCCAAACGTTCAATTTTTGGGGATGTTGTGTATGAGCCTCTTGTACCCAATTAGGATTACTTTGCGACCAGTAGCGGCAGTTATGTCCATTAACCGTACCATTTAAACAAAATGTAGCGTCGTCTGAAAACACCACATCATTATATATATAAATCTTCTGTACGTGTGTTAGTGTGTTAGTGTTAGTCATTGAACTCCTCCTAAACGGCTGAACCGATTTTTGTGTGTATTCCAGGAGGTTTGAGGATGGTTTAAATTCACAATACGGTCAACTAGATATTGTTTTTTTAGTTAAAGTATTTATTTAAAAAATTTTGTTGATGTTAGTACAACTTACATAGGATCCGGCAGAATGCGCTGTAGTCGCTGGGTCAAATATTCAAGAGTGTGCTTTAGTTTCAGTTACGTCTGATCGATGGCGTTCAGATTATATTATTAAAGCTAATTTTTAAAAGTTTACATTTGAGACGTGGGACAGGACAACGTCTGTCTGGTCCGCTAGTTTCTTATAAAATTATTATCTCGGTTACAAATATCCATCATCGTTTCACAAAATTGCAAACGTCTGTCGAAATCGTTTTCGGAGAGTTCTTGAACGAGGCGAATTTTGTATGGATGATATTTTTCTCGCCTTAGTATCCTTCCTACTGAACGACGGCTAATTCCATGCATATTGGCGAGGTCGGTAGTGAATAAGTGAGGATTTTCTTCCAAATATATAGCAACATTTTGAGCTACACCTTCATTACTTGCACTTTTTAACCTTCCACTTTTTGGTAAATTGCTAACTGTTCCACTTGTGTCGTACCTTCGTAAAGTTTTCGTCACTACTGAACGGGATATTTGTGTATTCGGATGAACAATGTTAAAAAGGTCACACACTTCTTGATGCGTCCTTTTCCTCTCCCCATACCCAATCATCATTAATATTTCTATTCTTTCTCTTTCACTTAATTCGGCCATTTTACGATCAAATTAAAACAATAAAATCTTTTTACGTTCAATTAAAAAAAAACGAATAACTTATTTTGACAACTACTGTCACTTCTGCAATGAATTTCATGGACTACTAAACTTGATTCAGATTTAATTTGAGCCTGACTTAAACAAACGCGCGTGTATTCGACTATGGAACAAGCAGTGCTGTGGGCTGTGACGGTATAATGCTACCGATTGGCCAATATAAATACAAATCCTTACCGAGCGGTTTGTTTATATCGGGCGTAAATGAAATCTGAACCGAGTTTAGCTACCATCGAATTTTTCCTTTCCTTAGTTACTTTTCTGTTAATATCTCGGTAGGTATTGAAGTAAACAATATCAAACACGATATTTTTGTATTCGCAATAAAAAGTTTTATCAGAAACTAAAATACTATACAGGGTGTTTCATTACAAATTTTAAAATCGACATTACTTCCGGTAAAACAGGAAGTTGAAAATTATATAAAAATTTGACAACAAATAGTCAATCTACTGCAGTATCCACCTTCCAAATTTCATTTTGATATCTCTAATAATTCCAGAGATATTTACTTGCTTCCACACATTTGTCCATCATTGTATATTAACACTGCTTTTGAAATTTGGCTTAAATCTTAACAGTCGCGTATCCAGTTAGTAGTGGAAAAAAGCAATTTAATTAATTACGCTAAACTGTATACAGGTAACCACTAACTTAATAAACCAATAGAAAAATAGGCCAATTATAATTACGTAAGTAAACAAGTAATAAACTGCTGAGAATAAACGTATAATAATACAATTTACCATAATTCAAAAAATTCTAGATCCTTCCATGTGCCTTGACAACTATTGTCTGTGCACCGCTGGCTGGCTGTCGCAGATTCGTACATTTAAATTTTAATGCAATGTTTACTATTATTTTAAACAAAAAAGATAGACAAATTGAAATGGAATTTATGAACTTTCAAAATATCTTTAGTATATCCCGGTCGGACTCGTCTCGTTAATACGGTGTGATGTGCAAAATATCTCTCTAAATTATTTAAATTCCAATTCTTCAAAAACTACTTATTCAATAGTATCCCTCGTGAGCCAATATTATACTTAACATCATAAACTATCGTTTTATCGATGATTAATATTCCAGTATTAGTTACCACAAAGTTATAAATTTTTGAAAAAAAAAACACTTTTGACCAGTGTTTCTGAGTATACTCGATAAAAAATGAACCAAGCGGGATGTATAAACTCTCGTTTAGAAGGATTTCTAATTCTCTACAACTTTTCTGTAGACGGCATTACGATTCCTTCACTAATTTTCATTATATCAGCAAAAACAAAAAATAACTTATTTTTGCCGGTTTATATTATTTAAATAGTTTACTTCCACGAGTTTGCTGTTAAAATCTTTGCAATAATTATCTATAAACTGTTACTGACGTGATGGTAAAAGGAATTGCTGTTGAATTTTATGTCCGAAAATTAGTTCAGTTTTGCCCTATAAACGGGTGTAAATCAGATTATCCAGTTTTAAATTAAATAAATTGTTGCTAGAATATATAGGAGTTAACGATATTTTTGTTTGATCACACTTAGTCGATATATTCAGAATAGGATATTATTGCCTAAGTCAGTACGTAAATCAAAAATCAAGGACGATATTTTTAGCAAAGGGTACTTAGTTCATGTGTTGAGTAAAACAAAATTCGCTCCAACCAAGCGTTGAATGTTTTTACATAAAAACGTGATTTCTATATTTTTTTCGTATGCTATGGAAAGTATGGAATTGATATTTGCCATTTGTGTAGAATCAAAAAACCCACAGAAACCTTTTTAAAGCCCCGATCTCATCAATTATTATGCGTAATTGAAACAAAACTAGGTATATTAATGAATCCACAATTGAAATAAAAATAATTGAGATGGCGAAAAAGCCAAACTAGTAAATAGATAATTTCATAAATTAAATAAATTTATTGGTAATATTCGACTGTCTTGAAGTAAAAAAAAATGTTACATTTTGTTTCCCTGCTATGATGTCTGGATTAACTCTAGATTTAGAACTGTCTATGTACATAAATGAAACTTTTATAAAAAAATTTGTTTCTTCCTTTTTCAAAAAAAAAAAAGAAATGAAAGACGCTCTAGAAATGATTAATGTTAATGTATATAGTTTTAGAAAAAGTTTTCATTTTAATTTATTGGGCAATCATAAAATTTAAAGTATAAAAAATAGAGCCACTTTTGTTTAAGTTAAATAGTTTGCGCAAACAAGCCGTTATCCTCAACAGGCTATTAAACAGGTAATTGGGCAATAAGAACCCCAGGTTGAAGACCACCCCAACCCCTTAAAATGTTTAAACAAAATCTCTCTTAATATTATTTTAACTGAAATATCAAATAAAAATACTAAAAATAATATTTAAACAGAAACAATAAAAAACAAGTAAAATCAATAGTCTAAATACCTCTGACAAACTATTTAAAAATACACGACATAATTTTCACTATAACTAATAATACTTTTCCAGGGAAAGACAAAACTTTAGAAATAATTAAAGCTGTCGCTGAAGGGTTTACACATATAATTAATCTAAATTTTCCAACCTTAGGTAACCCACATATAGGTATACCTATTTAAAGAAAATCTTGCAATTAGATATAAATCAATACAAAACAAATTATTGTTCGATTTTACTCACAAATCTCTAGACAAAAATATAATAATATCCTTTACAAAAACTAACTGCAAATATACCTACTATAAAATTTTGCTGACATTGAAACAACTATTGAAGTGTTCTGTGTCTCCATAAAACTTTTGAAACTGTCAAAATGAAAAGGGGTTCAATAAAAATATCCGTTAACTTTGTAATTTATAGAATATACATTATTATAACATATAACATCTTGCACTAAACGGAATGCCTATTTTTAGTACTAAACGAAGACTTCGTTTGCAAAAAATTTATTAAATTAACTAAATGTGTCTATGCGGAACATGGTAGATGACACTAGTGAAGAGACGATTAATGAAAACCGAAGTTCCACAACACCATCATATGTTCTACACTATTTTTAATTTTAATTAATAATTTGCATTTTTATGGTGATTTTAGTGTAAAGCTGGGTTTCAATGCTTTTCGTGGAAAAATCTTTAATTCTAACTGCTGAAATCAGGTGCAAATACAAATTTTTGGTCAGTCTAATATCTGTACAAACCAGCAAAGACGCTGTTAGGATTTCCAGCAATTTTTCTTACCTTACCCGATCAAACGGATTTTTGAACTCAATTGCACAAAAATATTCAAGACCTGTACGCCGGCGTCAGCAGTAGGTATCTAATTCGTAAATCATATTAAGTATCACCACTGATTTCTGTTGTAATTATAAAGGGTTAAAATCATAGATATATATATATATATATATATATATATATATATATATATATATATATATATAGATACGATAGTCCTACTCTCTTAACTTAACTCTTAACACCCTTAGGGCATCTACTATTCGCGAAGCTATAGAAGTAGAGAAAAGACCCCTCTGTCTAAACGACGCGATGACAGCTCTTGCCTACCCACAGCATGAACCTCCGTAATTGCCAGATTAAAGAAAGCAGACACGCCCACCAACACCCAACCAATCACAACACAGCCCCTTCATCACGTGACATCCCCTTCTAACCCACCGCTAACTATAAATAAAAGAAGCAGAGCAAACACAAATTCAGTTCAGTTACCAAGTGACTCTTGGGGAGTAGGCAGATTGAGGCACTTTTGTCTCTTGATAATAACTCCAAAGCAGGAGTCGAAACGTCGAGTATATAATAAATTCAGACGCAGTTCTCACCCGGAACCGACCCTTTTTCATAGTAATGACTGCGGAAGCCTCTCAGAACATTCAAGATTCAACCTGTGAAGATTATTTATTATATCAGCAGGGTTGCCAGATTGCTGAAAGAGAAAAATTATGAAAAATCAATAATATTCTTTTATGCATTAAGAGATGAACCATTTATTTTAGAAGATGATATTAAAATGCATTACTTTCAAAGTAAATATATATTTTATATTATTTTTATATTATTATTATATATTTATATTTAAAGATTAAAATATTGATAATAGATATTTATTTACAAATTTTTAAACCTAATTGGGGTACATAGTTTAATTTTTTAAATCTACCCCACTATCATAAGTACACAACAGCAACTCTCAATAATTTGTAATATGCAGTTTGTCAACTAAAGTCAGGTTGATGCTACAATCGATAATTTATGAATACTGTTGTCAGCATTTTATAAATCAAGTGCTTTGTATTTTTACGACTTCAATTTAATAAAATTTATCTAAGAATAACAAATGCTGAAATTATATATCGTGAGATTTACTTTAAATCGTCAGATCTGGCAGCCCTGCGACAAACACTGAACAGATGTTGTCCCCTTCCTACAGTAAACCGGAAATCTGTGCAAAAAATGGCGGAACCAATCAGCATTTAACCTATACTTTGGCAACATTCTTCTTATACGCGCTCTGGTCTAGTCAAGTGACGTCTAGTTATTGCTAGCAGTTCTCATCCAGCATTATGATTCCACTTGTACAGGCGTCCATTCCTCATGCACTCTATCTTTAGATATTAGCTCTATGGTAAAAATATTTTCTAGATTTGTCTCATTAGGCTCATATTATTGAACAAGCCTAGTGTTGCTTCTTTTTAGCGATAGACAGGGCATAGGTATTCTCTTTTTTGCATTAAGGGAAAAATTATAGGGTGGGCTATTAAAATGAAGTAATTAACAAAATTAATAAACATAATATTAGAACCAAAGAATTTGTTTTTATTAAACCGTTTACTCACTTGTAACTCCCATTGGTTGCATTGCTACATGGAGATATGTTGAACAGACTTGGCAGAGGATCCAAATCTAACGGTAACGAAAATGATCCCATGTCTTCACTCCAACATGAAGAAAGATCATCCGTACAAGATGGCACCTAAATTTGTAAACGTTTTTAAATATAAAATGATATGAACTGTATATATGTTGTCAGTAAAACAAGCATTTTTTAAGTTTTGAACTCCCACGAATTTTGTGTGTTAGAGAAATATGATATACTTTTATACACTTGTAGTCCCATTTGAATATTCAACCGCATTCGGTTGAAATCCTCGGATTTCACCAACTCTGATAACGTTATTATATCTCTGAAATGTCCATCTTCCGTACTTATTGCTTAGCGGTCCAAAATCTGAAGAAAAAAGCCTCGACCGACAACAAATCTTAGAATACATATTACAATCCGAAGTTCTATATGCAAATAAACTTTTTCAACTTTTATATTTTTGTGATATTTGATGTAATTAATATTTTAAAATTTCGTGGTTTATATTATTTTTGTAATTTTTTTAGAACTTATTTTCATTTCCTAAGTCTTCTTCTTCTTCTTCCAAGGGTGTCCCTCTCGGGACGGGGGTTGGCTTCGATCTCGCGAACTTATTAGCCAGTTACAAGTGAGATAATTATGTAGAAAAAAATATATGTAAAATTCCCGACACCAAAACAAAAATACTGATTAAAAACCGATCATGTAATGAAAATAATGGTCCATTCTTCTTAGTGACGTAAAAAAGTAACTGATTATCTAGATATTGTCCAAAACCATATTCACAAGACGAGGTGGCCTTAGGCTTCCGGCTATATCACTTGTACTAACCCATATATATCACTTCCTGAGCGTCTTTATCACTAAAAAGCGTTTATGGGGGAAGGGGGAAAATTCTCTCTGATTTTCTGTTCTCGAAATTAATTATAACACGTAATACTTATCCACTAATCTGCTTTTCTAACCCTACGACGCACACATACATGCCACCACCTCGCCATCTTGACCCGGCAGCCTATTTCCTAAGTCTTTTTCTTTTATATTTCCGACATTTACTATTTTTTACATTCACTTGTGATTAATCAGATCTTAAACACTTTTTATTCCCTTTCATAAATTCAATATTGGGGAAATGACGAATAATGTATTCATTCATTTCAAGAAAAGAGTGAGTTTATCAGTACTCATCCATGAAGAACACTTATGGAGTATGTGATTAAATTTAGTTATAGTTCCCGAAAAATTACTAAAACCAATCCCCCTAATAATAATAGAATTTTCGCAAAATTTCACATGAATTTTCTATTAATTTAAAGAATTTGTATGATAATTCTCATATTTATAATATTTTCGGTTACCAAGAAATAGTGAAATTCTTAAAAAATACCCCACTTGCACCTATCGAAAAACTGAATTTTCGCATTTTCGCAACGTGATAAAACCCGCTTCTATTGATTTTAGAAAACTATATATGTCAAGATTTACATCCGTATTACTTTCTATTTCGAAGATATTAAATTATCCGTAAAACAATAGTGACCCACATTTGAAATTTTTGGAAATTACGAATCACGTACTACTTCACTTAAAGAATGGAATCAACCTGTTAATTCGCATGACTATTATTTTGGTTTTTAGAAAAATACTAAATTTTTCAAAAAACATTTCCCCACTGGTCCTCCATGAGATAATTGAATTTTTGCAAAATAATTAAACTCGTTTTTATTTATTTGGAGAGAACAGTATATAAATCAATTTTTCCGCCTGTAACACATTTTGTTTCCAAGATTTTAAGTGCCAGTAAAAGCCATCCCACTGACCCCCATCGCTTAAATAAATATTTTATCAAAATAAAATGTCGTCTATGTTACTCGCTTTCTATTAGTGAAAGAATGTTTAAAATTGGTTCATGACTTTCAGAGATTAGCAATACAAACAAACAATCAAATTTAACTCTTTATATATTAGTATAGATATAGATTTATATTGTTGTTTTGTTATCGACTAAAGTTTTAAATAATGTTCTATGAGGCTGTTGCTTTTCCGGGTATAACTCAAAATTCATTTGAGCTGTTTTTGTGCCGTTTTTATTAAATTTGTAATGAACTCTTAACATATCTCGTTTTTCCTCATTTGTAAGCCTAGGGCATCTATTTCTATGCTCTAAGTTTGTGAGGTGCATTGTGTTTGAACTGTATACTCTTATTTCGTTTGACAAGTACTGTCATGTTTATAAAAAAAAATTTTGGTTGAATCAAGGTATTTTCTTTATTTAAATATTTGTGCGTTTTATATATTTTATTTCTGTGTGAGATCCACAAGAAAAAAAAGTTGAGGATAGCCGAAAAACGAAACAGAGGATGGCAATACTGAAAAGGTCTTCGTATAGCTGAAAAAGGAGGCAATAACATGTATTTTGGTTTTGTAGTTCCACATCAAATAACCCTATAAAACAACAAAATCGAACTCTCCAATTTTGTATTTTTAACCGACTTCCAAAACGAAGGAGGATATCAATTCGTTAGCATCTATTTTTTATGTATGATTATTCAAAAACGGTTTGGGCTATTTTGATTTACGGTTTTCCAAAAAAAAAAAACAGAAAAAGCAGTAGTTAAGGGACTACACTACAGGGAATTTCAATGAATCACACTGTTTTCTCTAAAACGGCTCAACCAATTTGAATATTTTAAATTGTATTCTACAAAAGAATCGTAAAAATATGTGCAAAAACGGTAAACATCAATATAAATGTCAAATTTTCATCATAAATATCTAGCTTAAATGTCAAGATATGCCATGAAAGTATATCGTACAGGGTGTTTGTAACGGTTTCTACCGAATATTCTGTTAGTGTATCAAAAAGAAAAATTGTTATGTGAGCGATCTTTTCCATACAGTATTCGGTGGTAACTGAGTGTGTGTGTGTGTGAGTGTATCGAAATTCAAGCAAAAACAAGCAATGGGGCAGTTTAAATATAGGACGAAGTAAAATTACACATCTACAGGGTGATTCAAAAAATGTTGAATTGGATGGCACATAAGTAGTTGGGTATACAAGATAGTTAAATAAGTTTGGAGTTAAATTATAGTTATACAGAGTGGATCAAAAACGTTAAAAAAGTTAAATAAGCATGTGCAGTAAGGATATTTGAGTTAAAGGGCGGAGTGTTCAAAAAATGATAGAAGCAGTTGCATATATAGAATGGTTGAAATATAAGGTGGAGTGACATTATAGTTATACAGGGTGGTTGAAAAATAGTATATAGTGTGGAACATAAGTAGTTGCTTATACTTGACATATGGGGCGATGTAGGTATACAGGGTGATTTTAACAATAAAAAAGAGAAAAAATCAATAGGGTGGAGAGGATTAATACTTATACAGGGCAGTTGCAACATCGTGTGAAGTTGAATTACAGTTGTACAGGGTGGTTCAAAAAATGAACGACAAATAATTTATATTGGATGACCAATACACAGAAATAAATATAGGCTGGTTGCAATATAGAGTTACACATATAGAAAGTGGTCCAAATAATAAAACAAATAAATAAGTTAAAAAGTATGTGAAAATATAGAAAAAAAAACAAATTAGAGAGAGAGGGAGAAAGATAGAGAAGAATACGCTAAAATAATCAATAGAGTTGTACCTTAAATTAGATTAAAAAAAGAACATGTCAGAAGATAGTGATTGATTGCATACGGTTTCTAAACGGTTTTTACTTTAAGTCAGTGGAAATCGGTTCTTTTTTTAATATAAATTAATCTTTCGGGTATCCACGAAAGTATTCGGAGAATTTAAATTAATAAAACGCCATTTCTGTAAGCACTAAATTATGCATTTTTGTCCCCATTTGAACTTCTTCGTATCTCCTGTAGTTTCCTAGATCTCAAGAGTGAGGGTCGAATTTGAATTACCCTGTAGAATGACGAAAGAAATAACAGAGAGCTTCGCAAGTTGTAAATAATTTACGTTTTTCTGTCAAAAAATTACAACTACACGTACTGGTTACACTATTTTTGTTTAACTAGAATATCTTCAAACATCTTCAAACTCAGAATCATCATTACCATTAGCACTAAATTTAATTGAAGTGATTTAAAGGATGAAACTGTTGTACGTAAATTATGGCAATGAGAAACGAGTTTCACTGAAAGTGTCAAGCTTTGGCTTAGTGGATCATCGAAAATATAAAACCACTCTCTACAGATCTTTCGAATTCAATTTCTAAACTGCTGTTATTTTGTATTGCCAGTTCAGCAAAAATATATGGAAAAGACTTAAGACACCTGCATAAAGCCACAATTGTAGGCATAAAGATTCAGGAGACATCCCCCGCTTCCAAAATCTTCGATCCAAGTAGAGAATTAGTGAATGGTTACGAATGTTCATCGGTTAAATTCGGCAGGACTAGGCTCTGAAAGTATGGAAACAAATTGGACTGTTAGCCGGTTAACCATTAGCAAAGCCTAAAGATAGATGTTGGAAAATTTGAAGTTTGACAAAAATATTTACAAACCAAAGACAATTAGATAAACTAATAAGAACGAAGCACCTACTGGGATACTTTTTAGGATTATGGGGACTCCATTAAATCCAACACATTTCGAACGTTCCTTTGCGTTTATCCCTATAATATACAGGAACTTTACACACAAGAAAAGTATCAACCAAAACCTTTAATAAAACCCCAAATCCAATATTGATGAAATAGGGAATATATCTGTTTTTTAGAAATTTCAAAACTTATAGAACATTATTTATCAACAATTAACGGTTTAAAAGTCGGAATTTTGCAGAAAAAAAAACTTTAATAGAAGGTGGTTAGCGGTAAATGAGTTGTTCGCAGAGTTCGAAACAATTTTGCGTTGGTACAAGTTAAACTCTTTGTAAAATTTTTGACATGATGACATATTGTCACGCCAGCTATTAATGTCCTATAGTTATTAGGCCAGGTCATTTATGAAAATAAGTGACAAAATTAATAGTAAAACAAAACCGACATCAACTTGTTCTAATGATAAAACAGGACTAATCGACATAAAATTCAACATTATTTATCGATGCCTTTTTGTTTTATAACAAATAAACCGCCAAAAATCGGTAACAATTTAGTTTTTTTACCTTTTACACAAAATCCACCTATGAAACCGTGTTTGCTACTATGGGCAATGTTAAAGAGAAATGAAAAACCTACAAAATGAGCTACTATAAGCTCAACTTCGTTAATTGGTTTCTTAGATAATGGAATCTTTACCCAAAATTCCAAAAAAATAAATAATCGCTTATATATTTTTTTATTTTATAGCTAAAACATTATTTTTAACTGAAGCGATAGATTTCGCATACCCAATTCATGTTCTTAAAATAAATACTTTAGCCTCCGTAGTTTTTTCAAATTTCAGTCAATCTTATGGAAGACATATCTTTTTGAAAGGTAATTATACCTCACCAGATGACCTTATCATTATGCATGAAAATTTGGTTATTCCGTATCAATTTTTCTGACGAGTCCATTCGAAAAATTGCTAAGCGATGTACCTGTGTAACTATATCCTTATGGTAAATAATCGTAATGCAAATTTTAGTTTTAAGCAGACAAATATTTATATATCTTGGATAATATGAATGTATGTAACAAATTTAGCAAAATAGAATACCTAAACTCCATTTAGCAACAAATGATAATGACATAATATTCAAAATGCGCAGGCTTTGCAAACGATTTTTCCATTTGGCAATGTTTTAATTAAAGATCAAAATATATATATCTAAAGAAATTTGGCATGCCATTAATTAGTATTTATTAATTAAAAAAACAGGAATCTGAATTGAACAATATAAAAATTGCGTTGTTAACTAATTGAAGAATACCTTTTTTTCTAATAATAATATTATCAATTTGTATCAGTGTTTCATTTTAAAAAATATATAAAATGCACTGAAATTGTAAACAAAGGACTTAGTAGGTTCCTTTAAATGTGTCTGCTCTAAATAAAAATTTGGATTAAGATTATTTATTACAAGGATATAGTTACACAGGTACAACCCCTTAGCAATTTTTCGAATGGACTCGTCCAGAAAAAATATTGGGAATGGCTCAATATTTTCAGTACTTTCAGTATTTATACTTAAAACTTAAAAAAAGTGAGATGAGGGGTCTTGAGATCAACTCTTCTACTTTCCATCGGTGGTTTATGTATAATGATATGATCATCGGGTGAGGTAATATGGCTTTTCAAAAGATATGACTGCCATAGGATTAACTGAAATTTTGCAAAAACTACAGGTGCTACAGTATTTATTTTTAGAACATGAATTGAGTATGAGAAGATCTAGCCTTTCAGTTAATAAGTATGTTTTAGCTATAAAATAACAAATATATAAGCGAATATTTATTTTTTGGAATTTCGGGTAAAGAATCCATTATCTAAGAAACCAATTAATGAAATTTAGCGTATGGTAGCTCGTTCTGTAGGTTTTTCATTTCTCTTCAACATTGCCCATAGTGGCAAAGACGTTTTCTTCAGTAGATTTTGTGTAAAAGGTAAAAGACTAAATTGTTATTGATTTTCGCGGTTTTTTTGTTATAAAACAAAAACGCATCTATAAAAAATGTTGAATTTTATATCAATTAGTCATGTTTTATGATGAGAACATGTTGATGTTGGTTTTGTTCTACTATTAATTTTGCCACCAAAAGGTCTTTTTCTCCGTAACTGACCTGAGCTGCATGAGCTACCATTGGTTAGGGTGAAAACCGATGTGGTTATTCAATTGTATACAACATAATGCATCATCCATATTTATTTTTACTAAAGGCATTAATATTTATTTATTTGGTGATAAATAACTGTTCGATCCTGAAGTTTGAAAAACTCAAATTAAATGTTGTAATCCATAACCTGAACTGAAAAGATACGAAGTATATAAAAGATTGAGTAGAAACTGGAGTAACTTTGAGAATAGTAGTCCACAAAAAACTTGAATTACGATAATTTCTCTAAAATAAAAAATACTTGTTCAGTTGAGAAACTTCAGATTTATTTACGCAGAATTATGCTATTAACAAGATATTTTCAATTGCTCAAGAAGTATTAATAAAAGAAATACTAACATGCATCACCCATAATTATTTTTACAAAAGCCATTAAAATTTATTTATTTCAAAAACATGGCAATAAGTAACTATTCGATCCTGAAGTTTGAAAAACTCAAATTAAAGATTGTATTCCATAATCTGAATTGAAATGATACGAAATATGCAAAAGATTGGGTAGAAAATGGAGTGACTTTGAGAATAGTAGGCCAGAAAAAACTTGAACTGCGATACTTTATCTAAAATGAAAAATACTTGTTCAGTTGAGGAAACTTCAGATTTATTGACGCAGAATTATGCTGTTACTTAACCAGGTATTTTCAATTGCTCAAAACTAACAATAAAAGAATAACTAACTAGTTGGAAAATGTGTGGTAGTGATAATTCCGTTAAAACTAAAGAGTTTAAGAAAAAAGTTTTGAAAAAACCTGCACTCTTTCAAGAACTAAGTCATTCAACTGGTACAGTATTAGCAGGTAATAAGGTGGTTTCCTATTTTTTATCACTGTCGTGATGAGACTAATACAACCACGCTACAAAAGCCATGAAGAGTATTTTGGCAGCAAAATGACCAAGGAATTTTAATAAAGTTATAAATAAAGCTATCGTCCCCCCTCCTACATTTGTAAAAAGGCATTATTAGCCATCACTTTTTATACCAGATAAATAAGTTAGCCACTTTGTACATACGTTATGGCCACAGTATAAGAAATAGTGAAACTCTTCCATTCCATTCACCTTACTTTAGAAATCACAAAATTTTGAAACAACAGGCTGATACACCAAAGAATTGAATTAGAAGAAAAATATATATATTTTGCAAATTGCTTGAGTTTATTTGGTTTTAATTCCCCAAACTAAGTAATGGAGATAAGAAGAGTTTTATTTTCCATATTTGACTTCGTTTATTGTGAATTTTACATTACTAATGTAGTATGGCCGATCTTCTTATACTATAAGTTAAAAAATATGTTATTCGAACCTGGGCTCTCATCTTCCTTTGCTAACTGCCAATATTTATAACTGTACGCAATTTCTTGTCTGAATTGTTGTTGCTCTTATGACTTTTAAACGAAAACTGTCAATGTAATTGGTTTTAATTATTATATCAGTATTTATTAAGCCCAATATGACTGCTGATTCTTTAGACAATGAGAGGAAGAAATATAAAATATTTTTTTATTTCCAAAATTCTTGTGTTAAACTCTAACACAGCAGAAAATAAAGCTGTTCTTATTAAAAGTATATTAAAAACAGAAAAACTACACATAAATTAGCAAGAGGTTCATTTAAGTTAAAACTTTCTAGAAAATTTTAATAGAAAATTGTTTATGGTTTCTTCGCAGAATTCAAGAACTCCTCCAACACTGTTTAATAAATGAAGACATTTTTTGTTTCATTCGTTGGTCTGTTTTCTTTGGTTTAGGGTCAAAATAACAATTTGTATCATATTATGAAGCTGTAATGAACTAACTAAGAATTTAATGATTGAGTTGTTAATATCTATACTACAAGGGAGTTCGCAAACAACATTTTTTTACAAAAACTATTTGTGATTCTTACCTGTTGTAATTGATTAGAAGGGGCACTCCAGTTACACTCTAACTGCAACCCGAACTGAGGGTTGTTCGGTATGTAACTGGCATCCATTTTGATTGCAGGAGGGATGCTTCAAAAAGATGATGGGTGGACCAATCCTGCGCACCTGTTAACAACATGCTATTATATTATTCAATTTAAGTGTGTCGGAGGGCGGTTTATTATAGGCATTTCAACTACTATGTCAGCATTAGCTTAAAAAGCAATTCCTATGAAAATTACATTCAAATCAATACTATTAGAAAAGGATACGACAGTTTCAATATATTTTTGTCTGATCTGCGTTTTTAGATGTTTTCTATGGGATTCCAATCGAAATTAGGACCAAAATAAACATTACTACATGCTCAGTACTGTTTATTTTATTTAATTTTTACTTTTATATTGCATATTTAAATAGATACATACTTTAAAATAATTTGATAAAGGGCGAGTTGGACTTGTATACTAAGGGTTCCGTACCAGCTTTGAGATTTATTATATTGTAGGTAAATTATAACATATTTTGCTAATTTTCCACTTTCAGACAAGAATGTTATAAGTGAATTTTCTTATATTTTCTTAATTACTTTTAAACTAAGCAATGTTAATATTACAAAAATATTCACTTTTATTTCTCACAATTATCCTTTTCAGTTCAATGCTACATGATGCGCTTGACTTTTATGAAAATATTCGTTTAATTTTCTAATTTGGCCCCCAAAATGAAGATTTTTCGTTTTGTTCTACCAAACTTTCAGTAAAGCCCTATACAATGTTTATTTTGTGAATCTCGGGCTCAGTAGTTTTGGAGATAAATAGTCAAATTTTAAATAATAAAATATTAAATAATTTTTTTAAATTCTAATAAAACATGTTTCTATTTTTTATGACGATCCCTTTCATTTGATGTCGGACATTCGGGATCTAAAATGGGATAGATAGATCTATCACCAACATAGATATTTAGCATTTCTAGGAATTTTAGATAAAAAATACCTTTTAAGAAATTATAAAATAAAAACTAGGTACTCTGACATTAGAAAATAATTATTTTAAATTAATTTAAAAAATTAATTTCCCAAATGTATCAAAAAATAATTAATATATCAAATATATCATTACATTAGTGATATATTTCTCACGGTAGCTAACGCTGTTTTTGAAGACTAAATCGAAATCAAACAGAGTAGGGTATTCTGAAACTATTTATAATGTTCACGATGTTATCACCAAATTCGTAGAAGTAAATTACTTAGACTTTTTTTTTTCTTTCTTTTTTGCTTATATTATGAAATGTTATGAATTCATCTTAATGATACCAATGAATGAGTTTTTGGGAATCAGAACATTTTGAAAATGAGCCTCATACTTTTACTGAATTTCGCTTGCAGATTCGTGACTGACGTGTTGAAGAAACGAGCTGAAACGGCCTGAAATAGTAAAAAATTCACCAACAAAGGGATAAAATTGAACACAAAACAATCACGAACATTCAACACCAAGCTGCTCAAACAATACTAATACCCTATACTGTTGATAATCACATTACTACAACAACCATACCTTACATACCGGGTCTTTCAGAAAGACTGAAAATAGTAGACAACAAATTTGATATTTAAACAAGATTAAAACAAGAAATACACTGAAATCCAGTATATCAAAAATTAAAACAAATAATAAAACCCAAAACTCAAAATATGCATTGATAAAGCGATTGTATCGCGAGTACTTCTGTAGATTTCAGCCCTCCTGATTACCAATAATCAAGGATAAAATTACTAATGGTAATAACCTATGACTTTAATGGGATATCTGGAATATCAGAATTTCATTGATCTCGTTTTTGGCGAATGCACATCTTATAACAAAGTCATACCTAGGTGGGCCACATGAAATTCTGAAGATTACTCTTTCAAAATCTTCCTATTTGAAAGAAGCTTTGTTATTTCACATGATCTTTAAAATTGTTTAGTGCTACCCTATATATACGTCTTGGTTAAATCAGTTTTATTTGTCAAACATTTAATGTCAAATTTGTCTTTTTGAAATTTTTAGTCTCTTATTACTTTATTCAGTTGTGCTAATTTTTTATTGCCATTGAAAATGGGGTCTTAACTAGACCCTGGCACGTTTGGGTATTAGAAATATAGAAACTTTCCAGGCAATTGTGGTGTTATTCCCAAGAAATCATTAAAATAGATACTACGTCCTGGCTTTGTTTACCCATATGCTAATCACGAAAACCTAGATTTGAGCCTTCGCCCGTATTGCTGTTACTAGGCCCCGATTGATCATCAACCATATTACTTAAGTCGTCATCGTCTAATGCCAAATACTCAGACTTTGGCTTGGTTCGAACATCAGTTCTATATGTGTTTCTGATTTTTCTCTTTTTGAGAACTTGTAGGTGTTCGTCCGATTGCTGTTTATGTTTGAATATTTTAGATTTTAGTTTATACAGGTTCAGGTACACCCACGTTTATTATGGATACGTCTGGTGACGTTGAGGGAATGTTCTAGGCGGGCAGGTTGTGCGATTATGAACAATTTTAATCATCGTGGTTGTCTAGTTTTTCACTTTTTCGCCTTAACCGTATTTTGTCCGAGGTAAGGAGGTTGATGAGATTTTTCGTCCAGCCTCACCCTTTCTAATGTCTGACACGCCCTTTATTTGCGAAGACTTCACCATCTTCTGCAGGGCTGGTCTTGTGATATGTTCACTTCACCATTTTCCATGTAGTCCATCATCGCTTTCAGCTCTTGGAATTTTACGTCCTTACGGGTAAAGATAGGGTTCTTGTCATAATGTCTCGAAGTATGGACTACATGCAGACTACACGCCTTTGTGTGCGTTCAGGTATCTTCCTTTTGCTACCAATGTACCTATTTTTGGGACACAAAAATTAAATAACACAATATTTTTCAGTTGTCAAATGCTGATAGAAGCATTTATTACTGAAAAATGCTAGAAAACCCGGTAAAAACAAAATTTTTTGGAAAATGTTGAACTATGTTGTAATGAAAAGTGGAATATTATGCTTCATAGGATAACATTAATCGAGTTCAAGAATAATATAGTCGGTCGAATAGGTTTTGCAGAATAGTAATTTAAATATTTAAAGAGATATTCTGCAACACACACAGTATTAAGCGAGACTCCTCGATCGGAATAGTTTAAAAGCTCAGAAAATATACTTGACTTTCTTGGAGTTTCGTTACCATGGTTTCATATTTGTTTAAAAGATATAATCTGCTTCTACACATTTGCTGTTAGAATCATTTATCATAAATCCATAAACTAGTACAGAGGTAAAGGGATAAGCAAATCAATGTTAAATTTTGTGTTAAAAATCGCTTTCAATTTTATTGTTATTTAAAGCAAAAGCAGGTACTCTTAAACGAATAAAAAGCATAGGTAATAATATGTAATCTAAATTAAATCCTTACTAATTGTATTTGTAGGAATTATCAACAGTGCTAGTGCTGAAAAATAAAATTATTCCAGTTTTCCTGGTGAATGTTTTGAACAAAATATTGTATTTTTCATAACATCACAGGGTAGGTGAAAGATATTCCGTCTATTAGTTACGGAGTATTCCACTCTATGGAGCCTTGTAGCGTAGTTCTGAAAGCATTATTTATTAAAGGATTTTGAGTTCGGTAGAAGTTTTTTAACTTTTCACAAAAGGTACATTTTTTTATTGTTGTTGAGTGTGCATAGGTGTTCCATAATGCTTAAGCGTAAGCGAAATTCAGCCTGATTTCTTGCTGAGAAATTAATTCATTTATGACTGCAGATTTATGGGTCTATAGTTACTAAGTTTTTTATGTTACCTTTTGGAGTGAATAATGATGACCTTAGCTTCTGTCTTCTGTCTATCTGTATACTCCTATTGAAAATTTAACAAAAAATGGCTTTACTAAAGTCTCATAAATAAGGGTTTCTCTAGTACAGCATATGAATTATTCTAATCAAGTAATCTTAAAATGGCCATTACTCATGACAGAGATATCGCACAGCAGCATTCAAAAGCGCCTTTTGAAGGCGAAAATAGTATTATATAAATGAATGGGTAGTTAAAATCACAAAATTCTTGGGCAGTCTGTATCTAACCTTCAATAGAGACAGAATAACCATTTTTGTGTACATATTCGAATTCTATGGGAAAAATTACTTCGGAAATCCGGAACCTTCGGTCTCCGACAACAAACAAAACCTTGCAGGTCGGTGTTATTCAGATTGCAAACTTCGTGGGTTCAAATTAAATTTTAACAACTAACTTTCTAGAACTTTATTTACACATCAAAATCCAACATTAACAACAGCTCATTTCGCAAACAATTTACATCAAAATAATAACACTATCTAATCTGAACTAACTGTGTAATATCCAGCCATCCTCTTTATAATCCGCATCGAACTCTCTAGCAAATTTCGAGGGTGATCTCCCAGTTCGTGTAGCGTTTGCCGAAATGCTATCAAAATTTCCAGTCAGGTTAACTTTATACAGGATCCCTTTTTAATACTTCAGTCGGCTTAATTGTTTTAGGTTGTTTTAGTCAGGACCGGGGTAAATAATGTTTATAACAATATAGAATGTTTATTAGGTGAATTGAAACTTCCAATAACAGTTTTTGCAAAGCGTCATAATTGCATTCATAGACCAGATTATGGAAAATGTTTGTCATCACCGTTACTCGAATTAGCAAATCTAAAATCCTTCATTGCGTACTTATCTACTAATTCATCAAACCTGATTGTTGCTTGGCTACTTCAAAAATATACTAGATTGGTAGGTAATTAATTTGTACAAAATGAGCACCTTTTAATGTTTACATTTTTTACTTCCTGGATAGGTACCTAACAACATTGAATGTGTTATTTATTTGCTAGAGTTGTATTTTGTTATAATTATTTTTAGCTTTTTAGTTATAGGTAGAAGTCGGTTATATTTTTTTAAATGTTTTATTTTCAACTTTTTAGTATTTTTGAATTCAGGTAGTTTTCATTCTTTATTTATTATTTTCTATTTATAACCTTAATAGACAGAACCAGGTAACATCGAAAGCCTCAACATTACACAATGATACTTTCCCATTTAAATTGACAGGTAAATCTTTCATTTTTAACATTTTATATTATCGCCCTGTGTAACATTAATTCCTCTCCACACTTTATGCAACTTCTTATGGGCTATAGAAGAAATAATTTTTTAATCACACTGTATAAATATAATTCAACTCCAGCATATATTTCAACCATCCTGTATATGATTTGCTTATGTCCACATCATATAACAGTTTTTTAATCACCCTATATAATTTTAATTTCACATTTTTTCCACCATTTTTATACCACCAATCGTCCACTCCCCCCCTATATGCCATACATCCTGTATATACAGCTAAACGGCCTAACTTTTTTTTATTTTAATCATCATATAAATGCAACCCCGGTATCACTTTACTTTGTGATTTTGTTTACTATAACTAAACATCCTGTGTATAAACCCACAAATAGCAGTTTAGGTTGACATATGTTGTCACTGAATTTTCTGTAAGGCCGGGAAAATGTGACAACCAAAAGCACCGTCTTCGCAAAGTGGAAAAATTTTCATTTAAATAGGTATTTGCCGGGTATACAAACAAAACGAGCTTAGTACTCATTGATTTAAGGAATCGGAAATACAATGCTTTACTACCTATATGCTTGAGATGTACATAGAAAATTTTCAGATTTCCATGCACGTATGTTTTCATTTTATCACTTTACCAATAGAATTCTTTTCCAAAATTTGAAGTTTCACCAATCCGGATATATACTCTATTAAACAAGACCATATTCACTTAAAACGGTGCACCACAGGAGAAGAAATCAGGTAACATACATACAAAAAAAAGCGAAAAAAAAATCCTCCTTTTTGGAAGTCGGTTGGAAGTTGGCAAACCAAAATCTCACTGAATGAAGCCAACTGTTCGATACAAACTGACCCCATTCCAATCAGAAGGGGTATATTCCAGGGAGACTCTCTTAGCCCGCTGTGGTTCTGCCTGGCTATGAACCCTCTCTCAAACAAACTGAACTCGACAATTTATGGGTTCAGTCTCAAATACAACAACGTACAAGCAATAAAGATAAACCATTTATTATACATGGACGACTTAAAGTTGATGGCAGTTACGAAACAACATCTGCATGATATGCTTAAAATAGTAGAAGGGTTCTCTAGTGACAACCCTATGAAATTTGGCCTAGACAAATGCCGAATTATTAATATAGTTAAAGGCAAAATACAGCAGGGGCACTTCGAAATGGGAGAAGGCACCTCAATTGAATCTATGGGGGAAGGTCATACTTATAAATACCTTGGAATAAAGCAGGCTCAACGTCTTGATCACTTGACTATGAAAAAGGCAGGGTTTTATAGAAGGGTACGACGACTGTTGAAAACCAAATTAAACTGTAAAAATCTGTTTCAGGCTATTAACACCTATGCATGTTCAGTGCTCAGTTACTCATTCAGTATAGTTAATTAGTGCAAGACTGACATTGAAAAATTACAACGAAAAGTTCGAGTTTTACTAACAAAAGCTCAAGATCACCATCCAAAGAGCTCTGTTGAACGTACAACTTTGCCACGGTATGAAGGAGGAAGAGGATTGGCAGATCAAAGCAAACTATCAGATCAACAAATTTCCATTTTGCGTAGTCATTTCCAGAAACTCGCAGAATTTTCTGATCTACACAGAGTCATGTGCCATGTGATGACTCAACACCACTGCTACTGACACAACAACATATCCAATTACACCACCAGACCACAGATCAGAAACTGCTGAAATGGAAAGAGAAGCCCCTTCATGGAAGACATATAAATGACGTCAACCAAGATTATGTCGACATTGCAGCGTCGAACTACTGGTTGATATCTGGTCATATGTTTCCTGAGACGGAAGGCTTTATATTGGCAATCCAAGATCAAGTAATCTAAGAACTATCAAAAGTACATCGTTAAAGACCCTTCTATTAACAACGACAGATGCAGGTACGGTTGCCAAACATCTGATTCTATCCAGCATATCAGAGGAGGTTGTCAAGCGTACGCTGCAACTGAATACAAAGAACGACACGATGCTGTGGCTAAAATACTGCACCAGGAACTAGCACTGAAACTTGAACTATCACAGTCGGTAAGATTACCATACTATAAATACAAACCAGAATATGTTTTAGAAAATAAAAACTACAAGCTGTTCTGGAACCGCACGATACTGACTGATCGGACTGTTGCCCACAATAGACCAGTTATAGTTTTGGTAGATAAAGTCGCTCGGAAAACAACTTTAATTGACATAGCAATTCCTAACAACAGTAATATAAATATCAAGCAGGCTGAGAAAATAACCAAATATAGGGATTTGGAATTTCAAATAAAGACTCAGTAGGACATGAACAACACACGAACTATACTAATTGTTATGCCAACGACAGGACTACTCCCAAAACATCTATTAAACAATTTAAAATACCTCGGTCTGGACGAACATCTTTACCAACAAATGCAAAAAGCCGGAACAGCCCGGACGGTCAGGAAGTTTATAGGAAACTGCTGCCACGACTCTAACCACGAGCCTGAAAACCTGGCAAGGGCTCCCACAGAGCTAAACCCTTTTAATATCTAGTATATCTGGGGTTTAGTGAATTTTCTCTTAAAGGCACGCTATGCGTGCCTTAGAGGGAGTGTGCTGCCATACATTGTATGGTCAAGTCGGGGATAAAGTACTAATAATAAACTAGGCGGCAGTGGGCCAAATCCATCACTTATTGAAGAATGTGAACTCGGATCTGAAATGTTAAAAATGTTATTTTAGGACACATTGGTGACAAAGCTACTTATTTTCTAAAAAAATACACTTTCAAACAATTACATTGTTGATTACTGTAGACCAGGGGTTAGCAAAGTTATACTTAGGCGGGCGAATTCAATATTATCGAAATTTTTGACGGGCCAAAAAAAACCGTATAAAATCTTTTTTTTTTGTTTTAAATATATTTACCAATTCCTTTTTTTATTAGTATACCTAAATTAATATAAATATAAATCTTTAGTTATACATTTATTAAAACAAAAAAATAACTGAAATAAATCTTATTATATAATAATATAAATCTTTAACTGTAACAACAGTTATTATAAAATCACATAATTTATTAACACGAAAGTAAAATCACTTTTATTGTAAATACAGAACTATAACTATAGTGACAATTATTACAAACTAATAATGTATTATTTTATTTGTAATATTTATTATTTATTTTACTATTTACTTATTTATTTTTTCTCCTTCCTTATTTTAGGAACTGGTGAAGTTGACAGGGTTGTACTTTAGTTCATAATGCAGTTTATCTTTTATATTCCAAGAGACATTTGTAACGATTTATGGCTCACTATTCAACAACCAAACAAAACATAGTACGTCCTTATTTCATCAAGTTACTGATTTTTTTGAATTCTTAACATCATCCTTTGTCCAGTCACAATAGAACTAATAATTTTAGCAAATTCTAAGCATTTAACCATCTAATTTTTATTTTCCCTATTTACCCCTAATATTTAGTATTTAGGAAATTAGGGATCTTTGTCTTCAGAACTTAATACTCTTGATCTACAATTCTCCACACAAACTTAAAAAAAATTTTCCGTTTCTTTGTCTATTCTTGCCAAATATTTTATTAAATATATGAAGGTAGGAGAACATGTTTTGTCAAAAGATCTGCGTTGCTCAAGGAAAGTTTATAGTTACAGAAATACTTTGAAGATATGACGCAACAATATTTACAACAAAAAGTTTAACTTTTCTGGCGCATTGACCAAAGCGGAATGATACATTTATAATTGTGGCTTACTCACGCATCCAGAAACCTTCTAACATTCTAACTTATTCATGTACCTACACACCAAACGGAAAACCACGAGGATCTTAAAATTTTCCTGATTCATCGGTCGGTCCGCCCTTTATCCATCTGTTTAACACAATGCTGTATTTTTTAATCCTAATAATTAGTTACATTAATAATTAATAGAACACATGTCAATAAAAGTCCTCACATTATATTACAATTTATTTCAACTATAAGAAATTAAGAAGACGGTACTGAATCCTTATTGTACGAGTCAGACTACCACTTGACATAATTTTTTTGATACTAAATTTTACCTCCAATCACACGTGGTCTAATCTAACCCAAGTTCATGAAAGTAGTTTTAGAATGAAAGTTATTGTCAGTGAAATTGTTTCCAATTTATTTCTTCTTTCTGGGAGATGCTAATTTTTTCGCGGCAAATTTTGCTGTGTTCAGTTTAGGAGCTTTCGGTTTTTTAGTAGGGGCGCCCGTGGTGTTTTTTTTTGCTTTGAATACAGACTTCTCTTTAGATGCAAGCGGAACAGATGATGATGATGACGATGATGTTGTTGTCGATGGTGTTGATTTCGGAGATGAATTTTTCTTTTCAGCTGCGGTAACTTTCTTATGTTTGCTCACAGCTGTAAACTTTTTTGGCGTTTTTTTTTTCTACTTCTTTGGCGTCTTACTTTTATCGCTGCAAGCAGCTCATTTTGTAGTTGACTTCATTGCTCTACTTCCAGTCCCAGATTTTTCTTCGCCGCAGAAGCTCCTGAAAAGGACGATGCTCCCAATTTGAAAGAACTTGATGAACCGACACCTTTCGTTTGACCTAAAACTTATAAAGCTACCGCCGACTTCAAGTATTTCTTGATGAAAGGCACTACTTTCTCGGCATCGACTTTATAGTTGGCAGCAATATCTTTCTTGAAAGCTTGCAAAGAAGATCCACCACGTTCCTTTAAACCTTTGATAGCATTTTTGTGTGTTACAATTCCCTTGATGCAGACCACATTTAAAAATTAGATTGACTGTGGCCAATCTAATCTTTCATCAGACTCGAATATCATTCTATACTTATGGGATTAAAAAAAAAACGTATGTGATAAGGGGATCCCGAGAATATATTGAAACTCTAATTAGATGCGTCCAAGCAATAGTGAGAGCTCGAGGTGTATTTGATTTTCTAAAAATATAATTTAAGCTAAAAATCACTATCCTTCATTTTCGAAGCCAATATATATAATATATTGTTTCTAGTCAGGGAACCTTCATCAGTTTTGCTTCCCACAAGAGAATGTCCTCTCGAACACTTATTAATGTATTTGATACAAATCGGTAAATTTGTCGACGCGAAATGTAAAGACTGACATCTAGGATTTTCGGAAAAACTAGCACAAAGAGGTTCCGAATCTCGAGCCGTTCCACGTAATTACTGTCATCCCGTAACTCCTAGGTTAGAAAGACGATGAAATTTTCAGGTTCACCTTCTTTTGTAATACCTAAATAAGTGTTCGAAAGGACATTCTGATCTTAGAGAAGAAGTAACTTAAAGAATAACGTAGGGAAAATATTGAAACAGCTCAGGGAAACCTATAACATAGAAAACAAATTAGGGAACAAATATCAAAACATGGATTAGGAGTAAGAAATTTGTAAAAAATTTAGCTCTGACAATAAAGACATAACTAACTAGAAAGGATATTCTCTTGTGTGAAGCGCAACTGATGAGGCTTTCCTGACCAGAAACAATATATAGTATATATATTGTCTTGCGTACAAAATAATGACACCTTGAGAGAGTATATCAAAGAAATTATGATAGTAACGAGAATTTACAATCAATTGAGTGACAGACAATATATTGTTTCTAGTGGAGAAACTCATCAGTTGCGCTCCCCTAAAAATCCTGATATAGAAATTCATTTCGTGTTAAAATATTAAATTCTGTTATATATGTTCAATCAGTTGAGAGGAGCGCAACTGATATAAGTTTTTGTCCAGTTGAGTTCAGAGGATTGAAAAATAGTATCATAATTTCTTTCATAGGTTTTACTTCACCTACCAATTTTTTCGTGTGATTTTTATCCTAGCAATTAAAGGCTTTACACAAAGTACTACTCCCGATTTGGAGTCGGTGAGCTATTTTTTTCTGAAATTCCTCTAGATGTCGAAATTCATCTTTCAATAAAAAATATAAAAAGAGATATTACGTACTTAATAATATTTTCTGTGAGTCCAAAGCTCAACTTTCAACTCCACAATTAAAATAATAATGAAAATTTTTGACGATTGATTTTATGCTAAAATAAAACGAACGCGCACATTTACAAATAAGAACGTTTTGATATTAACAGAAAACAACACGAAACTGTCTTCAATGTATATTCCAGGATTTTAGATCGTTATTATTTTTTTAATTTCATATATAAATTTAAAAAAAATTGTTTCTAATTCACGAAACCTATTTCAATAAATAAACGGGAAAATTTTAAGGAATGACATTTTTTTAAAACCATGACTCAACACAATACTCGCTTATATAAATATTTATAAACTTACCGCTCAAAAATTATTTCATAATCCTCTAAGCTGAACTCCAACATTTCCAAAACTGACTTTGTTTTTTGATCATTTTAAAAATAATTTCACAGCACCACATCACCGGACACGAGTTGCTCAGTAGTACGAATTCAAAAAATTGATAACTGAAAACAAAATTGTCAAAAATCTTTTCGCGCAACATTCAAATTGGGGCGCGAACGGCGACCATTAAGGCAAGCCTTTGAACGATTAGGAGGACTGATTGTGTTTAAAACAGTAGAAGACTAAATTGCCCATTGCCGTCACCCGGCGATTCATGGCATAACGTTTCACCCTCTCACCCCACGTCGTCAGTCCGGCCCATCGGCCGCGAGGGTGTCATCTATGATTACATCGCCCACTTCATTACATCGATGGAAAAATCATCCGGTATATGGTTACAAATAAACCTACAATATTACAACCGGATTTTTGTGCTCGCATTTTCGTCGGCGGTTATGGATTATCGCCGGCCTCTATTTTAAAACTTTTTCTCTGACGAAGTGTTACAAATTGGGGTGGGTTTTCGTCACTTTTCTATACTGATCCATGGGTGTTTTTAGGGTTTTGTAAATATTAAAACATTTCAGACAATAAAACTTTTTGAAAACTTCGTTTGTTAAGTGTAAATTTTCGCAAATGACACTCGACTACTGACATCGAGACCTCATGGAGAATAGAGGTAAAAATTAGTCCATGGGGTAGTGTAATAGCAAACTATTACTGAATGACAACAAATTGTTTTATAGAATATGTTCTGAAGGGGAAAATTGCCAAATATTTTACAAAATATTGACAAATGAAATATTTGGATAATTTGAAAAGCATAATCTTGCAGAATTTCCAAGATTGCTCGATCTGTCGGTTTGAAATTTAATCTGCGACTTTTTATTGTTCTGCAATGAACAAAGAAGTACTCAAAAATTAATCATTTTTGACACGAAAGGTTCTTAACGGAGGTCTACACTTACACATACAAAAATAGATGAGTATGGTAGTAAAATGCAAAAATTGCATTTGTTTCGAGACTTCAATGCAACCGATACCATACTTCCTTGATCTTCAAATACCCAAAACAACTTAGTTTTTTGTATAAGAAACAGGGACTCTTTTATATTTTAAGTCTCTTCGATTATAGAAAATCAATAAATTATAACATCAAATTAATATAGAATACATGCACAAAATTTACGTCAGAAGCCATGACGCCACAAAAAAGGTGCAACATTACTTACTATTAAATGTAGGCTGACTAAGTTATTATTATTATTATTATAGAGTAAACATTTTACATTAAAACTTTTAAATAATTGAAAATAATATAGGAAATTGTTATCAATTATTCTAAAGTTTTTAGTATCCGAGGACGTAAAGGTAACCACTAACCACTACTAAACCTCAAAATGTACTGTCGGTAGGCGAAAACACTTTTCCAGAACATTTTAAAGAAAAATACAGTACTACAAGAATGATAATTTATTGTACTGTGTTTAGAATTGAAGTCCCATCAAGTTTAGACAATAAAGTTTTTGGTAGGAATTCGTTCGTCTACTTAAAATCTAAGCTAACAGAAGGTTGAAAAAGTGACCCTTAAATTATTGTAGAATCTGGTCTTTTTGGTTTACCTACTTGGAAGATGGTGATATAGTTCTGGCTGATAAACGTTTCCCAGATTTTCACACAATACTAACTGAAAGTGGTAAATAAATTATGAATCCCGAATTTCCTTTTAGCGAAATTGAGGATAACTGTTCAATTCAGAGTAGGGATGAAACGATACGAGTAAATACAAGTACATACTCGATACTTTTCTCCGATACCAAATACTTTTAGTATCGATACTTTGCAATTAAGTATCGAGTAGGTATCAGTCAAAAGCAGTGAGTAACTATACATGTATTTACTCACTGGTCAAAAATACTCATATACCCATCCGAATGTCACTATTTCATTTAAACATTGATAAAAAATTGCATTGTGAAATTCTTAGAGCATACAACTTCTGGAGGTAGCCTGCAGTAAAGAAATGTCATGCCACGGATAGAAAGAGAAGGCAATAGAGACTCAGATTATAGAGGCTATTTCACTCGATTATATTGCCATCACTTTCTAGCGTTCCACGATTGTTTTCGTTCGGTTGGTGTTAAGACTGTTAACCTAAACAGTACTGACATTAGTCAGTGTTTGTTTTATGTTTAAAGCATTTTAATTTTTTGACTTATTGAAAATGGGGCCTCCGAATTCTAATGTGTGACTCAGTGAGTAAGTTACTCACTGGTGTGACTACATTTTACAAAAAACGATGACAAAATCGCAAGCTGCAAAAAATACTTTAAAACCGTGCGGTTTTGTGGCAATACTTCTAATTTGCATAAGCATTTAAAAAGTCACTCTGATTCGATACGAGTAAGTATCGATACTTTTCAATTGATACAGAGTAAGTATCGATACTTGACGACCGATACGATATCGAGTAAAAGTATCGATACCTTGGTGGTATCGTTTCATCCCTAATTCAGAGTAATAATCCAAATTTGTGTTATTTATTAAGTAGATTATACCAATTGTACATTGTAATTATGATAAGTGTGTTAGTCAATTTGATGTTTATAAATTTCGATGGCTTCCCGATGCAGACGGACACGTTAGTGGGATGTATTTGAAAGGGGTATAGTCTGGTTTGGTTGTGTACAACGTATTCTTCTGAGAGTAAAGCATGCTCAGAAACCGCAGATGTGTCAGGTTGCAACAAACGACAATTTTATTGTGCTCACCAAAACGTGGACTCCAAATGAGGATGCTGGGATCTTTAGGAGAACGGAGTAGGTGGCGAAGTTGTAGAGTAGGTTTTTAATGTGTTTTCTGAGTGGTTTACCAATGAGGTGTAATGTTTTTTACATGGGGCAGGTTGCTGGGTCCCAAGCTCTGAGGTAACCTTTCCCTAAATAAACAAATTCATCTGCTAGATGAAATGACAGAGCCGTAATTACAGTCCTCTTTTAAGTAAAATCATGAATAAAGTGTTTATGTATGTGTAGGGTTTGGTATACATTGTTGCCAAGGGTACCAAGGGTTGGATGCTGTGTTTCGTGGCAATTCCAATAGTAGATCTTGTCGCTGACTCCAGACCACAATCATAAAGGAGGAGTTCGGTGTACTCCTCGTGAATGACAACTTAAAGTTGTTGAAACTGCGTTGAGCGTTTAAAATAAAGTTTTGGTGTTAGAGTGCAAAATTGTGTTTTTACATTTCTTACATCTTTTTATTATGCTATTATTCATAAATTAGATGCCCATATTTGACACAAGCTCATTAATTACACCTCGAATGCACCACGAAGCTGCGGGATACATCACAGGTTGCCGCTTTTTCCCACGACACTCAAAATTTTCCCAGTCACAAGTGACCCCATACCTATTGATGACATAATTCGTTCGTTGTCTAAGAATTCTCGATATTAGATGTTTGGTAATTTGGGCTATATAACTGAGTCCAGTAGAACATGAATTTTCTTGTAATTTTCATTCCCCTTGTCTAGTCTCTTGATCTCTTTGCATTTACCGTAGATATTTCAATACCAGTCGTTCTCTATCACAGTGCTCTGGCTGCAACTGACTGCTGATTAGAGAAAAATTCACTCCACGATAGCAAAATAGCCCGGAACACTAAAGTGAATCCATTGAGCCGGCCGTGAAAGCCTACATACATTGATATTGATTAGATATTACTAATACACGTTAACAAAACATTTCGTGTAAATCAAAATCTTTATCTTGGTCACAAGGTAATGACTTGATTGTTTCTAGGACTGTTGCATCACTCACATTAAAAACCATTGACTTCATTCCCTACTATAAGCAATCCAGCAATTAATTTCTTCATAAGATCGTTGTTTACATAGTAATCTAGTCTTTATAACACATGCAAATACTTATCCTTCTTAGAAGTTTTTTGTGCGGGCTAAAGACTTCTTAATTTTGTATTTGTTAATTCTAATCTACTTACTTCTCCAGATCCCGCTAGCAA
This sequence comes from Octodonta nipae, assembly GCA_034190945.1. Lineage (NCBI taxonomy): Eukaryota > Metazoa > Arthropoda > Insecta > Coleoptera > Chrysomelidae > Octodonta > Octodonta nipae. The sequence continues at coordinate 25,096,530 of CM067222.1, forward strand.
TATATTTGTAGAAGTATAAGCTTAAGCCCTTTACTACTTACGCCCACTAGAAAATAACTATAAAAAATGTATAAAAAACTTGTTAGTTGTGAGAAACAGAACTGTTAGAATTTTACATAGAAAGAACTATTGTTAAGTTTAGTATTTATCAAAAACTTATTGAAAACTCCCTAAAAGAGAAATATAAGTGGATTAATTTGCAATAAATGTTACATTTTTTTTTAATCTTCCTTTACGTCACAATTACCATTTATTATATCATAAGTTGAACCAGACCCGACAGCACTCTTTCATAAATTTTTTCCCACCCTTCTACGTGTACTTCCTCTGATATATATAAAAAAAGGTAAAATGGGGATTATTTTTCGTGAAATGAACTTTTATACGTATAGAGTTACCAAAAGTCTCGTTTCAATATTTCAGTATCGATTTTCAGTACATGACGAAATTTATACTCGTACGTACTCATTACGTGTAATAAAAGAGAAAAGCGTGAATTGTCAATATTTTTATAAAAATATTTTAATTAGTTGTCTACATTTCATTGTTAGACACCATAAAGTATTTGATTACAAAAATTTAAAATCGACGCCTAGATGCGAATTTGCTTAGAAACAATTATTCTTCTTCAAAGTGTGAGACTGAATGGCTTTTGTTTACTGAGATACGATACATTTGGTTCTAATGAAAAAAAGGTTGTATATTCCAAAAGATCCAAAGTTTTCAAAGTCTGTCTTGGTATCAATGGCATACAAATCTCTATAAAAAAAATGCAATTGAAAGCTAGGTTTGACAATTTTTAGCTGGATAGCGCAAAAAATTCCAAAGTGCAGTCCTAAAGTAACTGCTAAAGTCAGTTTCGACGTAATTATGAATATAAATGAAAAATCCTGAAACTGGTCAATTTTTATATATATGGATAAGAAATATTCCTAAAAAATTTAAATGAAAAGGGGTAGCGTGAAGTACCGTGTTTAAAAGGATTTTCAATTTTCTATTTAGCAATATAGGAGTTGTTGATTGAAATTAAACAAATGAAAATTGATATTTTAAGTTACCAACCAAGAATACCTCTATTGTTGAATATAGTATTGAAAACCCTTAAAGTATCACACGCTACCCCTTTCCAGTTAATTTTTTTAGGGGTAGTTATTACACCTAGGAACTAAAGGGCAAGGCCGTAGCCAGGAAATTTTTTCGGAGTGTGTCTTCTGGGGGGTTGGATATTTTTTTTGATTGGTGATGGGCTGATTAGGACTGCAAAATGTATATTTTTGTTCATGTATTTCAAGAATATATAAAATTATATAAATATAAAACTTGTTCTATGAAAAACATGATTAATTGGTTAAAATTGAATCTTGAAACCAAACATTCCACAATTTCTTCAGAATCTTCCTTAACAGAATCCAGTTTAAACGATCCAAATTAGCTGATTTCAAGTAATTGCTAAACATACATCCAAACGCATATATACAGATCAATTGAGAACCTCTCCTTTTTTCAATTCGGTTAAAAAGATTGCTACAGTGAATGCGGAACAGTGCAAAAGCCTACATTTTGAAGTAAAGAATTAGAAGATTAGTTATTACTTAATTACAAGTGATTTGAGCATCATTTAATCAATTTTAACCTGACTTTAGATCTGAACTTTCCAAACACCAAAGATGTTCTAGGAGCAAAATTGAAGTTCGAAAATCTCTAGGATAATAATAGCGACATTAAAATGTCACATAAATAAAAATTTCAAGAAAAAAATAATTAAAAAGTACATAAAAAACAAATACCGACTTCAAATATAAGATGAAAATAAGTTACTCTATTCTATTCAACAGAAAACGAGATAGGTCAAAATAATTAATGTAATACATTAGATTTGAAAACTCTATCCAATTAAGCCTTCACTAAAAATTATAATATATATACATTAAAAAAAAAAAAGAAAAACCAACTCCAAAAGAGAAACGTAACTAAGAAGCAAAAAATATTTGTTTACTGCAGTAGTAAAATATTTTTTATGAAGTCGGTGCCAAATTCATAAACAAAGTTGCAAAGTACAACTCATTTATGTACTTTCATAATTATTTTCACTTTAACTTGGCTTCGACTTCAGAAAAAGTATTTAATTGTTGCCGTAAAAAATATTTTTTCCTTTTTAGTTACATTCCTTTTTTAAAGACAGTTTTTGGTTTTTGTTTTTAATTATTTATACAGTAATTTGTTTTTCAATTTATTAATGCTAGTGGTCGAAATTCGACCCTATTTCATGAAATTGTAAAGTTGTGGAGAAATCGGAGAAGTAGATGTAATGACCAAAATTGTTCACTCATATTGACAAATAAAAAGAAAACAAAAATGTAATCAAATATTGGTATTCGAAATATTTTTAACAAATGAATAACCCCCCAAATTTTTGGTTGGAACCGCTCCTGGCAAAATATTCGATATAATAATGGGAAGATTGTTCTTTGCAACCAAAAGAGAGGACCAACAACCCTAGGAGAACTTAAATATTTAATACATTCTCTATTGTCCGCTGTCTGACAATTTTTTACACAACACCTTTGGGAAGGTTGTGATAATAATATATTAATCAAATAATTAAATTCACATTAAAACAGAATATTTAATATGAAAGTTACTGCAACGCGTCCGAAAAATCAATACTGATCTACTACATTGACTATTTTACCACTAAACAATAACAACGCTTGCATACCACTTCCAGAAGTACATGCTCTAAGAATATATCTAACGATCGCTCCATATATATTTACTGTATGTTTTGAGTTTTGACCGTCTGGCGGCAGCGGCATTGTTAGTTGTTTGGCGTTGACAGTATGGATGTAAATAGTGAATTTTTATTATATTTTATTTAATGAATGAACCAACATTATAAATTAATATTAGCATTCTGCACTGAAGGTCGTCAGTAGCTACTAAACAAAACAAAAATGAACAAAATCGGTTGAGAGACAGGGGAGAAAATGGTACCTAATCGTTTTGTCTTTGCCTATTTATATATAGATGTATTAAGAAATTTTTGCATTCGATTACAACTTACGTGGACCCACGGTATTGTAGACGATTTAAAAATCTTCAACTTTTTTAGGTCTGTTTATTGTCGGAAATTTTGGTTTAATTTCATTCGTTCATTTAATAGATTTCCCTCCCCGAAAATTTATAAAATTATTCATTATACAGTTGTACAGAATAACTGGATGCAGTTTTCAATCGTAATAAACTGTATTTGATGATAATTTGAAATATTATAAACAATAAAGGTACTTTACTTTTAAGCAAAATTGATATTTTTTGTCAATATATATAGTTGGAAAAGTAGCATGAATATTTACTATACATTTTTTAGTGCAATGGGATACTTAGATGCAGTTTTTAATTCTAATTATATTTGATAACAATTATAGATATGCACAAAATTAAACCTACTTCACTTTTAAGCAAATTTCATATTTGCTGACAAAACTCGTATACAATCGAAAAAGTGATCTGTATTGATAATAGTATACGTATCAGACCAAACAATTTTTTTATGAAGCATAACTTTGGCTTTTAATTTTATTCGTCAGAAAGTTTTCGGTTTTAATCCACCTTATGAAGACACACTGTATATAGAGGCCAACTGAGAATGTTCATCTTGAAGTTGATTAAATGACATATATTTTGATTTAATTCAAATCTTTTTTTAATTTATGGTATCCCGCGGTCCTACAATAGACATTTTAATACTGGCGCCTCCACAAAATTATACTATATAAGAGACTTGGTTAAAAAGGTTTTCCCAGTTTTCTAAAAATCGGTATAAACTATGTCTTTGAAAAAAGTATGGGACCACTTCGGAATCTCCATGAAAAGGTTCATGAAATCTATTTTCAATTTATGATTACACCCCAAGTTCCGAATAAGTGACAAAATTATACTACAGGATGTAAATGAATAAGTGCCAAAGATTTAAGGACATGCGTGCGTCCTCGAGTCATTTTATGACGAAAAGTTCCTATGAACACATGTCCGCAATCGCTTCGTTACCGATGTACAACGTGTTGTAATCTTCAGATTTTTTAATTTTTTTTTTCTTCTGACTACTAAAATTTTTGAGATTATTAGTTCAATTTTGGAGCATTAAAGCCTCTATGAAATCTTCATAATAAGATCATAGGAATGGTCCTGAAAATCTACAGGGTGGTACTTTTTCTGGGGTCACGAGTTCTTTCTGCCGATACAACTTTTTTTAAGTACGCTCCTGGCAATTGACATTGAATTTATTTTTGCGTTTTTTTCGCATCTGCCACTATTTTTGTGTAAAAAATATCAATTTCATGTCTACCGTAAAAATAACTAATCCTTCTGTGATGCAATATGCTATTATTATTTCAAAATCATTTAAAAAACAAGTTTACCTAACTTTGAAAACGAAAAGATCCAAATTAAGTGCGCAAAATGGCCCCCTCAGCCATTACACAGGATCTAGACGTCGACACATAGATCTTCATATTCGATTGTAAATCCCAGGAGAATCTTCAGTAACTCTACAAGAAACAATAATGCCATGTGTTAAGTCTTATATGGCTTGAACAGGAGTTCTACTATAAACCAACGTTTTTAAATGCCCCTATGTTGAAAAAGTATATCTGTTTTTAATCAGGTGAACGAGCTGTCCAAAAGTAATGTCCACCTCGACCTAACCTAACCTAACCTAACCCGGAATCTAGACATGTTTTGTAGAAATATTGACGTGCTCTTATACCAAAATGGGCAGGAGCGCCATCGTGCATAAACCACATTACCGCTCTGACACCTAAAGGAATCGAATGAAGTAGAACTGGCAGCTCTTCGTTTAGAAACTGAGTGTATGTTCTCCATTTAATTTAGGTGGGCGGAAATGTGGACCAATTAGATGATCTCCAATAATTTCAAACCAGACGTTTAAAGAAAATCGTTCCTGGTGGAGACCTTCAACGATAGCATGAGGATTTTCTTCCGCCCATGTCATTGGGGTGGTTATTAATAATGGCTTCCGTTGACAAAAATTGCTTCCTGCGTGAATAAAATATGCTCAATAAATTCTGGGTGTTGACCAATAATATCTAGCATCTAAAACGAAAATGCGATACGGTTAGGAAAATCACAAGATAACAGTACCTGGTGTTCTGATATCCCGCTAGCGACCAAAATCATGTTTTCTAGTTTTGAAGCTAAATATTTCTCTTAGTCGTTGATGAAACCGTCCAAATAAAGTGCAATGAGAGGCTACACGTTGAGGATACATCGCAGCATATCTTCTCGACGCTTCTAAGGAATTACCATTAGGAAGACCACAGACGAAATGCTTGTCAGCCATTTCTCCGGTTGAATCTTAGAGCATTTACTTTCTAGAGATACCCTGCAGTGCACAAATGTCGAGGTAAGACTAAGGAGAGAGAGGGCAATAGAGAGGGCAAGAGGCTATTTCACTCGGTTGGGAACTGCTTCCAATGAAATACGTTCAGCATGTTGTTCATTGGCTGCTTCCACCCACTAAGTGAAATAGCCTCTTACTGTCTCAATTGCCCTCTCTTTCTAGCGTTGCCACGATTTTATGCTTGACAGGCTATATCTAGATGGTAAATGATCTAAGGGTTGAATAAACCGCCATATTGGTGAAAATTCGCTAGAAGTCACGCACCACTATCACTGTGTCAGTAAAAAGCAACGATAGTAAATTAACAACAATTAAGTTAGAGTTGCCAATAAGAGGAATTAATATGACAGCCGCCTACTAGAAAAATAAATAACAGAAAGATATTGTTTGTTGTTACAGTACACATGAAACTGATAATTTTTTTACACAAAAATATGAAAAAAGTACAAGAAATAAAGGACGTACTGAAATATAGTTGTTGGGGCAGAAAGATAAGGTGACCCCAGAAAAAGTACCACCCTGTATATCACCATGACCGTTTCCGTGATCTCATTATGAAGACTTCATGCAGGCATTAATGCTCCAAAATTGAACTAAATATCTCGAAAACTTTAGTAGTCAGAACAAATATACTGAAAAAATCCGAAGGTTTCAACACCTTGTACATCGAACCGTTTGCAGATATATGTTCATAGGAACTTTTCGTTATAAAATGACTTGAGGAAGTATCTTGAAATCTATTGCACTTATTCATGTATATAAGAAAGATGGTTAAAATAGTTTTCCAGATTTTCTAAAAGATGGTAAAAGCTAAGTCCTTGGAAAAGATATGGAACCACTTCCGAATCCCCCTCAACACACCCAGTTTAAACGGTCGAAATTCCTTGAGCAGTTTTCGAGTAATCGCTGAACAAACATAAAAAAATAGGCTTTTCGATGTCGGTTAAAAACAGAAGCAAGTAGTAGTCTATTTATAATATACCGATATTATCGAATTCCAATAACTGACCTTCTTATTTGGTTTTAGATATTCCAAGAAAAATATATACCTTAGGCTAAAAAACTACTGCATATATTTTTAGGGTTCCGTATATACAATATACGGATACCCTTATAATATCACTCCGGATTTCTGCCTCTGCCACAGCACAGCAATTTTCTCCTAAACTACTAGACGGAAGACGTTGGAATTTGGTATGAATGTATAGTTTGGTGACCCGATCAGGAGTACATATCGTAAAAGAAGAAATTTTGTTTTAAGAGGAATTTCTGGGGGGAAAAACTACAAAAAACGACCGTTCCCCCCACCTGGTCTCCGAAACTACTAAGCCTACAATTTTGAGAAAAATAGAAAATATAGAACGTTGCCCGAACTTTACAGGAAAAATAAGGAGAAACCATTAATATTCCAGAATTAAATGGAAAATATAAAATTAAAATTGTTTCTAACGCATCATGTTATATATCAAATGAAAGGGGGCATTATGACCAAAACAAATATATTTTTTTCATATTTTTAAAATCAATTAATTAAAATTTATCCATCCATCCCCTTACCTCCGAAACCATAAGCTGTAACTTTACTGGAAAAATAAGGAAAAATCCCTTATATTCATTTTGGGGGGGGCAAATTATAGAATTAAATGGAAAATAAAAAATTATAATTGTTTCTAACGGATCAAGTAATATATCACATCAAAAGGCTCTTTATGACGAATACCAATTATTTTTTTAAATATTTAAAAATATATATATATTTAAAAGATATTAACAAAAATATTTAAAAAATTACCCATTTCCCCTTATTTCCTAAACTATAAGACGCAAACATTTGTAAAAATAGAGGTGTAGCCTCTCACATGAACTTTACTGGAAAATAAGGAGAAACCCCCTAATATTGATTTTGGGGGGCAAATGACAGAATTAAATGGAATTTTTTAAATAAATATTTTAAAATATATTAAAAAAATATTTAAAAAAATTACCCATTCCACCCTTTATTCTCCAAATTATGAGACCTAATTTTTTTTGTTTACAGGAAAAATACGAAGAAATCCCTAATATTAATATTGGGGGCCGAATTAAACGGAAAATAAAAAAATATTTTTTAACGCATCATGCAATACATTAAATGAAAGGGCTCATTATGAGGAATACAAATATATATTTTTCATATTTTTTTAAATTAATTGTTTACAAGATATTAACATATTTTATTTTTTTTAAATAATTAGGGCTACTGGGTCTCAATTTAACTTTATAAGAAAAATTATTAGAAAACCCCCATAGTAATTTTAGGGACAAATTATACAATTAAATGGAAAATAAAAACTAAATTTTCAAAGGTATAATGTAATATATCAGATAAAAGGCTCATTATATGAATTACAAATATATCATATTTTTAAATCATTTGTTTAAAGGATATTAACAAAAATATTAAACATGGACTTAATTCCCACTTTAGAAACTACACTATTTAAATTTTGAAAAATATATTTTACTTGTATTTTTAAATAATTTGATTAACAGATTTAATAATTTATAATTTAACACTTGACCTATTTTGCCTTTTGTCTTCCAATCTATAGATCCTCAAAATTCAGAAAGTAGATTATAAAAGACTTCCTTGAAAGTTTATTAGTAAAATAAAACTCTAATGTTATTTTATGGGTGCCAAATTAGAAAATTAAATACATATGTATTCTTATAAAATTCTGAAGCAGGTAAAATAAAAAGTCTATGTGTGGAACTTCAGAGTGTATATTTTTTATAAATTTAAAACGCTTCCTTTAAAAGATATTGGGGTAAATATAAGAAAATGCACTCATTCCCTGCTTGTCTGAAACTGGAATATTAGAATCTTGAAGGTGGTCCGGTACCCTTCATATAGTATGCGGTCCAACTCGCACTTGAAAGAATTATTTCTTTTCAATAGTACTCTTACTCTATTACATTAGGTAGTTTTAAATAATTCTAAACTAGTAGACAATTGTTTTGTTACTGACTATTTAACAACAAACTTTAAAAGAACCGGTCAAACTGAATTCATATTTGAATTGAATAGAAGCAGACTGTTTTCATGAACATTGACTTCCTACCCTGCGCGGGACGTCCGCTTGAACGAATCCCCGGATCGCGGTGGAGACCGCACCGGAGTATCAAATTCATCGGATGAATTCACAGGTGGTTAGCGGGTGGGATCATCGGCTGATACGTACGAGAACAGAACATAGCAGGGAAGTTTCGAAATCCGATATAATATTCGATCGTCAAATTATTTTCGATTCCGTATTTCGTTGCCTTTGTACGTGTAACGTACTGTGACAGGTGACACTTTTTCTAGCCGACACATGTCAAAGTTGAATAAACTTTTTTGTTAGAATGATCACGTGAAAATATCTAATGAGATACTCTTGATAGGATCTTTCGACACGACTGGGTCTGTTTATTTTGAAAAAAATTCAAAGTAACTTTTAAATTTATCCAATTTTTGTCTAAAACGGAACAAACAATTTGACGAAACACAAAACTCTTTCATTTGCTTCCTATTTATACTAATATATTAGGTGGAACCACTGAACCCAGGGGTGTCATAGGGATCCTGACCCACCCAAAATCTTTTAAAATAATAAAAAAATACCTATATGAAAATTAAATCGCTGAGGAGGTCTTTGAATATTTTGCCTGTAATAAAATAATCAAAAATAGGTTTTCAAAAAATAATTTTGAAAAATGCACTCCGCTCCTGACTGAGCCAATTCTAAAATTATTTCATTAATAATTTGCTGCAGTGCGTGTTGGACTCGGACACTAAGGGTTCCGTACCACGTTACAGCTTTGATACAATGTAGGTGAATCAAAGTACCTACCTATAGATTTTTCTAATATTCCAGACAAGCAGAGAATAAGTGGATTTTCTTATATTTGCCTTAATATCGTTTTACATTTATAAAAAATATACACTTTTATTTCTTAAACAGAACATATTTATTTTATCTGCTACATGATTCACCTGATTTTTATAAAACTATTTATTTAATTTTCTAATTGGCCGACAAAATTAAGAATACAATTTTGGCTTTATTTTACCAATAAACGTTCAGTGAAGCCCTATATAATCTTTTGTCTAAATTTTATGCTCAGTAGTTTGGAAAAAAAATTAAATTATAATTTTACATTATTTTTTAAATACAAATATTATATATTTGTATTTTTCGGATGATTATTTTCATATAATACTTAACGTTACTGATACACTTTATTAATAATTTCGTCAAGTGCGAGTTGGACTCGCATACTTAGGGTTCCGTACCACCTTCAAGATTCTAATATTCCAGTTTCAGAAAAGCAGGGAAAGAGTGCATTTTCTTATATTTATCCTAATATCTTTTAAAGGAAGCGTTTTGAATTTATAAAAAATATACATTTTCATTTTCCCCACATAGACTTTTTAGTTTATCTGCTTCAGGATTCGCTTGATTTTTATCAGAATACATATGTATTTAATTTTCTAATTTGGCCCCAAAAAATTAATATTAGAGTTTTATTTTATTAATAAACTTTCAGAGAAGTCTTTTATAATCTACTGTCTGAGTTTTGAGGCTCTGTAGATTGGAATATAAAGAACAAAATAGATCAAGTTTTAAATTATAAATTATTAAATCTGTTATTCAAATTATTAAAAAATACAAATAAAATATATTTTCAAAATTTAAATAGTGTAGTTTCTAAAGTGGGAATTATGTCGATGTTTAATATTTTTGTTAATATCTTTTCAACAAATGATTTAAAAATATGATATATTTCTAATTTAATTGAGCCCTTTATCTGATATATTACATGATGCTTTTGAAAATTGAATCTTTATTTTCCATTTAATTGTATAATTTGTCCCTAAAATTACTATGGGGGTTTTCTAATAATTTATTTTCCGTTTAATTCTATTATTTGGGGGCCAAATAATAGAATTAGGGATTTTTTCATATTTTTCAAATAAACAAAAAAAATTAAGTCTTATAGTTTGGGGAATAACGGAGGGAAGGGGTATTTTTTTAAAATATTTTTTTAATATATTTTAAAATATTCATTTAAAAAAATAAAAATATATATTTGTATTCGTCATAATAAGCCCTGTGATTTGATATATTACATGACCCGTTAGAAACAATTATAATTTTTTATTTTCCATTTAATTCTATAATTTGCCCCCCAAAATGAATATTAGGGGTTTCTCCTTATTTTTCCAGTAAAGTTCAAGTGAGGGGCTATATTTCAATTTTTTTCAAAATTTTTCAGCTTATGTTTTCGGAGATAAGAGGGGGAAATGGGTAATTTTTTTATACTTTTTAATATCTTTTAAATAATTTATTTTAAAAATATGAAAAAATATATTTGTTTTCGTCATAATGAGCCCTTTCATTTGATATATAGCATGATGGGTTAGAAACAATTTTAATTTTATATTTTCCATTTAATTCTATAATTTGCCCCCCAAAATGAATATTAGGGGGTTTCCTTATTTTTCCAGTAAAGTTCACGTGAGGGGCTATACCTCCATTTATTCAAAATTTTCCAGTCTATGGCTTCAGAGATAAGGGGGGGGGGAATGTGTAAGTTTTTTTATATTTTTGTTAATATCTCTTAATTAATTGATTTTAAAAATATGAAAAAAATATAATTGTTTTCGTCGTAATGAGCCGTTTCATTTGATATATAACATGATGGGTTAGAAACAACTTTAATTTTATATTTTCCATTTAATTCTGTAATTTGCCCCTCAAAATTAAAAGTAGAGGTTTCCCCTTATTTTTCCAATGAACTTCAGGTCAGAACCTATACCTCTAATTTTTTTCAAAACTTTACGTTTTATAGTTTCGGAGATAAGGGGGGGGATGCGTAAATTTTGGTATATTTTCGATATCTTTTTAACTAATTTTTTTTAATATGAAAAAAATATATTTGTATTCCTCAGAATGAGACCTTTAATTTAATTATTACATGATGCGTTTGAAATTTTTTTTATTTTTAAATTTTTATTTAATTCTATAATTTGCCCCCCCCCCCAAATTAATATTAATCGTAAATCCTGTAAATTTCGGGCAACGTTCTATATTTCCTATTTTTTCAAAATTTTGGGCTCAGTAGTTTCGGAGATCAGGGAGGGGGACGTTCGAGTTTTTTAGTTTTTCTCCCCAGAAGTACCCCTAAAATCAAATTTTTTTCTTTTACGATATGTACTCCTGATCGGGTCACCAAACTATAGGTACATTGACACCAAATTTCAATCTCATCCGTCCAGTAGTTTAGCAGAAAATTGCTGTGATGTGACAGAGGCAGAAATCCTGAGAGATATTATAAGGGTATCCGTATATTGTATATACGGAACCCTAAAAAGTAAAATTTTATTTTCCATTTAAGTTTATAAATTACTGTTTGTATTTGTGTTTGACTTTTCATAATGGTTCGAATTTTGTACATTTTTTTAATAAATTTTTAACAAATTATTTGAAAATATGAAAAAAATATTACGAAGTTGACTTATCCTTCCGTTACAACGAAGTCCAGCAAAACTGAACATATTTCAAACTGACAATGTATAGCGAGAACTTCAATCCAAATATTCAGAATACAAATATTCCTATTTTTAATACATTTTTAATGTTTTAAGTTGAGCTGGATTTTATATTATCTTATGTACAAATCTATTTTAAATAACAAATAATGTTCAACAGTGCCGTCCCTGTTTTATGATTGATTCAAAATGAACTAATATTAGAGAACATTATGTTTCTTGTTTTGGAAACAGTACCTACATGTTAAGTACAATCTCATTATCTAGCTTTACCAAGGTTATTATCACCACAACGGTGTAATCTCAAAAGACATTCCAATACCCAATACATTAGTTACATCTAACATTTTCTTGTAAACTTTATTTTCCTTAACACATCAAAATATTTTTTTTTGGGCCTAATATTAGTAGGTACTTTCAGACAACTGAAAAATTATCTCCATTGATATTTAAAAACTTTATCCTTCGAAAGTCTGCATTTTCTTGTCATGTCACCTCAAAGTATGACCAGTATAATCAATATGTGACCTTTTAAGATCCTCTACTGCGTCCGCGTCCACACACCCTCTTATAATAGCAAGGGTGGCTAATGAAAGCTATTGGTTGCTAGGACTCAATAATAAGGGTGATAACTCCGCCTCATATCCGATGAATCTATGGATTGGACTGAAGAAGTGGCATATTTTCATATGTTTACAAGAGGAAATAGTTTTGAGCATTTGTCATGAATGTGATTGTCTATTTTTTGAAAGAAAATAGTAAATGCCATAGGGTAATACCAAATATATTACATAGTTTTATATGATTTACGTGGTAATAAATGATTCTTTTATTTTTGTAGTCATTTTATAAATAATGATAAAATATTCATTTCTTGGTATGATTTTAAAATTTTAATAATCTACGAGATATGAGAATAACTTTACTGGAAATTTAAGATCACATGGTCACGTTTTCCAAAATTTTGCGTTATGTTTATCAAACGAGCTAACTCAGCACGAGGAGAAATCCTCTTATGGGAATATCATAAAGCAAACCTTATTATCTAATGATTGTAAATGTGTTATTTGACACTCTCAATTAATTTTGTCATACAAATAAGAAAAAGGGAAACACTTTTATATCATTGTTCTGGCATTTCTTAAACATGTCTCTGCAACATTTTATCGCCAATAATAATGCAATTTTCACTGAAAACATTTCTAATTGAACTCACATAAACATTAATTTTTAGGGTTCCGTATATACACTATACGGATACCCTCATAACATCACTCCCGATTTCTCCCTCTTACACATCACTGCAATTTTCTCCTAAACTACTGGACGGAAAATGTAGAAATTTGGTAACAATGTATACTTTGGTGACCCGATCGGGAGTACATATCGTAAAAGAAGAAATTTTGATTTTAGGGGTACTTCTGGGGGGGAGGGGAACTAAAAAAATCGACCATTCTCCCCTTATTTCCTAAACTATAAGAACTGAAATATTGAAAAAAATTGGAGATATAGAGCCTCACCTGAATTTTACTGGAAAAATAATGAGAAACCTCTAATATTAATATTGGGAAGTAAAATCAGAATTAAATGAAAAATATAAAATTAAAATTGCTTCTAACACATCATGTAATATATCAAATAAAAGGGCTCATTATGGCAAAAACAAATATTTTTTTCATAGTTTTAAAATAAATTATTTTAAAAATATTAACAAAAATATAAAAAATGTTACCCATTCCTCCTACCTTATCTCCGAAACTATAAGCTGTAAAATTTAAAAAAAAATAGGGATATAGGACCTTACCTGAACTTTACTGGAAAAATAAGGAGAAACCCCTAATATTAATTTTAAGGGGCAAAATACAGCATTCAATGGAAAACATACAATTAAAATTATTTGTAATGCATCATGTAATATATCAAATCAAAGGGCTCATTATGACGAATACAAACATGTTTTTTTTCATATTTTTAAAATAAATATTTTAAAATATATTAACAAAAATATTTAAAAAAAATATCTATTCCCCCTTTATTCTTCAAACTATAAGACCTACATTTTTTGTTTACAGGAAACATGCGAAGAAATCCCTAAAATTAATATTGGGGGCCAAATTATAGAATTAAACGGAAAAACAAAAAAATAAAATAAAACGGGAATACGAATATATATTCTTCATATTTTTAAAATTAATTGTTTACAAGATATTAACAAAAATATATAAAAAATTCTCATTTGCCGCTTTATTTCCGAAACCATACTAACTAAAATTTTGAAAATAATTAGAGGTACTGGGGCTCATTTGAAATTTATAAGAAAAATTAGCAGAAAACCCCCATAGTAATTTTAAGGACAAATTATAGAATTAAATGGAAAATAAAAATTCCATTTTCAAAGGCATTGTGTAATATATCAAATAAAAGATTCATTATGTGAATTACAAATATATCATATTAATATTTAACATCGACTTCATTCCCACTTCAGAAACTACACTACCTAAAATTTTGAAAAATATTTTATTTGTATTTTTAAATAATTTGTCTAACAGATTTAATAATTTATTATTTAAAACTTGACCTATTTTCCCCTTTATCTTCCAATTTGCAGAGCCTCAAAATTCAGACACTACATTCTAAAGGCTTCCCTGAAAGTTTGTTAGTAAAATAAAACTCTAATGTTAATTTTGGGGGCCAAATTAGAAAATTAAGCAGATAAAATAAAAAGTCTATGTGTGGAAAATGAAAGTTTATATTTTTTATAAATTTAAAACGCTCCCTTTAAAAGATATTAGGGTAAATATAAGAAAATGCACTCATTCCCTGCTTGTCTGAAACTGGAATATTATAATCTTGAAGGCGGTACGAACCCTTAGTATGCGAGTCCAACTCGCACTTGACCAAATTATTTACTTCTAAAATGCGTAGTTGTCACTGAATACAGGCTGACATACAACCCAAAGATGTAGTGTATTAAAACTGCTCCACTTTTTTTGTGTTCCCTACACAACAAAATAATGACTGTATTTTCTATGTTGTTGATAGGCTCCCCCTCCTCGCGCGGGGAATCATGGGTTAAAAATCTACAAAGGGTCATATTACTAAATTTTCAAAGAAAGTACAGAAGTACAGAATTGATGTGTGATGGAACAGCTTGTCACTTAGACCTACCCATTGTTGAAGTTCTAGATTTATTCCACCTATCAATATACTATTTACCTTCAAACACCATTTGTTTCAAATATGTGGTTCAAATGCATGACCAATAAAAATATTTCAAGGGAATTTTAAGCAACTGGTTTGTATCCATTGAAGACACAGGCTATTCCAAAAATAACTTTACTTCGTCTATTTAACCCTAGCTTCTCCTCTATCTCTAGATATTGATTAGGAAATTTAAATTTGGCAACATGTGTCTTCCCGCATAAGCCAAAGACCCAAGAACAATCTACATCAACAATACGAGAAAAAACAATTAAGCATATCCCAAACAGAACTCCTGGAAAATTGTACCACATGGATAGGGGAGCTCTAGTAGTGACAACATGAAGTAGGTACTTACTTTTAAGGATAGTTCATATTTTTTAGATATCTCGTATAAAATTATTGATAAAAGTGGCATGTGATAATTTCGTTTTAGGTTTCAGACCATAATAAAGATAAAAACTTTTCCTAAATATTATTAATAAGAATGTTTTAGATATCTTCCAACTTAAGTTTAATGTTTAATGTTGTTTTATTTACGGTAAAGGTTGCCATTTTTAATTTATATATTGCAGTAATTGATTAGTTTAATTAACATTAATATATGTTGATTCAGCTACATAGTTTTTCTTTTGAAATCTCTCTTACAAGGCCTTATTACCCGCACCTAACTCATCAAAAATTTGAATCTTGAAACTGTCGGTCTATTATTGACAGTTTTGTCTCGTGTTCTGTTACTTCAGTAACAGTTTATAGGAAATAACTTAGATTATGGTAGTTTTCCAATCACCAGAGCAGAAAGTGACAAAGCCGCACAGTGCCGCAGTTTTCGGCCATTAATTTGAAGCATACTTCATATTTTGTTTGTGCAAGCCACTGCTGTAATTGGAACAGTTAATGGTAAGCACTGTGCACAGTTGTACGGTAATTGGAAAACAGCATTTGACAGTAAGAGAGTAGAAATAAATTATTTAAATATTAAAAAGTTTTTAAAAAACCCTCAGAAAATGTTTTTTACTGTTTTCTGCTTATTTTATGAAAGGTAATGAACGGATCGTAATGCAGTCAATGGACAAGAATCTGAAATCTTTATTTATGAAAGTTTATTTATATGCCCTGAGGGATCATTTTTCACCGAGAAAACTCAGAAAATGTGGTAAAAGTGATTTTTTTCAAAATTTCTTTCTTGTAACTAAAACTGGAACAGTAATGATTGTCAAAATGATAGTTAAAGTATGATGTTAAATTTATCAGAGCTCAAGATGGATACTGTCGGATATACAGTTATTGAAGAACTGTAGATAATTTAAATAATTTGGAAAGATATTTTCAAATTTGACTATCTTTAATTTTCGTTATAATGCCAGTAGGTAAACTGATTTAACATGATAATAAAGATTGCATTATAAGTGCGGATATGTGGCAAACAGAGAGACAGCGGAGCACTGACAAGAGCTGACGAGGCACATGGGTTGATCCAGGATTTTACTTGAGGTGGGAGCACAAGATGAAATAATGACGAATTGTATTACTATATGTTTTTTGTCCAGAGTTTATTATAGTTTTAGTTACAAGTCTATTATCTGTTTACTGTTATTAATTAAAATACTTTTTTCCACTAGCTATTCACAAGCATTATTAATACATTTTACGGCACTATAATGAAAATTTTGCATGCTTTTAAAATATTTTTTCTTCATCGAACCATCGTGGTTAATAAGGTACCTACGTTCGGCAAAATATGACTATAAATTATATGACTTTCAATTCTGCAAGATTTACTTACTGAACAATATATTGAGCCCAATTAATTGCAATGTTATAAAGCTTTAATAACCAGAAAATTAAGAATTGAAAAAAATCACTTTTTACCAGTTTTTTCCGGCTTATCCCTATGAAAAATGCTGTGACGAAAATTTGTGAAACTAATTTTAAAGATGTTCTGATTCTCTACAAGTTTCCCATCTGCAGCATTATGATCTTTTTTTACAATATAAGCAAAAAACAAACAAAAAAACATTTTTTGGATTTTCAATTCTCAAATAATTTACTTTTACGAGTTTGTTGTTAAAAATATTTCAGTTATTGCTTATAAACTACTTTATTTACGTGATACCGTAAGCGGTTTGCTTTTGAATTTTATGTCACGAAAAATGTATTTACCAGTGTAAATAAATAGAACTTGTGGCACCGAATTCATTTGTGCACTTACTTCACTCTAATTCATTTAAATTTATTGAAGCTTACAAAATGTTAGCTCTCAAGTTTTTTAAATCTCATCTTATGAAAATTTGGTTTTCTACAATAAATTGTAATTATCTCCGATTTTCATGTTTCGAACTCTCAACTACTTAAAAAATCGACTTTTCTTTGAAGTATCTTTTAGAATTTGGTGAAGTTGGATATTTCGTACTATAGGAGAAGTTAAGCCTGCCTCATCCCGTTACATACAGAAGTTATTTGAGGAACGTCAGCGGTAGTCTGTTACGTCTAATTATCGATTTGAAGTTGAAGGGATTCACTTGAACGACGAAATAATACTTGGAGGGCTTCTTCGCAACGTTTATTAAATTAATCCTTATGTCGACGAACAAATCACAAAGCCTGGCGTTCCGATGCCGACGCTGGCTACGTCGCCCTCGAAACTTCTTTCAGATCATATTCATTGACATAGATGAAATATTGATGCTAACATTAAAAAAAATGTCTCATTTTATCAACACCTCTGTTTAAAACAGATTAAATACAGTTAACATTAGAATAAATTTCAATCTGAATTGTAAAAAGTCATAATTTTTCTTTAAAAAATCAAAAATCACGATTCTTTTGAAATGAAAATGACAATTTTCTTTAATCATGTTTTTTTTATTTTTATTAATGTATACTCAAAAAATATATTGGTTCACGTCAGCATCTCTACTTAATAAAACAGGTTAAATACAGTTAACATTATAGTTCAATCATGATTGTAAAAAATTTTCTGAAAAAATAAAAAATCACAATTTTTATAAAAATCACAATTTTTTAAAATTTTTTATTGATTTTTAGTGGAAAAAAATTATTGGTCTCGTTTCTCGTCAAGTTCTCTGTTTAAAACAGAATAGAGTTAACGTTAGAATATGTAGGTACATACATTTCAATCAGGATTGCAAAAAGTTATGATTTTTCTGAAAAAGGCAAAAATCACAATTTTATATTAAAATCAGGATTTTCTTTTGGATTTGATTGACCTTTAGTGCAAAAAATTATAGCTCTCGTTTTCTCATCAAAATCGCATTTTTCAAGTTTTTATTGATTTTTAGTGGAAAAATATATTGGTCTCGTTTTCTTGTCAACATATCCCTTTAAAACAGGTTCAACGCAGTTAACATTAGAATATATTTGAAACGGGGTTATAACAAATTAATATTTTTCTGAAAAAAAATCAAAAATTGCAATATTTTTGGTTAAAAACACAATTTTTTAAATTTTAATGGATTTATCCTGAAAAATATATATATTAATCTCGTTTTTTCGTCAACATCTCTGTGCAAAACAGGTTAAATACAGTTAACTTTAGTATAAATTTCAATCAGGATTGTAAAAAGTCAAGATTTTTTTGCCAAAAATTAATAATATTGATTAATACTGAAAAAAAATATATTATTCTCGTTTTGTGGCCAACCTCTGTATTTAAATACTGTTACCATTACAATATACTTTAATCAAGGTTGTAAAAATCATGATTGTGCTGAGAAGATAAAAAATACGATTTTTTTTTCATTTTTATTGATTTATCCTGATTTTTTATTAATTGGTGACAATAATAGACGCGTTTAACTTATAGCAATTTGTTTTTCTTTGTGCTAACATAAATATAGGGTTGTCAAACAAAACGGAATCTTATGTCATAACTTTTGTATTTATATATTAGTGATTTTAGTTAAATTTGACTTGTTTAAAAGACAATTGATGCTGTCAGAGTGCTGACGTCATATTTTAAAGTCAGTTAAATGGCCGACTTGTCTAAACTTGCCAAACTTTAAAACATATTTTCTTATATCAATCTGCCTAGCTTTAAAAATAATATTCTGAAAGCTTGAACTGACCTATGGTAAATTAAAGGTAGGTATGTTTTAAGATCCTGATGGCAAATTTCGCTTCATTGGGTACCGCTACTATTAAGAATTATTAGCAACTGTGAAAATAGTGCTAGCAAATGACAATCAAATGTTCATTAAAACTCTTATTTTAAGGGGATACAGTATCTAAATAATTTTTGGAATTTAGTCTGGCTTGTTGGTTTATAAAAGTCCATTCAAATTTGTAATTTCTTGATATTCTCTCAGACAACATTATCATTAACTGAGCTTAACTCTTTCTCTAAACAAACGGCATAGTGGGGTGTGTTGAAAGATAGGTACACGACCTGCTTTGTACATTTATAATAAAAAAAATTTCGTCAGTAAACCATATTTTTTGGATATATTTCCTGCTTCTTACAACCTTATTTAAAACTTCCCTGCACCTTAATGGTCTTATATCTTTAACTTCAGTAGTAAGTTTGAATGAATATTTGTCATGAAACATCTATTCTTACCGAGGAAGGGCGTGATAGACATAGAACCAGACAAGACAAGACGCGTTTCAACAATGGTTTCTACTATATCCTATTATGAGTGAGAGACTTAAACGTTCAAAGAGTCGAATTGCCTATTTGTCTTTTGGCTAAGGGAAAACCTCAGGGCCATCGGCTAAGGAGCAGATTTCCTTAACGCTGGGCAGTTATTACAAAGAGCCTTCTCAATAAACTATATCATGAAAATGCACATATAGCAGATGATCACAATCGGTGAAAAAAGGCTTTCAGAGCCACTGAAACTCAATAAAGAACCAAAACATATCTGACGGTAGGTTAATGACTTTGAAGATGGTTCAGAAATTGTACTTATAAATTTAAATACAACCTTTTCGATTGTAGTTCCCGTTCGATGCTAATGGGAACACGGAGACTAAACTTATCATCCTTTCTCAACATAATTATAACATTTTTCAATATTCAAGTCGGATATTCGATGACTTGCGTTTTTCGTAGTCTAATTACAATCTGTCAAATTTTCAGCGCTGTGAGAACATATAATACCTTTATGTGTGAGAACCTTACTCCTTTTGACGCCCCGCCCCGATTTCAATCGCAAAAAATGTCACCAAAACTATTTCCTTTCCACTGGTTACTTCAAGAATGCTTTGCAGTGTTCATAAAACTTTACACTTCTCTCTAATCAAGATCTACTTGCTGAATACATAACAAAATGGATTAGGGTCATATCTATTTTTTAAACGACTTCCAAAAAGGAGGAGACTATCAATTCGTATGCAACTTTTTTTTTATGTATGTGGGGCGATTATTCAAAAACGGCTTGTGTAATTTTGACGATTTAAACTGCATTATATTAAGGAACATCACAGAAAGGTCCCATATAATTATCTATAAGATGAGATTTTTCTCTAAAAGTGCTCACGTAATTTGAATATTATAAATTGTATTATACAAAGATATGTTCCTGCTTGATTCCGTACATTTTTCTATAACGCAAAACATACCATTTTTCCGAAAATTGGAAAAATATATGCAAAAAAACTGTAAACATCATGGTAAATGTCAAATTTTTCTCATAAATATCTAGTTTAAATGTCATGATATGCCTTGAAAGTATATCATACAGGGTGTATTTAATGCTTTTCAATTTGATGCATTTGAAAGTCACTTTCTGTTAATGACGAAGTTATAGTCGCGTGAAATGGCAGAAAATATTCTGTTAGTTTATCGAAACGAAAATTTGTTAGATATGGCGGCGAACTCTTCTATATGGTATACGGGTGTATATATAAGAAGAAAAAAATTATTGCAGTTTGCGGTTCAAGCGCCATCTAGAAGTTCAATACCAATCTAATAGTTATTTTCATTTTTTCCCAGCAAGTTTGAATATACCTATAAGGATTATTTACTGATCAAAACTCAAAAATTATTATTAGCACCAATACCACAAACTTTTGAGGAGGTGCATATAATATTCCTTCATTTTGATGCTTCATGCATATCAAAATCATGAAATTGCCAAACCACAAGTATTTTATGTAGATTTTATGTTGTTACTTGTATTAATGCAATTGTGAGTCGCCTTCTAATATGAAAACGCTCTTAGAATATTAATCCTAATAAAAAATTCATTCAATTGATTCTAGGATTATAGCTGTGTAATTTTCCATTAGCAAATTTTTAATCTTCGACAGCGATATTTGATTACGGAAGATTACACAAAATTAGATGTTTAAGGTAGATAAGCGGATAAATGGCACGCGTCAGACCTCATGCAATTTAGATGCCCACTTATAATGTTCATCTGCGGTCAAATCATCCCTACGTACCGGTCGATCTCTATCAGTTTATTTCATTTACATTTTGTATCGATGAGAAAGGCCAATATTTGTTTTTCTAGTTTCTTTTTGAAGCTAAAGCTTCTTAATGGAGACCCTCATTTACACATATGAAAATAGATAAATATATTTTTTCTGAAAGATAGTTATGGGCATCTCTTGTTTGCATTTTTCTGATATTTTGGCAATAACACGGACAATTGCTGGAAAATATGTATATTTCAAATGATCCAAATATATCAGGGTCTAAGGCCGCTATTACATTATCAAATCTTTCATAAAATATCTTTGATAAAACATCTTTGTCAAATATATTTGATAGTGTAATACCTAATCTTCTATAAAACATTTCTTTGACATATATCTTTTATTACATGTATACGCGTCGTAGTCCAGTCTTTATATACTTATGGAAATGCAAATGAACCGAGAAAATTTATGTGGGTTTTCAGCCATCTTGAAAAAGGGGGTAAAATTGTTTTTTTGACAATAACTCGGCTATAGGATGAGATTCAAAAATTTTGACACAATACTTTTGTGTAGCTTCTTTCATGCTCTGCTTATACATTTTAAAGCAGCAAATTTTGGATCACATACATGGAATTTATTAAGCAAATAATTCGTTTATGCGGTAAAAAAATAGTAGTCGGTTTACATATTATTTATTTTTTATTTATTTATTTAACCAATAGATATACACAATAATATCAAGACATTATTACATAATCTCCACAGAGGTAATCGGAGTTACTTGTTCGTGGTATTGGCATAATACCTAAAACTAATAATATATAAACCTATCCTATGGAAAATATATACTTAACATAATATGTAAGAATATATAAAATAAAAAAGAATATAAAAGAAAAAAATAAATAAATGAAACATAATTTTTCAGGAAGTTTCAATAACAATGGTGACTTTTTTGTCAATTGCCAATCTGATTCTGTTATTATCTTTATTAATTATCCACTTTTTTAACTTATTTTCTATTGCACTTACATTACTTAATGCTTTTAGTTCATTTGGAAGACTGTTGTATACATTTATTGCTCTTATAAAACTGCGTTTCTTACTGTTTTTGATCTATGTAGGAGAAGAATGCTCTTGTTCCTCGTAATACTGTTTGAGTTCAGGATTTTTTCTTTCAGAGTAATGTAGTGATATTTTAAAGATTCAAGTGAGAAAAGCTCCTCCAAATTTGAGGTTTGTTAGGTAAGTTTGTTCTATTCTTGTTTACGATTTTTAATAGTTTTTTCTAGTGGCTTTGTAGACGTTTTGTAGCGTTGGAGTAAGCTCCCCCCCAGGCAATGATTTCATAGTTGATCATGCTGTGTAAAAATGCGTAATACAACTTCATCAATGTGCCCGTTTTCATAATCTTAGAGAGATTATAGAATACAAATCCTAAATACCCTGTTTTTCTAAGAATGTATTCTACATGTTTATCCCACTTCATTCTGTAATCAAAGATGATTCCCAAATATCTACATGATTCCACCCTATTCAGGTTTTTTCCGTTGACTGAAATGTTTAGGTTTACCGAAACACTTTTGTTGCAATTTCTAAATGTCGTGTAAACAGTTTTGTCCAAATTTAAAGATAGTTTATTTAAAACTAGCCAGTTACTTATAGCTTCAAGATAGTTATTCATTTTGATCTCTACTTCAGTCCAACTTTCTCCTATAGATATAACAGCTTTGTCATCTGCAAATGATATTATTACGTCATCAGGCATAGTAGTTAGTAAGTCATTAACGTACAGAATGAATAACAATGGCCCCAGTACTGTTCCTTGTGGAACACCTGTTCGAACTTCACAATATTCACTTACAACCTCATTTACTTTAACACGCTATTTTCTGTCTTGCAAATAAGAAGTCATGAAGCTTTGCCTCTTATTCCATAAGAGTATAATTTTTCTAATAATATCTTGTGATTGCCAGTATCAAATGCTTTCACTAAGTCAAGAAATGTAGCTGCAATTGGGGTACTTTTATCAAGCTTTTCATAAATTACATTTGTTAGAAAATTTAAGGCATCCTTTGTACCTATTTTCTTCATGAAGCCATACTGTTTTTTTGATATTATTTTATGCTTGTTCACAAATTCTAAAATTCTATTGTAAATAATTTTTTCCAAGATTTTAGCTACATTAGATATCAATGAGATGGGTCTGTAATTTGACATGATATGCTTTTCTTTGGTTTTGTGAATTGGCTTTATATCAGCTCGTTAAGTGCATCAGGCCAAATGGATCTTTCTATACACAAATTAATTATATGTGCGAGAGGTTCTCCAATAAAATTGGCTAATGCGAATACAGTTCTGGTGTTAATTTCATCGACACCACTATTTTTAATTTTCATATTTTTAATAATGTCTAATATTTCGTCCATATCTTTCGTGCTCCGATGGTATGCACTATTTATAACAACTAAAAGTTTTTACAATAAATTTTTGTGAAAAATAAAAATACAAAGCACATATTCAAACGAATAAAAGGTTTAACAGTACCTACATTTTTGTGATACAAAAAATACAAACACACATGTTAAAACGGATAAAAGGATTTACAAGAAGTGTTCTCGATATAAAATAAATGCATAATATATGGAAAACCAAAACACATATGGAATTTTTGTAGTGAACAAATTTTTGTGCACTCAAGAAAACGAATGGTCCATGCTAGAAGTCTTCGTCGTCCGTATACTCTTCGAGGACTGGAATCTGCTGAAACGTTGGAAATATGATAGTTCGAAGCATCGTCATTATCACTACCATCGTCGTCGTGATACAAAATGCTCTAGCGACGTTATTGCATGTTTGCCCACTACAATGCAGACAACTAACGGAGCAACTAATTTCTGCTTTCCTGTACCCACAAGAAGCCTACAATTTCCTTTACATTTGCACGAAATGAATTCTAAAAGTTCAGGTGGAGCGGGTTCGGCTATGCTGGGGATTGGGAGCCCGTGATTAGTCTGTCGCCAACCGCATTCCTGAGGATCTTCAAAAATACCGAGCCAGGTTTGTACCTGGCTTTGCGTTAGTGGGAGTAGTTACTGATTTTGGGAAGCAAAGGAATCGCAAAATAATAATTGTCTTTTCCTGCCTATTACCGCCATATAGGGCAATAAGAAATTGCTCTCCCGCGCATGTTAAGACCTCGGGATCAACTTTTTCTTGTTTAAATTATTCCACCGATAACCGAAGCTCCGGATTTTTCTCGAGAGTGTTAATAAATTTCGACTTTCCAATGTTAAAAAAGACGATGTCGTTAGACATCGTAATCTTTGTAAAAATTGTAGTCTGAATACGCTCTACAAGTTTCACCTCGACGATTTTTTCCATATTTATCACCAAAAAAAAGATAATACCAAAAAAAAGTCATGTCCCAAATTTTTTTAGTTTTTCGATTGATGTCTCGATAACGATATATGATACGCGAAAAATGTCTAAGGCATAAATTGTAGTATTCTATCAAAATTTTCATACATCGTCGGATAGCTGAGATATTATCCAAAAACCAATTTTACCCCTTTTTTCAAGATAGCGAAAAACCTACATAGGAAATCTTAGTCGACAATTTCAAGTTAAGCTTTCCTAGGCATCATCAGACCCCATCATACCAAAAATTTAGCTTTCTCTGTTCATTTGCATTTCTAAGTCTTTTTTCCGACGAATTGGCTGGATAATCCAGTCAATTCCATTTTTAACGTCACGTTCGCAGGTGACACGTCGTACGAAAATAGAGTAATGGCCTATAACTAGCTAGCAACGAGCACAACTATCTACCGGTTATAACTTTGGTTTTCCCTTGGTTGACAGTGGTAGTACTTTGACATTTCTCTTTTCAACACTAAAAATACAACCAAAACTGATTCGCTAGAATGCAATTTGGTTCAACCAGAAAACGTTAAAATCATGTTTATTATTTTGTACATATCAATAAATTTCTTATTTATGTGGTCTTTAGTGGTCCTTCGGTGATTTTTGCAAAACTGATCAAAATTTATTGTTAAATATATACGTAAACATGTAAAATAGTAAATACATAATGTCATTTAAAAAAGAGACAGACAATCAAAAACAAATACTGCTTTGGGTTATCATCAATGACGTAACAAAGGGCTTATTTGTCACGTTTTCCTAACGTTATTGGTATTAACCAAGACCACTAGAATGTGTTTGGTTCAAATTTAGGAACAATTATAACCGGTAGATCGCTGCAAATCAGTTAATGGCTCAAGGATTATTTTGGAATGAATGATGGTTATATTACAGATGTTGATAGTACTATTGTCTTTTTTAATTACTATAGAAATACACAAATGAAAATATAGTTTAGTACAGAGAGTCCACCTACAGTATTCTACTCGAATACAACACTACGCTTGATCTTCTAAAGAGATCTGTGATATGATTTATAGCTCACTATTTAACAGCACAAAATATAACTCTCATTTTTTCGACATATTTATTAACTTTTTAATCCCTCGACTTTTTTCTTTAACAGACTTATACGTCCATACTAAATAGTGCGTTCCCGCAATTTGTTTAATGTATGTATTGACTTCCAAGCTATTTTGACGCTTTTGATTCCGTCTTACGACGGCCGCTTTTTGTTGTTATTGTCTTACGATTTCGCGAGTTATAGTTCCGGTCGTAATAACCGCTAAAACGCTTTCATTTTGTTTCTTTTGTGTTAACAAAAGCGCATCATTTCTTGTTAAACCCGCATTTTTGTTTGCTCAATCAATGAACATTCCGTCGCTATTTTTTGGGTAACGTGTTGTCCAAACGAAGCTCTAAAATCAGTTCCTGCTGTTGCGGGGCTAGCCTCTGAAGAAAGAAGAACCAAAAAAACACCACCTGACGTAAAAGGTCAGTGATTAACTTTTATGTGGTGATTCATTTACGCGACGGCACGTGTTTTATTTATTGTTCTGCTAAAGGTCCTTCGTCAATTACATACTTGCATTGAACCAGCATTGAACTAAAACCGTAACACCTAATTCATACATTTTTTTGGATATTAATATGTAATGTGTCATCGAAGACATTCCACTAACACTAACAATTTTTGTTTCTATTTTATATATATTATACAAAATCAACGATCTTGATACTCAAAAATTAATAATAAAAATGTTATTTTACAATTTTACGATAAACTTCACAGCCGCAATTTTTCATTTTTACTGACAATTAACGTCAAAAATCTTGTATCAAATATCGGACGATTAGATCACGGCAAAATAGCACAGGATACCGTAGTTTATCCAATAACATATAACTGTTTAAATCCTTAAGTTTTGCATACAACTTTGAAATAATAACCTCAAAATTAACATTAAGGTTAACCTGTGAATGATAGGTTTTGCTTATCATGTCGACTACAGGTACTCTATACTTATTCTACGCGGCCATTAGGTACTTTTCCTTTATTAAAAAGACACTAACTTTAACAATAAAAAACATCCCAGCAGCACCTGCATACATTCTCCATTTTTATTGAGTAGAATATATTTAATGTATTTTTAATGTCATTTAAAGTAATTTGTTCTGACAGTCATGTCAAATATTTGAGAAAATCTTTAGTGAAAGGTTTGATCAAAGATCTTTGACAATGTAATAGCGGCCTAAATCAGTCCCCGTTTCAATGGAAATAAAACAAAACCTATCTGACTATGTACTGTTTTTATTTACACTTCTCTCCGGGTTCAGTTCAGTTCTTGAATTTATATAAAAACGCAGTTCAACTCACTCTAATTTATTTCCACTACTTTAACACAATTTATATTCACCGAACTATTTACAATTTATCTTAACTATACGGCAGTCGAATACTGAATGAATCCTATCGCCAGCTGTCCGCATTTATATATTTCTGTCGGAATTCTCTAGTAGGTCAAAGAGCCGTCGGGAAATTTATTTCATGTGTTCTCGAAGATTCGAGGAAATTCCATGAATGTCTGTTAGAGCCAGCCGCCGGCCTCGGGTCGACAGACCAACATATCGAGTTCTACGAAACATCGGATTTATGCCGATTGTACCAGATATTGGATGAATTCCCCTCACAGTATTATCGTAAACGATCCCAAGATCACGTTTTATTAGTTGAGAGTTAATAAAGTAAGAGGTGCAAAAGTAATAATAAAATATTTATTAATATTAAGGTCAAGATCATTGCTAAAACAGTACAGTAACAATGTAAGTAAAAATAGCATTATGCCAATTAACAATTTCTCTAATAAGTTTAAGCTCGTCTGCATAAATCAACATTTTACTATGATTAATAATTTTGTAAATATTATTTATAAATAAATTATAAAGATATCTCGAATGTGAACCCTGAGGAACCCCCGAAGACACCTCCATAATCCCAGAAAGACAACATTGGTAACGGCCTAAAAGATAACTCTTTACCCATTCTAAAACAGGATTGTTGAATCATAGAGCATGCAGTTTGGCCAGGAATATTCTGTAGTTAACTCTCTAAAGGCTTTAGAAAAATTGGTATAGACAGAGTCAACTTGTAATCTTTTCTCTAAACTTTTGACTAAATATAATATAATAAATATAAACCTGAAAGGAAACTACGCTGCTCGCAAACGAAAATAGTCTGATAATTTCGGGATTTCAGATTGCAAATATGTAAATCTCAATATTTTCTTTAGATCCCCCTTTGTGTCTCAAAAAGCTATAATTCCAAAGACTGGGAAAGTTACTGGACGAAATGGGAAGTTTGAAGAATGTTTTCAAAGGAAGAGGAAGCGTATAAATACAGTTTACTACAAAATGTGATGGAATACCATAAGGACCGCAACAGATCTTTAAAGGAAGGCCATTAATTTTACCAATGATGTCTGGTGCAGATACAGAAAACGAAAATAAATTAACAGATTTTTTATAATGCAAAGGTGGCCATTAATATTCTGGTCTAATTTATAAACCATGGAAAAAAATTAGGAAAAAGACTTACCGATTCTTCCACACAATTGCTTACTTCTCATTTATAAAATATAGTTTTCGGAATATTTTGAAATTTTTTCATGTCATTAACATAATTATTTTAAGTTCTAATAGAAACAATAGTCTTGCGTACAGTGGATTGGAAATTGCGAAAATATCGTATGCTATTTAATTGTCACATTTCCAAACCTCATTACTACATTACTCAATTATAATTATAAATATTGGATCACCAATGAGATCAAACTTTCTAGTGTAGAATTGATGAACCTATAATACTTAAAATAATTTGGTCAACTGCGAGTTGGACTCGCATGCTTAGGGTTCCGTACCACCTTCAAGAATCTATTATTCCAGTTTCAGACAAACAAGAAATGAGTGCATTTTCTTATATTTACCCTTATATATTTTAAAGGAAGCGTTTTAAATTTATAACAAATATACACTTTGATTTCCCACACATAGACTTTTTATTTTATCTGCTTCAGGATTTGCCCGGTTTTTCATCAGAATACATTGTATTTAATTTTCTAATTTGGCCCCTAAAAATTAACATTAGAGTTTTATTTTACTAATAAACTTTCAGAGAAGTCTTTTATAATCTACTGTCTGAGTTTTGAGGCTCTGTAGATTGGAAGATAAAGGGCAAAATAGGTCAAGTTTTAAATTATAAATTATTAAATCTGTTATTCAAATTATTAAAAAATACAAATAAAGTATATTTTTCAAAATTTAAATAGTATAGTTTCTAAAGTGGGAATTAAGTCGATGTTTAATATTTTTGTTAATATCTTTTAAACAAATGATTTAAAAATATCATATATATGTAATTTAATGAGCCTTTTATCTGATATATTACATGAAGCGTTTGAAAATTCAATCTTTATTTTCCATTTAATTGTATAATTTGTCCCTAATATTACCAAGGGGGTTTTTCTAATAATTTATTTTCCGTTTAATTTCATTATTTGGGGGCCAAATAATCGAATTAGTGACTTTTTCATATTTTCCCTATAAACAAAAAAATTGAGGTCTTATAGTTTGGGGAATAACGGGGAGAATGGGTAATTTTTTTAAAATATTTATTTAATATATTTTAAAATATTCATTTAAAAAAATATAAAATATAAAAATATTTGATATATTACATGATCCGTTAGAAACAATTATAATTTTTTATTTTCCATTTAATTCTATAATTTGCCCCTCAAAATGAATATTAGGGGTTTCTCCTTATTTTTCCAGTAAAGTTTAGGTGAGGGGCTATACTTCCATTTTTTTCAAATTTTTTCAGCTCATGGTTTCGGAGATAAGAGGGGGATGGGTAAATTTTTTTATATTTTTGTTAATATCTTTTAATCAATTTATTTTAAAAATATGAAAAAAAATATTTGTTTTCGTCATAATGAGCCCTTTCATTTGATATATAACATGATGTGTTAGAAACAATTTTAATTTTCTATTTTCCATTTAATTCTATAATTTGCCCCCCAAAATAAATATTAGGGGTTTCTTCTGATTTTTCCAGTAAAGTTCATTTTCCAGCTTATGGTTTCGGAGATCAGGGGGAGGAATGGGTATTTTTTTAATATTTTTTGTTAATATCTTTTAATTAATTTATTTTAAAAATATGAAAAAAATATATTTGTTTTCGTCGTAATGAGCCCTTTCATTTGATATAGAACATGATGAGTTAGAAACAATTTTAATTTTATATTTTCCATTTAATTCTGTAATTTGCCCCCCAAAATTAAAAGTAGAGGTTTCTTCTTATTTTTCCAGTAAGGTTCAGGTCAGATCCTATACCTCTAATTTTTTTCAAAACTTTACGTTTTATAGTTTCGGAGATAAGGGGGGATGGGTAAATTTTGGTATATTTTCGTTAATATCTTTTTAAATATATTTTTTTTAAATATGAAAAAAATATATATATTTTTCTCAGACCTTTTATTTGATATATTACGTGATGCGTTTGAATTTTTTTTATTTTTAAATTTTTATTTAATTGTGTAATTTGCCCCCCAAAATTAATATTAATGGTTTCTCCTTATTTTTCTTGTAAAGTTCGGGCAACGTTCTATATTTTCTTTTTTTTTTTTCAAAATTTTAGGCTCAGTAGTTTCGGAGATCATGGAGGGACGGTCGATTTTTTTAGTTTTTCCCCCAGAAGTAACCCTAAAATCAATTTTTTTTACGATATTTACCCCTGATCGGGTCACCAAACTATACATTCGTACCAAATTTCAACCTCTTCCGTCCAGTAGTTTAGGAGAAAATTGCCGTGATGTGACAGAGGCACAAATCCGGAGTGATATTATAAGGGTATCCCTATATTGTATATACGGAACCCTAAAAATGCACTCCAAATTAATTTGTTGAAATATGCTGAAACGTAAACATCAACAGCTAATCTCAAATTATACTTATACTACTGAGAAAACGAAAGTAGCTTTGACAAAAATAAATTGAAAGTGCAATAATATATACTTATCAATAATATTACGTTAGAAAATGATCCTTAAAAGGCAACGAAGATGTGAACAAATATTACCATCTAGCTCCTTGAAAGAAATTAGAACAGATCAACCACAAACAGAATACATATCCCTCAACAACAACAATTGCAGGAAAAGCGAAAAAACAATTTTTTGTAGATATAAGAAAATTCTCAAAAATCGGCGCAAAAATATTACATCAACCTTTCCTTTACTCAAGATATTCTTCGCAGTACCTTAAAAGTTGGTATAATTACTCCAGTCATTACAAGTAAAATTCTCCCAAAATGGAAAATTTCAGACCAGTGAGTCTTCCATCAGTATTTTGTAAAATTCTTGAATATGCTAGCTTGGAAAAATTATTTGTCTTTACAGAAAAACACAATTTTTTTCTAAAATTCATAATGAGCACATCGTCAAGAGCTCACTATTATTTGCCGAGATTCATGGAGTGAATAGAAGCTAATGAGCATCCTGTCGAGATAGTCTGAATCTGGTAGACAATGTAACTCGGTCCTCGAAGTTTCCTTGGACCTTATCGTCTTGAAATGGTTGATCTCTCAGGTGACGATAGTAGATATAAAGCTATTGAAATATTGTGAGATCTACCATTTCAAGACAATAGAAGTCAATGGAAACTTCGAGAATTCTGTCGAATAAGTATGGCGCATTGGCGACTGCAGAGGCACGTCCCCCCCTCCCAGTATACACACATATACATACACACGTATGGTGCCCCACCTCCCCCGCGGCCCGAAATTAAGATTTTGATTCATCGATATAGTCTAATGGCATTCTAGTGCCCCCTGAGATCTACGGCTGGAGCCGCCAATAGTACGGCGTGAGAGGAATACCTCAAAGTTGGATATTTTGTGTTATTTAAAGAAGAAAACAATGTATAAAGGTAAGCGAAGCTGAATCTCAGTTCGAAACGATTGAGTAGGCGCGTCTCATGGATCGATATTGCGCCCAATATTAGATATTTCTGCCATTACTGAACGACCTTGACATACGTCCGGTCCCAACAACAAAATCAGTAAGATTTCGTAATAAACAATCAGTTTGTGACAAACTAGATATCAAAAGCAGCACATTTATATATTGTAATAAAACTGTTGAGGACTGCCTAACATTCAATAAGTAGTGTTATAGGTTGACTAACAAATTTAAATCTTGAGAACTGCCGCATGTATTATGAAATTAATTCCTAGATCTATCGACAAGGACAAAAGGTGTGTTAATTGTTTCAAATAAAATTTGGAGGAATTTTTTTTAATTGGCAGTAAGACAAACTTGTCTCTACATACGCAGATTCTCAGAATTTTCAAAGGAATATGGATGTTTCTTATGTCAACCCTACACAAAAAACTGTAATGTTCAATTTAAAAAAAATAATGAATCGTTAAACTCCCGGGATTTGATGGGACTAAAACTATTCATTCATTACCAGCAACATTGATATCTGATCATGGTGTACCATATTTCAAAAACGGTTTGAACATTTTTGAGTGAATAAATATAACTATGATATATTTAACAGAATTGTATGATTTAGTCAGTGTTATACCTATTTTTAAATTTATTTTTAATGTTAATTAATTGATTCATTTTGAAACGAAAGCATCTTAACAGAGGGCCACACTTACACATAAGAAAATAGGTCAGTATGGTAGTGAAATGCAATAATTATATTTTGATCCGAGACTTCGTTCCGACACTTCTTTGCCCTTGAAATACTCATACAACTTAGTTTTCTGTATAAGAAACAGGGAGTAGGTGTTATATTAAGAGTCTCTTCGTTTATAAAAAATCATTAAACTGTAGTAAGTAAACAAATATAACATCCGATTAATATACAGTACCAGCACAAATTTTGCTTTTCGTTCTAATTTACATTCTAATTGTCTGTTTGCTATATTTTAAATTAGTAGTCTTGACGTACGTCAGCAGTCAGAACACCATAAAAAAGAGCAACGTTACTAGCAGTAGTCACTAGTGATGTGCCGGATCATTAAAATTGTATATCCGCGGATTCGGATCTGAATACGGATATTTGGTCCCAGGATTCGCGGATACGGATACGGATCTTGGGTACGCGGCGGTAAATATTGTACATAAAACTTTGGAAAGAGACAATCTGTTATCGACAAAAGTTATTGACCTCTATAAGAGTTAACTTTCATAACCAACGACATTAAAGTATGATAGTTATAGACTGGACAAGTAGTCACTTGGAGGTCTCAGACTCATCGCTCGCACCTATTTATCATCATCGGCGACAAGCGTTCCAAGTGAGCAATTTTTTAGTGCAGCAGGAATTGTTTATGAGCCACAGCCTTTTGCGGGACAAAGCTGCCAAGATGCTCTTTTTGAAATACAATTACTTAATTTTAATTATAACTTTTAACTTTTTTAAGTTTCCTTAATTGTTGCTGTGTTTTGAATCTAACGTGAACACTTTATGTGTCACGAAGTATTAATTTACTTAATTAGAATTTGAAATATTACAAAGATTTAAGTTTTGTTTTTTTTTCTCATTAGAAAGTGATCTATAATACTTTAATATTTTATTATTTCATTAAGCTTAACACGAATATTTAAGCCAATTTATCTCATTAAGATATTTTAAATAATATTTTATACAAACTTCCTATAATAAATGTTTAAATATATCATCATTTTAATAAGATGTTGATAGATCTCACTATAAAGATAGTTGATTTAGTACATTTAAGTTATGTACTATCGGTATGGTACTCACTTCACTACAATAAATGTTTGCAATATAAAGGTGCCAAATAATCTGAATGGAATTTAACAGTTTTTCATTGTTATATAAGCACCTATATATAAAATTTTATCTACGAATTAAAAATTAATAAGGTAAAAGATCCGCCAAAAACTAACGGATACGGATACGGATTTTTCTTCTCCGTCGGATATCCGCGGATACGGATACAGGTATAGATATCCGGCACATCACTAGTAGTTACCAGTTACCATGTTGCCATAACATTTGTGTGCTGACCAAGTTTATATTATAAAGTAAACACACATTAACACTTCTGAATAATATTTGAGTTTAGAGTAAATTCTTTAATATCGGACTTTAGAGCATATACTTCTGAAGGTAGCGTAATATGCACATTAATAACCTACCTTAGGGTAGTAATTTCATATGACTTTAAGAGCGTAAGTAAAAAAATATCGTTTGGTGGTATTAAGTATTGGTAAAAAATTTCAATCGAAAAGTTAGTTATTTTGCAATTTTGGTATTAAATTGATTATTTATGTAATCATGGAATTTTGACACTTTTTAACATAACTATAAATAAATTTTCCCAGAAATTAAATTATGTTCTGTTGGGTAATGAGAGGGAGTTTCAAAAAGGAACCATCTCAGGATAAATACGTTTACCTACATATAGCAAACAACAAAATATGTATTAAATTAAACTATATTACAGTAGCTATTTTGAATAACAACCGGGAATGCTTTAATACTTAAATAATATTCCTATAATTTAATAGTATGAATTTTGAATAGGTGAAGTAGGTTTAAATAATCATAATTCAACATATTTTATATTTTAATTAAAAATTAACTTATACTTTGCATTTATATTTAATTTAAGAACTAAATTAAACATTAGGACTAATACTTGAATCGTAAGAAAGTAGTAACAATTATTTTAATTTTCCAGAAATTTATAGCCATTACTAACAATGGCAAAAAGAAAGAGAACGTGGGACGAGAAGTTAATGAGAGACGGGAAGTGTATTTCGTAAGAAACCTTCACTTCCATCGCTCAGTATCGATGACTGCCGCTCTACTGTCTTCAACGATTCATATACACCATGTTTTTCCAGACAGGAAAATCAAGAGTTGAAGTAGACACTCTGAATATGCAGAGGAACTGAAAACCTCCACCAAATTTGAAGCCCATTAATTATTATTTACTTTCTAGAATTCTAATACTGATAATTTCACTCATTTTACATTGTCGGATGCTCCAGCATTAAATTTTATCATAAACGAACATGTTTTTTCCGATTTTCGGGATTTTCTTTAATAAAACCCAGTTTAAACAATCTAAATCAGTTAAGTCATTTTCGAGTAAAAACCTAACACAATAAAAAACATATAAGTATTTACAGACGAATTGAGAACCTACTGCTTATTCCGAAATTGGTTAAAAAATCATAATTATATGTTTCGAGACAAATCATAATATTAGCATTGCCGCCTTCTGCATATGCACTCAAATAAATGAAAAACGGAATCATCGGTGTTAAATTACACTTTGCCACGTGCCCGAGCTTATCGAGGGTGTCCACTGAGTAATAGTTTCCTTGTCGAAAATCCCAACCAACTCTCTAGCGATACAAATCATCCTGAACAAACAAATGAAATTGTTTAACCAAGTGGCTTCTGCACATCAATGATACCCATCCACAACGATCAGAGATTGTCTTCATTTATCCAGCGGTTTTTACGGAACTCAATATTGGTTTAGCACCTGTGTTTATTTTTCGGATTTTGTTACATGTACCAGATTAATTATCTCATGTAGGATTTCATTCTCGTTATTTTGAATATTTTGATGGGACACAAATCCGTTTGGTGAATTTGTAAATCACCATCAATGTGTGTGAATAGGTCGTGTACTTCAAAAAGTAGGTATTTAGACCTGTAAAATTTATAGAAAAAAAATATACAGTGTTGTAAACAATAAAACAATTTTTTTTATAAACTTTGGACCATTTACTGATTACATTTATACAAAACAATTAGACTTCCTACATGTAATTTTCTAGTGTTAATTTGTATAGAAAAAATTGGTCAAGTTCAATTTGGACTCGCATACTAAGGGTTCAGATTTGACAAAATGTAGATTAATCAAAGTATATATTTTCCTAAGATTCCAGTTTCAGACAAGCAGAGGATGAGTGTATTTTCTTATATTTATCTTAATTTCTCTTAAACAAATTTATAAAAAATATACACATTTATTTCTCAAACAGAGCCTCTTTATTTTATCTGCTAGATGATTCGCTTGATTTTTATAAAAATTTTTATTTCATATTCTAATTTGGCCCCCAAAATTAAGATTAGGATTTTCGCTTTATATTACTAGTAAACTTTCAGTGAAACTTTATAGAAATCTTCTTTTTTTTTCGAATTTTACTCCCAGTAGTATGGAAGATAAAGAGGGGAATGGATCAAATTTTAAATAATAAATTGTTACATGTTTTAAACAAATTATTTAAAAAATACAAATAAAATATATTTTTATTTTTATAATGGTTCTTTCATTTGATACATTACATTACGAATGCACTTCAAGTTTCAAGTTTATAAATTACTTATAGAATTTGTGTGTTACATTTCTTAATGGGTCGGATTTTATATATATTTTTAATAACTTGTTAACAA
Source organism: Octodonta nipae (assembly GCA_034190945.1). Lineage (NCBI taxonomy): Eukaryota > Metazoa > Arthropoda > Insecta > Coleoptera > Chrysomelidae > Octodonta > Octodonta nipae. Next base: position 25,133,057 of record CM067222.1, read on the forward strand.
ATTATTTAAAAAATATACTACCCACACAGCATGAAATATTTCTAAAATATTTTTGCAATATTTCTGGTTTGATTTGAAACATTTCAAAATATTTCTTGAAATATTTCAGCAATATTGCTATGTCCACGACAAAACCCCATTTGAAATAATTCATGAATTATTCCTGTAATATTTTATGAAATCTTTGTGATATATTTCAAAAGATCTTTTGTTGTGGATATAAAAATAGTTTAAATGTATTTTAGTGAACTATTTAAAAATATTGATATAATATTTCATGTTTGTTTTGAAGTATCCTAAAATATTTCAGAAATCTTCGTATTTTAGCTACAAAAACATTTTGAAATATTTCATGAAATATTCTGTAATATTTCATGATATATTTCAAAAGATTTGTTTGCCGTGAGCATACGAATATTTCAGAAATATTAGAGTCAAATATTTTAAAATAGTGCTAAAATATTTGATGTCTAAAGTATCTATTGAAATTTTTTCCAAAATATTACTATATTCAAGACTAAAATTCTCCTCAAATATTTCATGAAATATTGGTGTAATATTTTACGAAATGTTTCTCTAAGATTTCATGAAATATTTCAGTAGATGTTTTGTCGTGGACATAGGAATATTGCAGAAATATTTTAGTGAAATATTTCTTCAGATATTTCATGCTGTGTGGGTACTATTCCTCATTCTTCCACTTGATATATTACATACCGGTTGAACAAAAATATATTTTTATCAATTTGTCCCCCTAACTGAGAAAACCCTGATAAATATATTTGTATTTTTCATAATGAGCCCTTTTGATTTGAAATATTATATAATCCGTTTGAAAAAAAATAAAAAATGATGGTCCCGGAAATAAAGGGGAATTGGTATTTATGTTAATATCCTCTAAACAATTGATTTCAAAACTTAGAGCATTTACTTTCTAGAGACAGCCTGCAGTGCACAAATGTCGTGGTAAGACTAAGGAGAGAGAGGGCAATAGAGGGGGTAAGAGGCTATTTCACTCGGTTGGAAGCTGCTTACAATTAAATACGTTCAGCATGTTGTTCATTGGCTGCTTCCACCCACTAAGTGAAATAGCCTGTTACTGTCTCTATTGCCCTCTCTTTCTAGCGTTCCTACGATTTTATGCCTGACAGGCTATACCTAGATGGTAAATGATCTAAGTTTCAAAAGGATGAAACAATGTATATGTATTCCTCATAATGAGGCCTTTAATTTGATATACGCTATTTTTTCAAAATGTTAGGCTTAATAGTTTTGGAGATAAGGGGAGGAAATGGTCATTTTTTAAATTTTACCCCTAAAATCAAAATTTGACTTATTTCCGAGAAAGTTTTTACTAACCTCAACAAGGTCCACGCAGCTTGTTACAAACCGTTCAGTGAACTTAAGAATCCGGATTGAGATTACCGGATCCTTACCCCATTAGAATTTTTTGGGGGGTTACCTTAAATTACTACAGAAATATCACATTAGTAATTTGGGGAAATTTTGATTTAATGAGCAGGGCTCGGTTATTTAAGACGGCCTTGGATCTAGAGAACAAAAGTTAAAAACAAACAGCTTAATACGTAGAGTGAATTAGGTATGGGCGTTACTGTAAGTGGCAGTGTAATAACAATAGAAAGAGAAAGAAAATATCAGGGAGCGCTTGCTATGTCTCTACCCTACCAATAGTAGGCGTCATCACTGACACTGACCAATCAGGAACGACACGTTTATTCTCTCTCTCTTTCCATTGATATTACATGAATTTCGCTACTTCACGTGCTCTACAGTATTAACCTCTTTGGTTAAAAAGCGTACAAAACGTTTTTCTGTTATAAGGTAGGTCTGTAATTTGGCAAATGTATACTGTATTAGCTGGCTCGGGGGTTTTTATTCTCATTGAAATCCAGTATTTCTATCTGAAACTAAATATTCTGAAAATATTTTCTTAAATTAATCTGATTTATCGAGATTCAGTTCAAATTTTGAACAAATATAATTAATGGTTTCTGTTTGTATTTTTGCCGATTTTTATGTTCCAAAGTTAAGTAGATGCCTGCTGCAGTCTCCAAGCAATTTTCTAGCTTCTAAAATTCACCATTAGATGTTGCCCTAAAATTCCTAAAAACGATAATATTAATTATTAAAAGATTTTATTCAAAAATATTGACGATGACATCTTAGTAGTTAATAAAAATCAATTACACTACCTATAAGATGTTTTTCAAAAATACTTATATTTGAACAGTTATTTTGAATAATGAGAGGGAACTTGGCGCCAATAAATTAACCAAGGCGTTGACAGTAGGTACAAAACAACTGCATCCGTCATGCGCATCAAAATGAAGGTCTGCAGTTTCCGGTAAACATTTAGTTTTTTGTTCATGTGTTACTACAAATAATGTATTTTTTAATAATTTTCAGTAAGTAAAATTACTTTATACCTCAAGATAATTATGGAAATGTTTTAATTTCATAAAGTTCTCGTTAAATCAGTGCATTAAACGATGGTGTGATTACGTGTATTAATTGATTGGTGCTGCTCTTTTACCGGCAGTTTGCAAACATGAAACGGAAAGGCGTCTAACGATTTTTGAGTTAGACATTTTATTGACATCTACAGTATTTTTTCTATTGAATCTGATTTAATAATAGATTTTTGTATTACTTTCTGACGTTGCATCCGTAAACATCTTAAAGCATTTTATTGACCAAGTTAATTGCATTAACAAGAATAGAACCGCCAAAATGGCGGCTAATGTTTCATAATTAGAATCTTTATAGGAGACACAAATCTAAATGGGTGTTGTTTTCAGATTGGATATAAGTATTTTTAAGTGATAGTGTAAGAAGAAAAAGTATTTCAAAAATGGGCGTAAGCGATCTGCAAACATTTTTGGAAAGCCCGAGTCTGGAAGGTGGAGCTGTGTCTGTAGATCTATTAAAAATTGCTCGAAATGTAACGCAAAGACAACAACCGCATAACACTAATAGAAAAATTAGACCGATAGGAAACAAATTAAAATTGATTATAGATGCCGAAAACTGTTTAGATCGTTTATATGGAGGATATTTCTCAGGTAAAGAATATAATTGGTTAGTGTAGTTCTTAAATTATATTTGCTAATTTGTTTTTAGATTGGGCTTGTGGTGGCCAGTGGAATCGTATGGTACAATTTTTGTCATTACTCACTCGTGCCATAGAAAGAGGAAACATTGAGTTAGCTGTAGTATTTAATGGTACGATTGAGCAATGCAGAATGAACGAATGGGTTGCAGAGCAGGCAAATGTACGTCAAAGGGTTGGCATGGTATTGAAACACATTAATACAAAAGCAACCCCACCACCAAAGATATGGTGGATACCACCAACATGCCTTAGGGCAGCACTTCGAATGGCCTTGAGGCATTTAGGTGTGACTGTGGTAAGTTTCATCATATCAATTGAAGTTCTAATTACAATAAATAGTAATGCTATTTATAACAGGAGTATGAATTTGTCAACATGATTTAAATGTCCAAAATACATTTTTCTTAGATAATGTGCAAACATCTAAATCTCACACATAATACAAATGTGGAGTTTGAATTTAGGGAGTATTTGTTTTTTATAAGATGTATTTTTGTATGAATATTAACTTGAATATTTCCAAAGTTATTTTAAATCTGAAATCCCATTTTAAATTTGAGAAGTAATATTTCTTGGCAACTTTACTTAATGCAAATTTATTATTTCATAGTAAACTTTATTAAGTACATTGTGAACTCTTTAGAGATATAAATGTGGGTACTTGCTCAGGGATCTAATGATGAATGTATAATCTGAAATTAATAGGTATATAATACAGAATTTTGACTGATAATACAGTGATAATAAATATCTAAAATAACGATAGTTTTATAAAGTCCATGGGTTCAATTAATTAATTTTTAAAAACTGACAGTCACTTCACTTTCTAGAACCTTTATTCACACATAAACATCAAATATTCTCAACAGCTGATTCTAATACACTAACATTGAAATCATAACAATAGGTAAGCTCTACTAACTACTGAAATTAATATCGCTTTATATAGTTTATGCCAATTTTTCTGATCGTTCTACCTTTGTTTGGACAGTGTCCAGATTGATAGTTCTTGCTCATTTTGAAGACTCTAGAAATTGGGGTTTTTTATATTCTTTCGCCAGGGACAGAGTGGATAAATCTTATAACAATAGCTTAATGCTGTTTTAAATCTTTCCCAGTAATGGATTTTAACAATTTTTTTTTGCATTTTCATTTTTCATACTATTATAGTTTCCTATATATTTTTAATACATTTAAAAGAATCTTGAAAAATTATTGCTTTAATAACACTACTTTTACTATTTATGTCTTATTTTATTGGTTGGTACAATAATATTTCTGTTTCAACATGGTATAAATCAGACAATAACAGTAATAGCACAATACAATCAATAAATGATAATTAAGGGACATTACAAAAATTTATAATACTAGCCGTTACCCGCGGTTTCACCCATGTGAGGAATGTTCAAGCCTTCGCAAAAAGAAATAACTTACAAAACATTTGGGTTATCCTATATAAAAAATTTCATAACTTGTTTGAACCACCCTACTTTACCATAAATCCATCAATCCCGAATATATTTCACCCAAACTTTTAACGTAAAATTTCTCTTTACTCTATATATTAATCAACCTTTATATAAGCTTTTTCTAACATTGTATTACACACTATAAAACTATAACTGTTCTCCCCATATTTCAGATATTCCATATAGTAGAATGCAACTGTTTATGGTGTACCCTACATAACAATTTTTTTTTAACTTTTTTATCCATCCTAATGGAAATGATGTGGAACCCTTCTTGGCTCACAAATATAAAAACACAGTTTTGCACCCTAACACCAAACTTTTATTTAAACCCTCACCTAAACTGCAATTGCTTATTGGCCACCCTATAAAACAATTTTATTCAAAAAATCGTTTTACCACTTTGTATAACTAATTCTACTTCCATCTACATTAAAACCATCCTGTATACATTGCTGCCAATTCGTCAAACATTACAACTTATTTTTGAACCACCCTGTATAACCATAATTTTACTCTACAAAATATTTCAACCACCCTGTATGTGCATCTGCTTAGGGGCAACCAAATATAAAATTTTTAAATACTTCTAATCACACTGTATGAACTATAATTTTACTTCGATCCATGTTTCAGATATTGCAGATATGCAACGGCTCATGTTCTATCCTACAAAAAAAATTATCCAACCTGTTTGACTATAAATCTACTCCACCCGCTATTTCAATCACCTTGTATTGGCCACTACTTATCGGCCACCGAGTATAACATTTTTTCTATCACCATGTATAACTATAAATCCATCAATGCCAAATATATTTCACCAAAACCGCAACTGCTTAAGGGGCACCGAAAATAACAATTTTGTTCATCATGTTTTTGAATCACCTTGTATGTATTACAACTGTCCTGTATACGCTACTGGCTATTAGTCAACCAATATAACATTTCTTTAAATAATTATCATAACATTTCTTCACCCTATGTTTCAACTATCCTATCTTTGCAACTTATTATGAACTACGCTATTTCACATTTTTTCCTTATATTTTTTCAAGATATATTAAAGTATAATTTCTCTCCACACTTCATTTAAACCACCCTTAATTTACAACTTTGTCTAACCTTGTTTGAATGACACTTTATAACTATAACTTTACTGCGCACCATACTTCAGGTACTCTATATATGCAAGTGCTATATAACAAAATTTATCTGGAACTTTTTACCCACCCTGTATAATTCTAACTGTAAGCCACCCTATATTTCAACAACCTTTTATGTGCAACTACTTATTCACCACCAAATATAACATTTTTGTACGACCCTGCATCCTTAGAATCCCACCCCACCCAATATTTCAACCATCCGGTAAATGGAACAGCTTGTAGATCATACCATTACTTTAAAATATTTATAAACCCACCTGTATAGCTGTAATTATACTCCCCTACATATTTCAACCATCCTATATATGTAACTACTCGTGGATATAAAACATGTTTTTAACCACCGTTTAACTATAACTCGACTGCATCATATATTTCAAACACCCTGTATAAACAACTGTTTCTAACATTTCTTTTAACCCATTTTATAACTATAGAATCTTATGAACATAATTCAAAGATCCTAACTGCTTACCTAAGACATTTGTTAAAGTTTTATTATTCACTGTATAAATATTCTACTCTTTTTCAACCACTTGGTATATGGAACTGTTTATGGCCTACTCAATAAAACTTTTTTGGACCACCCGTATAACTAATTCCACTCCCCCTTATTTCCACCACATCGTATATATCCAGCTGTTTATAGGACACCAAATACAACTTTTTTAGATCTTTAAAATCCATGTAATTCTACTCCGGTCTAAGTTTCCTATATATAGAACACCCTGTAACATTACGCTTGATATATGTTGATTTTTGTTAAATCGAAACATGTTACATTTGCACATTCCGAATTTTGAATAAAATCTAAGCTGATGCCAGTATTTAATATTTTGTGCGTGCGGTGGAACCAATTGAGTAATTGAATTACCCAACATGGTAGACGTTTTTACGCTATATCTTCCGTTTCTGTCAATTTAGAGAGATAAAATGTATACCAGATTTTAAGTCAAACTATAGGCTTCGCGACAAAAAAAGATTCAACAAAACCAGTTAAGTAGTTCTTACGTGATGCCCGAACAAACAAACAAACAGACAAACTTACAATTTTATAATAGTATAGATGCCATTGAGAAAAGAGTCTGATTTATTTCCTGAAACAGTTGGAAAATGAAATATACAATCATAAGATTTATTAACATAAGTGAGTTCAGTTCGATTGCCATGTGTTAAATTGTTTTAAAAAATGTCTGCTGAACTTTGATAGCAGCAGTCTTCATGTGTATGATAGAAAAAGTCAACTGAAGGCGCTGAAGCCTAACAATCCAGACAAAATAATATTCTACTTGTTATACAACATTATAAAATATAATCATGTATATGCTGGTGAAAATTTCAAGATAAAGACAAAATAGCGTTGTTTTGATCCACAAAACAACGGCAATGTAAATTAGTTATGCCTAAAATCTATTTGAGTTTTTGTGCTTTCTCTCCAAGCATTATCTTTTCTTTGAATATCACTGTACCTATGATCACTCAGATCATAAAGAAAAGTATTCTCTCATTAATTCAATATATTTTTCTTATTCTTTTTATAATAAATACCATTATTAATATTTCAAAATGCAATGGCTCCACATAAGTCTGTGCAGACATATGCTAGCACAGACAAAACATTCTTCCAAAGAATTCTGGTTGGTGCTTCTCCATGTGTGTATAGTCAAGTTCTGTAGATTGAATTCAACCTGTTAAGCAATGAGTGTCCTCACATATCTGTTGTTTAGGGAAAACACTCATTCTCTAAATAGTTCTTTGAACTGTCAGCCATTAATCAAGATGGACTTGTGGCTACAACAATGTAATTTTATAATATTACAACCATAATCTGACACTGTTGTTGTTTTTTCAGTATTATAACACATAAACATTTATTAATAGGATTATCAATATAAATATCAAAAAAACATCAGACAAAATTAGTTCTTAAACCAACTGTTGCTTGGTGCCCCCCATCTTTTAACAGGTCATATACATCAATGTAAAATATGGTATGCTTATTAGGAAATATGAGTTTTCTTGACTGACATGAATTTAACTCCTTATGTCTCAAAGATTGGGTATCACAATAAATTGGGTCAGTCAAATTATTTATTAATTAATACATGAATTTCTGAAATCAATTTATTTAGGAAGTTTAATAAAATTTGATAGTTACCATACAAAAATTTTCATTGTTAATATTTAAATACATAAAAGTTTCAAATAATTAATCTGATTTTTTTTGCCAATTTGCTTAATAAAATGCAATATTTACATTTCTCTAGCTTACATAACTGATACCTTATCTACATATTTGTAATTTATATTCATGCATATGGTTGCTTTTATCAACTTTGATAATAACAATGGTATTTCTGTGTATTTTACTAATGTAAATATTTAGATATGATTCAACCCCATCACAGTTACTTGAAACTCATCAGTGATTGATTTTACTAACTGTAAAAAAGAATTTATTGAATCCTCTTGATTATTCAGTTCCTTAATTCTCTGAATTTTAGGCTTGTATTGTTTCTATGAATGTCTATGTTGGCAGTTTATTTACATAGAATGTAGTATATTCTGTGGCCTATATTGTGCCTGTGTTCTCTTGTTTAAAAATGGATTGATGTTATTGGTTTATTTGTATTTGATTTTTCAATTAAAGTCAGTGAACTAAAACTAAAAACTCAAGTTTTGGTTTATTCCATCCCGATAACAGTTTAGCTGTTGAAACAGTGTTGAGTGAAAAAAATAAAGATTTGCTGTTTGGGTACAAAACATTGTGTGTATCCTTCTGTAAAAACCTAAAATTATAATTATACACATTTTAATAAACCAGATTTTGAAACTTGTGAATCTAACATTGTATGGGATAATTTGTAGTAGCAATTTAGAAGAGATATTGTGCTATTTAGTATAGAGACTCAACCCCCTAGGTGTCTTTTTTGTGATTCTTGAGGGAAAAAAAACAATATACATTACCACATTTCTCATCATTTTCTTGTCATTTTTAGGGAAATATTGGGGGGGGGGGCATTTGATTTCCACACCTGGTGATGTTGCATGGTCACCATGATATTCAATCTTGACCCCATGTGATTTTTCTGAAAGAATCAATTATACGCGAGAAGTTGCTGCTATACGATCAAAAATGAATTGGGTTGTCAGGTTCAATTTTCAAATTCATAACTGCATTATTCATACACATAAAAAATTAAAAGTTGTTTTTCCTGAATCTATCCTAGTTTAGAATTCTCCCAAATCCGAGCTTACTTGCTGCCAACCCTGTATGTAATTATGTAAATCACAGATAAGAAATATTGCATTCAGAAATTAATTGAAGGAAACCCATTTTTATGGATTTTCTAAAGTTTGCCAGTTGTTATTTATGTCTAACCTAGTTTTTGTTATAGCATTCTAGTGTTATTTTTATGATTTTTCCAGATGTGTACCATGGACGATCACCATCAAGAAGTGATCGCTTACTGTCGCGAATACGGTTTCCACGGATTACTTGCTGACGATGCTGAATACGCCGCTTTCGATCCACCACGTTATTTTTCGTCTGAAAATCTCAAGTTGACATACAAAGTAACACTTAAATCAACTCCTAACCTAGTTATGGAACTTCATAATAACATTTTTTTAGGGTTCAATTGAAACGAAAGAGTATATGATAAGCGAGCTGACTAAGACGTTAAAATTGACGCAGGAACAGGTGTGCATCATGGCGGCGTTGCTGGGCAATTTTTTGTTACCTGAGAGCGAACTTCAGGACTTGTACAAAAAATTGGGTCTCACTAAAGGCGAAAATGTAAGTTTTTTTTTTGTTAAAACATGAATTCACGATAAACTTATTAACGTTATGTCAAACTGTAGATAATACAATTGTGTTTCACTAAAGCAGTTTTGTGGGTGTTTGCTACAGCTGTTGATAAAATATATTGAGTAATTACATAATAAAATCTCCAAGTATCAATAATATTTTTTACACATATCAATATCTTTGAATGCCATTTTTAGAGTGACATATTGATAGTTCGATATTGAAATTTAAATATCAACTCGCCATATTTTTTAAATTGCTTTTCATTTTTTAGAAGTTATTTGAACTATATTATCTCTAAGATGTTTGATTAATTAACTATAATACCACTAGCTTTTACTCGCGACTTCCCTTTCGTTAATGTTGATTTTGTCAAGCAATTCTGGTTGATGATTGATAGAGGTAGAAGTTAAATAGTTACAGAAAGAAAAAAATATAATTACAGTTTTAGGTTCTGCCTCGCCGTGTGGTTAAGAATCCCATTTTTTCCTAAATTTTATCTTGTTAATTAACGTCTCTTATTAACTCTGCTTGTCCTTGTTTGTTACAATAATGGCCACAAAATAGAACATTATTTCAGGATGCTGCTAAGTACTATGTTGTATGTCCTACCATTTGGCGGTAATGAATACAAATCAATATTGATAACCGATCAATATTGAATAAATCAAAAACATGTACTTATGGCATACGCTGTCTGATAAAACAACGCCCGCTATGGAAATGTTTTAGTACTAAACGTTCATTGGTAAAAATGATGTTACGAAAAAAATTTCAGTTAACTTAATGGAGTAAACGGTCAGCTGAATGTATTCTTTAGAGTACGATTTTTCCATATAAACTTTGCTTAAGGAGTAGTTTTAAAACTATATGGAAAAAGTTTCGTGCAAATATATATCTGGAATATTCCCTAGGTAACGTCACATTCATGAGAGCAACAACGCCATCTACACGCAATGACATCACGCTAGTATGTGTATCATGCGATGAATATCAATTTTACTAAATACATGATGATTATCATCTTTCGGGTCTGAAATGTAAACCTGAAGACATCTTCCCAGCGTTCTGATTTTCATAAACCCTTCTTTAATCACCTAGTTAATAACACCGTCATTTTTCAAGCCTTTTTTGTTGATTTTAGTGTGCAGAAAATAACGTGAAAAAACTTGCTGAATATGTAAGCACGCTTCCGTCCCCGTCTAGTATGGACGCTCTCGTCGTTGCAGTATTTGGTTCACAGGACGACAAAAGAGCGTCGAAATTCCGACAGTCCGTTCAGTATTATCTCAATGGAACAGCCAGTGGTTTCCTGAAATACTGCACTCCCCCCAGTAAGTTTTTTACATTTGACATCAATATTTTTTAGAGATTATGGAATGTGTAAAATCTGACTTTTCTAAATTGCAGCTAAATCTAAACCGAAAAAAGCAGGAACTACACAAAATCATAATACCAATAATGCAAGATCTGAAGATCATGACTTGGATACGTCCGGTTTTGCATCTGAAACAACTGAACAAGAGGTAAAATTTTCATTTTTAACAATTCTGTACAGTTTATATTTTTATTTATTTATTAATATTTTGTTCAGATCAATATTAATTTTATTTCCTGTGAACACAAACTTTTATCACCGAGAATTTGTAGAAAATACAATTTTCAAATGAATAGTTATAATGACAATTTGATGTATTATAAATGTTCAATGACTTAATCTTTTTGCAATTTAATTTCTTGATATGGCAATAACCAGAACATTTTTAATGATTTTATTTGCTTTATTGTCTCTCCACTAATTAATGGGTTCAACAGATTGCAATTTAAAAAAATGAAATGTTCAATAGAACTGTGTTGTATCTAGATTAGTCGTAGTCAACCTTCCTGATGACGGACATTGCAGATTTCATGGTGTCTAATACGGAAGAACATTCCGTTTTTAAATTGAATTAACTTTTTGAAAACATTGTGACTATGTGACCAAACCAGCAAACCTTATATTTTTTTTGTTTTTGGTAGCATGCGTTTTATCCTGCTTCAAACACAAATTCATAAATTTTATTAGTTATTCACGCGTTTTTTATAAAGCTCATCATGTACATCAAATGATTTTATTCCTTGCAAACAATGTGAATTTTCTCGAATTGCTAGTAACAACTGATTTCAAGTGTACCAAACCACCAATATTGCATGCAACAAGAGTATAATTCAATCCTTGCTGTTATTGTCTTCAAAATGTTCTTCAAATCTCCATAACATTGCAAAATTGCAGATGTACTTTCGCCGTACAAAATTGTTAGGATCGAATATGTTTTAACTTATTAAACCATCCTACACTGGTTGAAATAAAAAATTTCATGTTTTTTTAAATTGGGTTCCTGCATGATTTTTATGACCTGCAGTTGTTACATTCGTTTACTGTTAATCTTAGAGAGAGTGTCCATCCTCCTTAAACGTTTTTAATTAAATTTAATAGAAAAAAAAAGTATACCGCTTAAAGTACACCTTGTAAAATGTTGATACCAATTCATGTTGAAGTTAATAACATAGGCTACACTTTGCAAACATAGCCATATTGACTGACAATCAATAAAATTATACTTAATCAAAATGAAACTTCTCACAAGTTTCAAAGTGAGGATTCTAGATATATGCACTATTTAATTTTGTGTATGCCCAGGATTGATTGTGTAATACCAAATGTTATTTTTTATTTTATATTCTCTAAGTCAATTATGTAAATTAATAAGTTGACATGATATTTACAGACTCCCCTCCCCAATTTTGAGCTCACCTAATTAATAGTTAATACTTTACAGAATGTGCCTTTTTTTCTTTAAAATGTTGGACGAAATTCAAATTTTATTGCCATATCTTTCTATTTTCCCCCTTTTTCAACTTCACAATTAATTTAACTTATTAAACATTTTTACATGTCTTTATTCCTATCAATTTGGGTAATTAATTGGCTCTAAATACTTTAAATTATTACTAACATTTCATATACACAAGTTATTATGATGATTAACATCTTTCGGGTCTGAGTAATACAACTGAAGACTCCATCCCAGCGTTCTGATTATGTAAAATTTGTAATCAAATTTTTTCATATAAAAAAGTGCAAATATTGATATTCGATTTTTCTGTGTTTGCAGCAAGAGAGCTTGCAAAAATACAAACAGGCAACAGCACATTCGGTACTAACCGATTTCGACGGTCTGGATTCCAATCTATTGACAACTAACAGCGGTAAGTCTGCGTAGCAGAAGTACAGATTTTTAAATTATATTAAAAAAAAATTTTCGTTTTCAGACGATTCACCTCTTTCGTCCGATTCTTCTCGATTTAATGGAGTTTCGAACGGGTCCGTTTCTATAGCTAAAAACTCATCATCGAGCAAAATCAACGTAGCGATTGGTAGTGGCAGCACTTCCACCGGTAGCGGTCAGACGTCGCCGAAGAATGCGCAGTCCAGCAAACAACAAAGTGAGTTAGATTATATTTTTGATATTCTCAATAATAGTTGTGACATCTTGCCTTTATATTTATAGATTTCTTGAAAACAATCATACTACGCGTATAGAAAATCATATTTCAAACAGTTCAAATAATAATTTTGTTAAATGAAAGCGATTGTATCGCTCCTACTTCCGTAGAATTCTATTGTTTCTAGTTGGTGATAATTAAGGTCTAAATTAAAAATGGTCATATCCTTTTGAATAACCCTATACCGGGATAGTTGTAAGGATTTTCCTATGTTTTCCCTTATGACTTCAATGAAATCACTGAAACTTTAGAACTTTCTGGTATTACTTTTATATTTATCTTAATTATATCATTTCATAGGGTCAACAGTTTTCAAATGTTCTTATAACTGCCATTGAAAGTGGGGTCTGAAATATACAGATGTTTCCATAAGTACGTAGTGAATATTCCCAAAAATGTATAAATTTTAATTAAACTGATAAATATATATTTTTTATGGCTACGGTAATTTGTCATTTTATTTACATTATCAAATTTTCTGAACCTGATTTAAAATGTACAATTTTAAAAATATTAAAGGATGCAGAAAAACCTACATTAAAATCCTTCAATTAATTTTGGGTGCAAAATTGAAAATTTAAAATAAATTGAAAGGCTTCTTTAAATATACAAATGGTAAGTGAAGCTTAAGAAATTAGAGGAATAAAAAATAAATATCAAGTGTTTTCAATATTGGCTTGTTATGAGAAATAAATTTATTTTAGTATTATAATAATAAACAAAAGTATTAAATATACGAAAATATAGCATTTCAGCCTTAGTCTTATCTTCAACACTACTAGGCCCAAAATTTGGAAAAATAGTGAGCATAATATCTCAGGTATAATTTACAGGAAATGCTATGTGAAAATCCTAAAAAGGTGTACTGCAAAACATTTTGAAAAAAACTTATGTAATTTAGCTTTATTATAAACATTATTGTCCTATCGTTTTTGTTTTTCCAGTATTTTAGTTATTTCTAATCTGATTGTTATTTTTTTTGTCTTCAAACTATGTTTAAGTATTTATCAATCTCAAAATTCTAAACTTGTCTTCCGCCAAGTACCATATTGTGCAGAAATCACGATATTGGTGTGATAAGGAAGTAAATCAATAAGATTTGATGCAATAGAGTTAGTTAATTTGTAACTATTTCTAAAGAAACATTTCTAACATTTGATTCTTGAGATAATTGCCAAGTCTTTCAGTACACATTCACAGTTGTTTTCAGAAATAATCACACTTGACACGACCACTCGAAATCTGTATATTTCAAATGCTAAAAGGCCTAAACCACTTATTATTCTCAATAAAACTTTATAGGATGTTTCCTTTCGTATATACAGAGTGTAGTTTGAGTGCATACATTTTAGGTGGAGATGGTATACACCGAATCAACAAAAAATTCTTATACCACTATGGTCTTAATAACCAAGAAAATCCAAAATACGTTTTAAGTAAATTCTTGTCACTGCGGCAACATCGGGTTGTCAAGTAATACATAAGTAACTTCGGCTACGAACAAATGAACATCTGTATTTTTTTACAGTAATTAGAATTGTTTCGTCCATAATTAAATTTGTTTCGTTAAATAAAACATTTCTAACATTGCTGAAATAGATTTCGCCTTTGCTTTAATTTTTGGAAGAAAAATACTCCAGATTATGTTAAAAAAAACTCAATACCATGTAATGTAAAAGAATCTATCTTAACTGCTTAATTACTCTGGTACACAGTTAATTTCATCGACAGGTTAAAGAATGTGTAAGTACTTCCCTAAGAAATAATCTCCAAAGTTATTAATTTCAACAGAAAATGCACCAAACGGCATTATTTAAACCACTTGTTACAATCTAGCATTTTTTACTATAAATAAAAGTTTAACGAAATCTGCACTTACAAATTATCATTTACAAGGTAAATAAGACAAACACAAAAACTCCGAATACAGAAGGTATATTCATTGAAAGTATGTTTATTATATTATTCAGTTTGCAGTGGAGTTTCGATATATTTTTATTTATCGAAAATGTGGTTGTCAATATTAAAGTGATTTGTAAAGCTAGCTACATTTAAAGTTTCAGAAGCGTTTTCAACGCAAAATTTTCATTTTCATATTTTTACAAAACTATTAGCTCTTTTTAAAAAATTAGGGGCATTAGGGTTTTTAATTTATTTTCACCTGAACTGTCATTCCTCAAAATATTTGCACTCATACCATTTACATCCTGTATATATAAAAAAATCCCAAACATCAAATTCATGCTGTTTTAGGGGGAATAGTAAATAGGAGGTGGTAGTATAGAAGCATATGAATAAACACTCTAATCTGATAGTTAAATTTTAATATATTTGAACTACGGCTAGCCACGATGGCTCTAAGATATGAAATCTAATGTTATTTATTTTTCCAGTCAGTCAAAACCTGGTCACACCGACAGTATCCGCTGACGTTTTACGAACGGCTTCTTTACGTCATCAAAAAGGTCTAATGGCACCAATGATTCTACACGTGCTGAGCACTCAGGAAGTCCGTTTGCCTTGCCTTATGGAAGACGAAAGCAACCGTGAATTCCCTCCGATACACGATATTTATCAGCCGTTACGTCAAAGAGTTTACGCCGTTCTGTTCAACTTGCATCATCTAAGATATGTGCATTCGAAGAAAAAAGGTAAGCAATGGGTCTTTTGTCAAAAGTAGTTGAGAATCAGCTTATTTGAACAAAATAAAGGGTGTTTTTTAGAGGTATAGAACTTTGAAATGGAATAAAACATATATTTTTTAAATTGACATGAAATTTACTTTGTTCGAAAGATAGTCTTCTGGCATTATAATTTGAATATGACTTCTGGCATATGACCGCCACGGCTGGCTCGGACGTAGTCTAATCTGGAGGTCCAATTTTCGATGACTTTTTCCAACATTTGTGGCCGTATATCGGCAATAACGCGGCGAATGTTGTCCTCCAAGTGGTCAATCGTTTCGGGCTTATCGGCGTAGAGTAGCGATTTCACGTATCCCCACAGAAAATAGTCAAGCGGCGTTAAATCGCACGATGTTGGACGCCAATTCACGGGTCCGAAACGTGAAACTATGCGGTTACCAAACGTTTCTCTCAATAAATCAATTGTGGCACGAGCTGTGTGACATGTTGCCCCGTCTTGTTGAAACCACAGCTCGTGTGCATCACGATTGTTCAATTGATGGATGAAAAAGTTAGTAATCATGGCTCTATAGCGATCACCATTGACTAACTTTCTGGCCAGCATCGTTTTTAAAGAAGTACGGACCAATTATTCCATCAGCCCATAAAGCACACCAAACAGTCAGTTTTTCTGGATGTAACAGTGTCTCAACATGAACTTGAGGATTATCATCACTCCAAATACGGCAGTTTTGTTTATTGACGTATCCATTCAATCAAAAGCTTCATCGCTAAACAAAATTCGCTTATGAAAATCGGGATCAACGGCAATCTTGTTTTGGGACCATTTACCGAATGTACGCCTTGCTAGGTGATCGCGTGGCTTCAATTCTTGCACGAGTTGAATTTTGTAAGCACGCAAACCAAGATCTTTCCCCAAAATCTTCCATAAAGTGAATGGACACATATCCAATTCCTGTGCACGATGGCGGATAGAGTGATTCGGGTTTTCCTCTACGCTACACTCTACAACAGCAATAGATTCATCTGTACGGACTGTACGACATCTCTGTGGATGCGTATTATCATTTAGAGTAAACGTGGTGCGAAAACGTTGCATAGTTAGTCGAATTAATTGCTCTGATGAACGATTATGTTGACCGTAAAATGGACTTAGTGCGCGATACGTATTTCGAACAGAACCATGATTTTCAAAATAAATTTGCACAATTTGGAAGTGTTGTTCAGGCGTCAGTCTATTCATGATGAAATGCCAAACAAAACTAAACATAAATCACATGACAGCTGACAAGATGGCCGCCTGTTAAAAGAGTGTTGCCAACTTACAATTCTATACTTAAAAAAAAACACCCGTTATTACGAGGGTAGCCTTTCATATTTCGGGATCGGCAAAAGTATTATAACATCACCAAGAAGTGATTGTTAACTATATGGAACTTCTTATGACTAAAACAGTACTTATTCATTATTTATTTATATCTGGACATTATTGTTCTATTCATTAATAGTGCACACGCATTTTTATTAATTCAACAGAATGCAAACAATACCTGTAGTCTAGTTGCTGAAACTGCAGAGGTAGAAAACAACCGACCATATAAATATGACACAATATCGATTTATATTCAAGAATCATACTTATGGAATCATGTTTTAGTTCTCATTATTAAATTCTTATTCTAATCAAGTTCTAATTATCATTTTGTGATAATTCAAATATATCAAAATGTTAACAAGTAGTAGTTTAAATTCAAACAAACTATTAAACATATGGTTATATCAATTTTTGAACCATTTATTTTGTAAACAGTAGTTCTAACTTTTTATTCATGTTTAAAATAAAACATTTTTTTAAATATTAACCGACTTCCAACTAGAACTAAAAAGTTGGAGTGGGTGACACCTTAGCAAAATTGAAAATGTGTCATGTAAATCGATATTTAACAGGTATACAAACAAAATGAATTTGGTATTCGTTGACTTAACGAGCTGAAAATATTTTCAATTTAATTAATTATACTACACTGCTTGCGACATAAAAAATTTTCAATTTCGTGTCAGTGTCTACTAAAATTTTCAATTTCGTGTCAGTGTCTACTATTACGTTGGAATTAAAATATTTAGTTAGTTAGTCGATGGTATTTTTGATACAAATACTGGAATAGAAAATATATGAGAGCACTTCTGGATCTTTCTTAATATAATGCAATTTAAGGTTCGTTCCAACAGACCGAATTACCGATACACAACCGATAATCTGCGTCCGCGGTGACGAGTTACCGTTTACAATATTGTTACGCGCAATGCAACTACCGGTTGCTTATTGGTTTTACGTCGGGTAGGAACACGCCTTTAATAACCCATACAAATCGGTAAGGGGAAATCGAGTAATATATGAGGTATATTCATCGATTTCCATGCACGTATGTATTCAATCATAAATGTCATCCCTTTACGAATACACTTCTTTTCTCAAATTTGCAATTTCACCAATCCGGATGTACATTCTATTAAACATAACAATGCTTATTCAAGTCCGTTCACTACCGGAGAAGAAATCACATAACGTACATACAAACAAATACATGCCGAATTGATAACCTCCTTTTTGGAAGTCGATTAAAAATACATCACTTAAGGTTCACCCCTGTTTTCACTTAACGTTCACTCCTGTTTATAGTTTCGGTAAATTTGAAATTCCTGTTTACGGCAGAAAACTTGCCGAAACTACGTTCATAAATTTAATTTTACAACCGATACACTATTAATTTAGCCAGTACCTTCTATGTACAGAAACTCAAAAATATATAAGGAATTAAGTATCTACACTATCAGGGTAATATTGCACTTTACATAATTAAATTAAAACTTCAAAGTTGGATTATTTACATTATTGTGTAGGTAATACAAAACTACTGAAAATGTGAAAGGCTACACTTCATTACTAGCAGCCATGAAACTTCAACATATTGGCAGCTTTTGATTATAAAACGAACTTAAATGTTATAATTTATCTTCCACCAAGTACCTTATTATGTACTAATCATAATATTGGTGTGATACGGAAGTAAATCAATAAGATTTGATGCAATAGAGTTAGTTAATTTGTAACTATTTCTAAAGAAAAATTTCTAACACCTACATTTAATTAAAGTTTATTATGAATATGAATTATAATTTAAATTAGTTTTTATAAACAATATATTTCACGTCCCGTAACTAGTTTTTGCCTACACAATGCCATCATACAAATTCTTGAGTGAGCTACACTACACCTTAAATAATAAATTACTTTAATAAGAATTGCAGATAATCATATAGTCTTAACCTAATGTTGGCAAAAAAAACACAAAAATGTTACTTAAATACATCAAAAGAATACTTTTGTGGAAAGTTAACTGATCCTTGAGGATGAACATTTATTAAAATGACTGCTCCAGAAGGCCAGTTATTATTTATCTTCTAATTTAGGGAAGATATTACCTGTTTGTAAACAATGTTTCGCGTATGTTTAGGTTATATTAAATATAAATGAACTTAAATGTTCTTGAAAAAGGCTAGTAAAATTTCTACATCTCATACTGATGTGAAATCTATTATAGTTCAAATTTACAATAATTATCAACTGTTTAATGTTCAACATTAAATAACAGATTATTTAGTTTGTATTGCGCCTTAATGTAATTAATGATGAGTTAGTTAGATTTACAAATAAAATCTTTTTGATATATTTAATTATTTGGAGTTATCCCAAAGTTGGTTAAGGTTAATATAATTCGCAATTTTAATATTCAATATATTTTATGATAATGATATATGGCATAGTGTATGCCGAAACTAGTTATGTCAAGTGAGATATAACTGATATTAAAACTGTAGTATTTTTTATTCATCTTCAGCATGATTAGGTAGCACATAGTAACAGGTTCTACCATCAATTTTGTAATGTTCATTAATAAACCGTACCTGATTATGACTGATGTAATTTCAGAATCTGGAGAGATCCCAGACAGCGCACCCGTACCGGACATAATAATCAAGGAATGGATCTACAGCCGAAGTAATCCCTATCAATGTCCGGAGGAAGTCAAAGCTGAACCTCTACCGTGGGCAGTACCGACACTGCAACGCCTTTGGTTCGGACCTTCAGTCGATGACAAGCGTCGAAGGATGCGAGCTTTACTCTCTTGTCTTAATTCTGACACACCTTTAATACTGAACACCACATACGTGCCACAACACATGCTTATAATGGCGTGTGTTTTGAGATACATTATGTCTCAAGATAGACCTATAATGAGGCGTCACGAACTCGATGCTTTTCTGTGCCATGCCTTTAACCCGAATCTTATGAATCCTCAATATTTACAAGAATTAACGGTAAGTTGGTAAAAATCAAATGTTTTTTAATAATGAGGGTCAGGAAGTAATAATAGTCTTAATAGCGTGTTTGCTAAAAACCAAATTTTTACGCACATTTATGATTAGGAGAATATATACGAGTATATACCAGGTTGCCTATCAAAATGTGGCCGCCAATATTTTTAATGAAATTGTTATTAATTGATTTTTTGGAAAAAAAATCCCCAACTTATTTTTTCAATGAAATATCGTCCACTTCACGGCAATATATATAAAGATTCTGAAAAATCACGACGGTTGCCGTTGCGCACTTGGCCGTACCTCTTCGCAGCCAGGTTATCATAGGTATGATTTTGTTACATTTATACACTCATAACGTACATTTATTATTTATATATCAATTTAAAGCTATTTTTTTTCTTTCTATTTATTATGATATACGTTTGCCTAATTAAATCTGGCAGGGTTGCCGGCTGTTTGAGATGGTAAATATGAAAGGTAGAGTGAAAGAGAGGTAGCGCGTAAAATCACCAGTCAGACGAAGATAGCGCTTTTCAGCTGTACGACGGTTTAAAGCCTTTGTGCTTGAGTCGGGTGTTAGTGTCCTCAACCCGCGGTTCAAACAATAGTAGGTACGTCTTAATATAATAAATACTTTGAAAGAAATGTCTTTCTTTTCAAAATGACAAATTTAAAAAGTCCAAAAAAATGTAAATTTAAAAAATACAAACATTAATACAGATTTAAAAATTACAAAAAAGACAAATTTAAAAATTACAAAAAAATGATATTGATGAAAAATAAAGCCAAGGTTACTTATGTAACAGAAAATGTTATTACACAAGTATTGTTTGAAAAAATATTTGATTTTATTCAAAATAAATGTACGTTATGAGTGTATAAATGTAACAGAATCATACATATGTTAACCTAGCTGCGAAGAGGTGCGGCCAAGTACGCAAAGGCAACCGTGATTTTTCAGAGTCTTAATATATATTGCTGTGAAGTGGACGATATTTTATTGAAAAACAAGTCGGTGAAATTTTTTACCAAAAATCAATTAATAATAATTTAATTAAAAATATTAGCGGCCACATTTTGATAGGCATATTGGATAAATATTCTCCATATCACAAATATGCGTAAAATTTTGGTTATTAGCAAACACTCGATGGGTGCACTAATTAACATAAAATAATAAATTTTATTAGTGGTTCTAAATATAAATCTCAATAGTTTTATATCTAACAGTATTTCCATATACCTGTCACATGTTCTACAATCTCCATAACCCTAAAAACCCAATATAATAATAGCTGCTATGTAAATTAATCTGACCGAAAATTAAAGCCATTATAGAACATTTTATTAATTTTGCATGACAGCCATTCACAGATTGTAGCTTGAGTGTTTAATAAAAAAACTAATTGGCGCCTTATATATGTTTGATCAGAATTGTTGTTCACAATAATTAAATTATATAGATATCATAGTTTATTAGATAGGGAAGATAACACTGTGATGTAAAAACAACAAGGGCAAAGTAGAGTTTTCTACATCTCAACTAAGGGAAGGAGCCCCAACAGGAATTCCTGAACCTTCAAGCCAGTACCCATAAAGTTTCAGAATAATATGATATTTGAAACAAGATGACAATACTACTGACAACGAACTAGCATAAAAAATGGAACAAAAAAATTGCAACCTGAAGTACTAAAGGAATTACACAAAAAGATACAATATATCAGAAATCAACAAAAAACTAAAGGTGCACACAATTTAGATTACATGAGGGGATAAAAACCAGACCAAGTAAAAGTGTAGTCAAAAATTATTCTGTGGTGTAGTGTTATTTAAGTCAACCAAATCTATCTATTGGAAGGTTTTCAACAATTCAATAGAAAATTTTTGATGTATCTTTAGGAGAGTAGTATGTGCATCAAGAGATCTATAAGTATATCTGTTAGACAATCAGAGTAACAGAAAATGGTAGCAAATGAAGTTTTAGGAAAGAAAAATAACAAATAGATCCAAATAATTAGAGACGACTACATGCATACATCAATAACTAAACCTAAACAAACCCAAAGAGAGAAAAAGCAAACTATTCAAATATATACTATACTACTGCAAACAGATTAACATTCATGGGATTGATTTATAATGGACATAGAGGCAAATATCCGGAGTAGACAAACACAGGAATATAAGATAATGAAAACCTTAAACATAAACGACGACGTAAACGGAACAGAAAACACGAACATGGATAAAAACGACTACTGCTTTGGATTATTATTGTTAATTTTTTTAAAACAATGACAAAGGGATTATTTATCACGTTTTCGTGATCTCATTGATATTAACCAACACCACTTGAATGTTTTTAGTTTAAATTATATATATCAAATATCATTTTTGGTAACTATATGAATAAGTGCATTGACCACACAATACAAAATATTTGCTAATATATAAAAAAATTATAATGAACAAAAACATTCTGCTTAACACACTGCTATATACAAACGAAATGTTGTTGATTATGAATGATTTTTTGCAAAAAAAATTGTTACAAACAGATCCTTCAGGATATGTGAAAGAAAACACAAAATATTGAAATGTATTCTTGCATGTAGTTTGATTGATATTGAAAAAGTTAATAAGGCATCGTGGGATTGGGTTATGAACAAATATTTTAATGAAACATAAATTTTTGAAATATTCTTTTGAGGATTTGTTTTTTTAGTATTATTATCATTATTGAAAATTAATTTCTATCCTGAGGAGTTATTTGAATTTGGAAAAAAATAAAGTGTTTCTTCCGGGTACCTATACAAATCCAGATTTATACAATTGTATTTGTTGCAAGATTAATCGCTGTATCTTTTTTTCCAGTTGAACGTTGTTACAAGCCGTGGAGTACAACTAGCTGCTCTCTTCATGAAAGGTGTCGACATGGCGTTGTTAGCAAACGACGCTTGTGGGGCTCCATTGCCGTGGTTGATGTGTTGCCCCTGGTTGTATTTCGACGGCAAATTATTCCATTATACTCTCACGAGATCATCACACGCCAAAAACATTTTAGAAGTATGCGAAAATTACATCGAAAGAGTTGTGAAAGTCGAGAGGTTACGTAAAGCTATATTGGAAGGGCTAGACGTGAAGTTCGCCAAAGTTCCGTTACCGCCTTTCGCTGGAGGTAAGTTTTTAAATGATAAATAACGCATTCTAATCCAAATCATGTTACGTAGTGCAAAATCAATGCATTACTTCATAGATCAATCGACATTTTTTGTATCATTCTATCTCATATTTCGGAGAATTTTTTCATTGGCAATTTTTTCTTTTATTTGCTTGTTTAGCCTTCCATATTATATTAACAGTTATTTAAATCTAGTTTTTCCGTCTTTTTATACTCTATCGTCATCTCTTTGTTTTGAACCAGCAATGTTATCATATCCGTAATGTAAGATTATGTTTTGATTTCTTTGTTGCCCTTCGACGGGCCTTAATAATGTTATTTACAGGAGTAGCCGCAGATGATGATCAGATCAGAAATGTTTTATTTTGTCATCGATTTTATTACACATATTACGGTAGTACTTTCAATAAGGGGCCATTTTCAAAACGTTTTTAAGAATCAGTTTTGTAGTTTGAAAACTTAAGCTTTTGTGGTAAGAATTTAATCCAAAATTCCAAAGAGACATTTTCTTAATTTCATCGTACCGGTACGTTAATATTTAAAATTATTTCACCACTTACTGGTAAGGCTAACTCTCATCTTAAAAACAATTATCACATATACAATACAAAAATACTTTCACACTACCAAGTTTTGACATTGTGAATCTATACAATAATGTTCCTGTCATCAAAACACTTCCCATAATAAAAGAACATATTTTCAACTTAATGATGACTTCTACCAACAAGATTTTGGCATGGTAATGGGTTCCTCTATGTGTCCTGCTTTATGCAACATTTTTATGGAAAAATTTAAAGAACAAACAATTTTTCAAAACATATTAAACCTTTGGTTTGGTGGCGTTATGTGATGACATATTCGTTATTTGGGAACATAATCCTGAGGATTTACATGCATTATTTAGCGACATAAACAACACAGAACAAACTATTCAGTTTACACTAGAGCTTGATCAAAATAACAAATTATCATTCTTAGACATTTTAATAACCAACACACAATCGACATTTGAAACAGAAGTTTACAGAAAACCGACTCATACTAACAGGTATCTCAACTTTAATTAACCATAACCATATTCAGTAAATAGAGGTATCATTAAATCACTATATGATAGAGCAAAAACCAACAGTTCTAAAATCAATAAATTCAATGAAGAAATAACGTTTATAAAAAAGTACTTTTTGCCAATCATTACCCATAAAATTTATTAATAATGAGTTAAGTAAAATCGAATACCAAACAATCCCTAACAACCAACTTCAAACTTCACCAAGCAACACTGACTCCTAAGATAATCACATTAATACAATAACTATACTATATCAGAAAGGCTAAAAAGACTGGGAAACAGATATAATATCAAAACATCATTTAAAACTAGAAATACACTAAAATCAATTATATCAAAAACCAAACCAAAAAAACCAACTCAAAATACAAAAAAAAATGCATTTATAAAATCCCTTGTGAATGTAATAAATTATATATTGGAGAAACCTCTAGACCTCTAAATGTTCGAATAAACAAACACAAAAATTACATTAAAAAAACGACAGTTTGAAAAATCCACAATGTGGAACATTCTTGAGACCTTGGTCATAAAATACAGTTTCAAAATTCAGTTGTATTACACAAAGAAGAACACAAGACCAAAAGAAAACTAAAAGAGTCTGCTTTAATGTTGTTAAATGAAAACGATTATATCGCTACTACCTCCGTAGAATTCAATCGTTCCTGGTTGCCGATGATTAAGGAAGATATTGCTAATGGTCATGTCCTTGTGAACAACCCAATATCGGGATAGTTCATAAGGTTTTTCCTAGGTTTTCCCTTATGATTTTAATGCGATCACTGAATTAACAAAATTCTTTGGTCGCTACAGTTGAGCTTTGATCACTGACACAAATCAAAGTTTTATTTGATGAATATAATTTATTGTTCTATATCTGATTGGACAGTTTTTTTGGCAACAGAAAATTACCTACCTCCCTTTGTCTAATGTTTATCTTTTCAGAACTAGACGTTAACATGTAAAATGATATAGAGTGCCATCAATATATTTTTTGAGTTACTATACAGAACGTCTAATTTATCCGTTCCTGTAAGTACGGCTCTAATTCCCTCAAAATTGTTAATTTAGTATTAAGTTCATAAAGTAACGTGACATTTGGACAATATTTAATTTAAAACAGTCTATTTTATCCTGCGATAAAATGGAGCCTATATTTTAAGTTATACCTCTACCAATAGGTCGGTGACAACTGCATTCTATTCCATGCAATAGTTTTTACCTGATGGTTGTACAAACGTACACGCAAATTCTAAAAACTGTTGTTTTGGCTTCTGTTAACCCCCATATTAGTTTTTCTTCATTACCAATAATTTACATACATCGGCCTGTTACAATTTTATTATATGTATGGATAATTTCCATAATAATTCCACGGTACTAACACAAGATATTCTGTTTCAGCTACTATGTTACGCCAAGGGTTACCTCCTGCGCATTGTCTACCCTCTTTAACCTTACCTTCAACGCGCGGCGTATCGTCGTCCCTTCGCCAACGTGCCCCCATACCTTCACGTGGCGGTCAACTGGAAATCGCCGGCGTTGTTGTCGGTCAATGGGGGGCGAATTACGGTTACCAACGACAGCAATTTATGCAAGCCGGCATCAATGCCGGCGGGGGATACCAGACGCATCCCAATAGCGGTGGTGGGGGTGGTGGTAGAGGACGTGGTAGTGGTGGTCACCGAGGCGGTCGAGGAGGCGGTTCCGGGAGAAAACCAGGTGGTCCGACGTACGCAACTAACCATCCGAGAAGACAGGTAAGGTATCTTGCATCTTTGTTAGCTGTTCCCGAAACCTTCACCCTCTATTTGCCGAAGGAGTAGTAGATTACATTTGAGCTGTAGTGAAAGTAAATAATGCATGATTTACGTGTAAAGTCTGCCTGAACCGTAGTTAAGAGCAAATTAACTAGATATGTGCTTGTAGTATAGTAGTAGATTTTGGTATTGGTAATTCTAGTTTAAAGTGTTGTGGAGAAGTCTACCTACAGTTGAGACACGTTTTTATTCCTCTTTATTATCCTGCCTACATACCAGGCCAACGAATGATATTCGCTTCTGACTGCGCCACATTTATTGTTGATGCCTAGTTCCATTGCGGTGTGTGGAGGTGACAGAATTATATACCTTAATGAGATAGTAAGAAAGCGTAAGTGGTGGACAACTACATTTTTATAAACACAATTTTAAAATTGTTGACTTACAAGTAATTAAAGATTGATTTATTCAACAACTTTTGCAGAATGTCTACCAAGAACTTTGAATGCAGCCGAAATATATAAAAAATATATAAACGAAATTCGAACTATTAGACTTAATTTTTATTTGTAGAAACTGATTCAGCCATTCTCTTTTTTTATTTTTCCATTGTAGTTTGTTTATCTGACTATTGTCCATATTTATATACAAGAGCTATCTTACAGAATGTCCAAAGATATATTCAGGTACATTATGAGAAAGTCTATTTAAATTATCACTAAATGATTTATGAGAAACAGGGACAATATTTTTACTTATACTAAAACCGTACAATGTACCCTAATATTTCACTATTGACGAGCTGCTGGCTTTGGAGGTCTCTGCATATTCCGAATTTACTTAGCAAACAAACCTAATAAATACACATCAAAACATTGGTTTCATGCATTTAATATGGTGTCGTTTATATTAGTAATGTGCAATGTGTTGTGGTGGTTGCGTCAGAGCGATGGGTGTGGAGGGCGGGGACAAATCTGAAAACGATTGTGTTGTGATGTGTCTGAGCCACATTTATATTTGCCTTTAATTATAATTTTAACTTGAATAAATAAGTATGGTCGATAAGGTTTAAACATACAATATAAAATGATTGTTCTTAACAATTTGCAAAGAATATAGAAATCACTATTAGGACAAGTGTTTAGGAAGAAATAGAAACATTAAAAAAACTTCGCCATTGACCCTTTTTTTCTAGTCACTTGATGAATCTAATAAATACTTTATGAGAGAACGTATGAGCGCTTTTAAAGTTGCTACTGTAATGGATCCAAATATCGTCTAGATAAATCCACCATTACTGATTTTGAAATGCGTGTGATAGTGAGGAGGACTTGATAAAACGAACAAGAGTCACCACAGAGGCTTTCACCCAAATTTCTATACCACTTTTTTTGGCCGTACCTACTTATTTTAACACTTTTATGATTGCTATTTGATCCCCTTTCCTTCAGTGAACCGAATATATAATAATACAATTGTAATACAAACTCTTAGATCTGAACGTACCTTTAATGATAATTTGTTCAGCTTTGATAGTTATATTCCTGTGACTGAGTATGTAAATTTATATACGACGACATATTTCCATTCTATGCGGATGTGGACAGGCAGACATATTATATTTTAATGAAATTAAAAGTTTTTTCCTACATTCGGGTCGGACGATCGATCATACTTTTCTCGTAATTTGTTAGTATACTATACCGTCAATGCCATAAACATCGACAATTTACACGGACTACTGTCAGAAGTACACTATGAAAATCAGCTGTTGTATTTTTAGTCCACAAAAACACTTGAACGACCTTAATATAGAGGTTAAAATCCTTATGACTCCTAGCATGTCTTAAGCTAAATTATTATCAAGATTATGATTATAACAATAATTATCCTAATCTTAATAATAGTTTGACCATATAAATCAAAATTAAAGTTGTAGACATATACTTACTAACAAATAATAATTAAAATGCAATCCCCCATACACTAATTTCCCTTTCCTTAAATTTGTCACATAATTTTGATCTGTTCATCATTGACATTAACTTTTGTTCAAGTTTTATTTGTAACTCTAATCAACCTTTTGTTTTGATGCTAATGTCTATTATGTAAATGAATATGTTATGATGATTTGAGTAATACACTTATTACAAACTTACACTTTATTTAAAAAATTGTGACAATTGTTTCGCTCCATCGGACGCGAAACAATTGTCACAATTTTTTAAATAAAGTGTAAGTTTGTAATAAGTGTATTACTCAAATCATCATGAATTTCAACTTCCACCAAGTATCAGCCAACTCAATCCAATGAATATGTTATCTTTTTTATATAGAATGAATGTGTGATTTTTTTTAAATGTCTAGATATATTAGTTGCATTCAGCTTAATATTAGCACAATTATGATTTTCTACGCTTCTGTTGTAATAAAGATCTTATCAAATTGCAAAATGTGCACACTAAAAACTCTAAAAGGCTCACCTCTATACTGAAAATTGTATTTCTGAAATTTAAATTACTATAGAAATGTTATTAGACGGTACGACGTATTGTATCGAATGACGTGATTGATTAATAGATTATTAACATAAAATTCAATTCTAACTTATCATTGAAATTTATTTTTAATATTAAAAATGTCAAAAATGACTTGCATATATATTTCAACAAACCTTGTGTTCTTCCTGTGCATTGTCTTATGTTTCTTAGCCAACAAAGTTTTCTATTCTAATTTCTCACGATCTTTCTAGAGACCTAGAGAAGTTGTTTTCCTATTTTTGACAATTTTTGACTTCGCGATCTCCGGTCGGCGCTCCAAGGACTTCATTTCTGACTTTAGATGCCAATGAGATATTAAGGATTCTGTGCTACGACCACATTTCAAATGCCTGCAGTGTATTTATCTCTTTTTTTTTGAGTCCAGTCCTCGGCTCAATAAATTGCACACATTTTTTATAATTTTCATAAACACAGTACAAGCAATACATTTTATCTCATTATCTGATATGCAGCCTTCAAACAGCTATGTTTCAAAGTTTTTTATCACTTCTATTCTACCAAGAATTAGGCTGGTATTAATAAAAGCGTTTACATCTCTAGTAATAACCATAAATCTTTGGGTTGATGCTTCTACACTTCATTGACACTGATTCCAATCTCTGCCTCTTCAAGTTTATCCTGAAATTCAGCTTTCGATTAGAGGTGTTGAATAGCAGCAGCGATAACCTGACTAATCTTTGAATGTGAATTGGTATTATTAATTGATTACCCACCTTTACGTGTACAGTTTTGATACCAACAGAGGTTTTCAGTACATCAATTTCATCTTAATTTAAGTTGTTCACCAAATTTATAATGTTGAACCTTATTCAATATTTTTCATAGACGTAAAGCATAACTATATATTTCTGCGTTGATTGTAACAGTTTTAAATGAGGACTTGTGTTGCAACGAGTACGTCCCTTGTATCTAGCCCTAGCTCCTGTCGAATTTTCTAAAAATTCTTCGGAGATTATCTTCTATAGAATCTCAATTGGTTCTGTTTATTGAATTTAATAAATCCTACCAATGTTTTTTTGTTTATATTGTTGTTAAATTTCAACATTAAACCTTGGGTTTCAAGGAAATAATTTATTATTTTATTATATATCTCAGAATTCCTTAGCAACTCGGATGTTTTAACCATACCAAAGCTGATTGGTTCAGACGCGGATTCACATATATGACGCTATATTCAGAGGCTTTTTTAACAGATTTATACTGAAATCGGAGATAGATTTCCTTTCACAATACGATTGAAAAATAAAAATCGATAAACTCAAGTTAATAGGGCGATATTGACAAAATAATAATATTATTTTTTAGTCATTTGTGGTTATTGTCATTCATTTAATTCCTTCTAAAAAAAATCACATTTTGACATTATAATAGTTTAAAAAATCAAATTCACATTTGGTATTAAATTTTATGTTTTAATCATCTAAGGATTACCCTCACATTAGTGTCTGGATAATACTCTTACTTTTTGACCAATAACTTCACTAAAACTTGTGATGATTTTTAATAGAATATTCCCCTAGAGGTGTCCCATTTAAATTTTAAATTGCCATATTGAAATCTTTAACATGATTTGGTCAAAAACGAAATTTTTTGAGGTCTGTTCTTATTTTTCAATTGTACAAATTATCTTGATTTACAAACCATTAAAAAATTATGTGGTGGATATTGCGACAGCTTTCCATCATTAGGTTCGTAGCACTGAGATATATTTTCAACAGTGTAGTTACTAGGGTCGCCCTTAACTATGCTTTGGGGTATTTTTTGAAAATCAACATTTTGCAACTCCCAATCACTAATTTCATCCCAATAAACAAAACAACAGACTACAAAATTTCATTTGAATCGGACAACTAACAGACGACCCTCAAAAGCCTTGAAGTTGGAATAATCCTTGAAATAACATGAAAATTTTGAAAATGTGTTTTTTAATAAAGTAATAATTTTCGTTAAAGTAAATACACTTTTATTTAGGACAATACTTTGTATAGAATCAAAACCAACATATGTAAACAAACGAACATTGAAATTTAGTTTTTCTTAAGAGCAGATTTAGTAGCAGTTGGGTAATTTTTACGGTCTTTGGCAACGATCTACAAAACAATTTTTTTTTAATTTCATCTTTTCTGCAACCGTTTTTGCATTCCTGGATTAGTTTGAGAGCTCTTTCTGCAACATCATTCACAACTACTGTCCTCTCAAGTTTTTTAATTACAATTTTATAACCAAAATCATTCTTCCATGTTGAAGAGTGTCGAGGAAATCAATGCTGATAGAGAATTTCCCAGTTTTTGTCGCGAGAGTTACAAAAGATGAAAACTTGTTTGTAAAAAATGAAAAATCATTTTGGTGCACAATGTACCTCTTTATTTGATTTTTTTCTTCCTCTTCATCCTTTATCGGTTTATAGCGTAACTTGAGCTATTTTTTTATTATTTTTTTTAACCTTGATAAAGAAAAGGCCATAGTTTCGGGAGCTAATTACCAGAGAGGGTTTGGAAATATTTCAACAGCTGCCTTGCTGATTTCTGGATCAATATCCGGAGAATTTTACAATTGGCACATTCACGCGCCAATTGTTAAATCGTTATAAACGTTAATTGCTTCCGACTATAGAACCAGAATCGAGCTAGAAAATGCACAATCTTTCTAAAGATTTCTTCTCCCCATCAGATAACTGAAATTTATCTTGAAATAAGTAAATCTTGAGTAAACAATTGTCCTGGCCATCCATCTAGCATGACTTATAGCTCCTAGTATATGAAAGGATATCCCGCTCTTGGGAATACTGTCAAGATAGATCATAGTTAACTCCAACAATTCTCAGTAATCGTCTTGCTGTTCTTTCTGCTTATAAAGATAGTTCGCAAGAAATCCAAAATGGTAAAGCGGGCATCATCAGGCATTTGAATGTTACATGTTCTGTAAATCTTAAATTTTACACTAACAATTATTAGTTATTATTTATTCTCAAATATATATGTTTTATGACAGTTTAATTAAAATATAAAAAGGTTACTCAACATCCGTATATTTATTATCTTAAACATTTTTAAAAGAGGTGTGCCTTTTAAAGAAGCTTCTCATTTTCCTACTAAAATATCACTCTTCTTGTAGGCGAACAAAAAGCGCAACACTAACAAATCTAACAAGGCTGGTCAAAAATCGCAGGGACATGCTTTAACAGTAAAAACTGATAAAGGGTATGTAACTAATGCCCTTAGAGACGTTGCTAAAACACTTTTCTGGGTGTTTATAACAAATTTATTTTTTTAGAGACGTGCCAGTGACTGATCTAGTTCTCAACGAGATCGATGCAGCTAGCGCGGGAGGGAAAAAAGAAGACTGCACCAAAAATGTTGACCATAAGGGCCAAGGTGACGGTCCTTTTACCAGGGTGGAAGAAGCCGCTAACTGAACAAAACTATTATGATACGAAACAAAAAGTATTGCCAAATGAATCGTGCAGTGTATGTGTGTGCGTGTGCGTGAAAATAGAACTTTATTTTCCTTTTTTATTATTATTTTCAAAATCAAACTATACAGTAGTGGTTGTAAAGTAGAATCACTCTCGAATTCCGTAAGGACCGTAGAAGTAAAGTGATGAACAAACTGAAACAAAGAAATTTGTTTCGATTCACTTTTGCCTCGACAACGATAATTTACAAAACAAAATAAAGAGCAGTGTTGACGTCAGTACGGGGAACAAGAACCGCATGTTTTTGGAGAACGTTCCGTTTCTTTTTTTTTTCTTCTATACATTTTTTAGGTTGTAAGTTGTTTTTTGACAGGGTCGAATCGAGTCGACACTGCTTGTGCTGCGCTGTGTTCAGATGGTCTGCAACGCTGACTGATTGTTTGAGAGCATATTGTATATTTTTCTATATTTGTTACAACTGTTATAATTATATATTGACTGAGAGAGCACTTCAAGTGCTGCCCTGTGATCTATTTATGGTATTTATACGTTTAGATCTGTTGATTGATTGGAACAACGCAAATCGTCGACGATATCGTCGGAACATACGGCGTACGTCTTTTTGACGTACAGTTACGCGTTTATTAAAATTTTTTCTTCGTGACAATTTGCGTTGAGATAAAAATATTTGATAATGAAGAGATGTTGGGTAAAGGATGGTTCGCTATATGATATATACATTCGATGACCTTTCGGTGTAATATTTGAAAATTAATCAATTAAACATAATCAACAGGAAAACTTTGTATCTAAGGCCGATCGAGTCGTTGAGAAATTACCGTGTTGCCCTTAATTATTACAAGATAAGTGCCTAATCGATCTCGTGAAAAAATGGAATATTTGTTTGTTAATGTCTTTCGATGGTAATGAATAGATTTCGTAACTTATCGAAAAATAAACCGGTTCTTAAAATCGAACAATTTTTATGTAACGATATCGTTTCTTGGTATTTTTTCGAAGACTCGATGGAATAATAATAATAATTGACGTAATAAATAATTTCCCATGTAATACTGAAAATTAATCAGTACTGGTCACAAATAAATCATAATGTAATTGCCCAAATAATACTCACTGTATTTAGGTGTACTAGGTGCCTATTCGTGCACAAACTAGACTAATTGTTGGATGTAAAATTATTGGAATTTGTTAAGATGCGATAAAAATACTGCAGTTTAGTCATTCACTAATGGTAGACCTAAAAAAATCTTGTTCAATAAATTTTATATTGGTACAAAGAGAGGGTAATTTAATTTTCGTTAAAAACCGTTACAACTTAACTTTCTCTAGTTTGAAGCTAACAAATTTCATATATTTTACAACCATTTCTTTGTCTAGAAAGTCTTTAATGTTTTATCACAAAAAATCAAACACTCCCATTATTTCTGTGAATAGATAATGAGAAATGCATTGA
Source organism: Octodonta nipae (assembly GCA_034190945.1). Lineage (NCBI taxonomy): Eukaryota > Metazoa > Arthropoda > Insecta > Coleoptera > Chrysomelidae > Octodonta > Octodonta nipae. The sequence continues at coordinate 25,166,685 of CM067222.1, forward strand.
TGTCTTTATTCATTAATATAGAAAAAAACGTTGATCGTAATGTCGATTACAAATTCTAAATGAGACTTGCGCTATTGCTCATAGGAGACAATATAGCTGTAATAAAAACCACTGAAACGAAAATCCTCAAGTGACTTAAGTTTGGTCACAAAACACAAAAAAATATCACGAAAATTGAATCAAATAGATTCTTAATTTGTCATGAAGTAATTCTATTGATCAAATAACGTGTAATGGATGTGGATCACTATAAATTCATGGAATTATTTGAAACGGTCAATGAAATTGCTTTGGGAGGTGAATGAAATTTGGTTGAAAATAATTTTAACGAGTTGTTAACTGAAAAAATTCGTAACCTTTTATATTGATGCAATATCCATTACACGATCAATTATGCTAATGCAAAAAGAAAACTTTTGTTATTGAAAAATGCAAAAATATAACACACAATTTTTAATAATTTTTAAGTAAACTTTACACAAGTAGTTGGTTCAGCAATCAATTTTAGCTCACATTGATGATATAGTAAATGGCAATTTCTTTCCACATGGTAAGAATTCTAGTAATTGTTAATACAATATATAATCATTATGTTGTAAATTTTTCGCTTTTTTTATGTCGATTTATAGTAAACAAACATTCGCGTAATCTTTTTATTTTCACACATTTTTATGGTGTCTTTTTTTTTAGTTGTTAAGCGAATGTTTTTTTTTGTGGAGGGATTCCTTTAATACATTTTCACAAAACCAGCCCTCCTATTATTTAACATGTCTCTAAGATATATGATAGTGTAATCTAATGCTTAAAATATTTAGATATTTGGAAATGTAGCTTAAACAAGTATAATTTCGTTTTTTTTTCTTTAATTATTCTCTAATTCATTGTATCAATATTTAACAATTGTATTTTCAGATATATGTGTATATTGGCTCTGTGGGTAAGAGGGCATCCATATAAAATATAAAAAAAAATGTTAGAAATAGTTAATCGTGATTTTGGAAAACTTGGGACAATATTGCTCCTGTGAACACTATTATTTAAATGCATAATTATAATGATAATAAACTAATACTATTCGAAATCTACAATACTTATATAGCAAATTGATGCTTAACATGCTGTTGTCTTAATGTTTGTTCTGAAATCACTGTGAATCCAATTTCGCTGTTTTCAATTGTATACAAATTAAAAGTTTATCCAAAATAAAAACAACCGTTCAACTGTTTGGCAGTTTTCAGCAAAATGGGCAAAAGAAACATTTTGAATTTCGGAAAGGTAGCAGAGTGGCTAGAAAAAGTAATGTATTCTGTGCAGTTGAAAGAGTTTGTTTGATATATAATATATGATTGAACCATTCGTTTTGTTTATTTTTTAAATACCTTTTCCTAAAATGCACTCGTTTTTAGTGCACCCTTTTAAGAAGATGAAAACGCACAATTCTGCGAAAGCTTATCTAAAATACATATCGTGCGTGTAGCTAATGCAAAAATGAGATAACATATACGAGGAGTATTAGTAAAGTAAGGTTCCCGATGCCGCTGAGACAGAATGCGATGTGCTGGGAGAAATCTGGCAACACTGTTTTACTCTTCAGCTGTCCCTCTCTATATGCATACCACTCGCGCCTCGCTACTTCCAACAGCTGCCTTCGAAGATGGAGCTCCCTATCGCTGTTACCGCCAGATGCAAAATTCGTGCTTTTGTTCGACTTTTTGCCTCACGGAACAACAGTAAACTTTGACAGATAGGTTGGTTTGTGGCCTTCGCCAATAAGCATTTAGAAGAGGTGCATAATTAAATTCGTCTGGGATAACCCACCCTCTATATTAGCAATTTCAATAAAAAAAAAACAAAAACGTATTCTTCCGGGACTGCCACTCCTGGACTTCCTGCTTAACTAAACTCCTTTTTCTTTCTTTCCCTTCTTCCTCTTAATTAGCGTCTATATATTACTAATTCAGTTATAAACTATTTTCACTTCATGAGCGTCTCTCACTTCTAAAAGCGTCTATCATATAGTTTTATTCATGCGCGGAACCTTTTGAGAACTTATAATAAAACACTTAACGAACAATCGCCAATTTCTTATACTGTTTATTATTACATTTAACTTCTAATTTATTTAATCCAATTTTTAAACTAACTAGCTATTTACACGTGTGGCCGTCCCGATATTTTCCCCGGAAGTCCTTTGACAGATATTACGACACATTAAGAAAACAGACGCGCGATCCAAAGCTGCTGGAGAGGAAGATTGTCCAGTGGTGTGAGGCTTCTATATGACAACGCTCGACCTCATGTCTCACGTCAAACTCAAGAACTGCTGACAAATTTTGGCTGGGTTATTGTGCCCCATCCCCCCCTACTGCCCTGACCTAGACCCAAGTGATTATCACTTATTCCCAAAATTAAAGGAACTTTTGGGCTGGGTTATTGTGCCCCATCCCCACTACAGCCCGGACATAGACCCAAGTGATTATCACTTATTCCCAAAATTAAAGGAACACTTGGGTGGCCTACGCTTCAGTACCGATGATGAAGTCAAGTAAGAGGTTGTTCTATTCCTCAAAGGATTGACGGCAGAATTATACAACATGGGGATAGAGAAGTTGGAGCAACGTCTGCAAAAGTGTTTAGACAGAAACGGCGATTATGTGGAAAAATATAAGTTTTAAGCTTTAAATTGATGTATGACACTAAGTAAAAATATATAGCTGTCTATTTTAAAAAATCATGGGAACCTTATTTTACTAACCCCTCGTATATGGTCAATATCAATTTTTGAACAGAAAGTTCTTAACGAATTTTACCACATATACACGCGAGAATGCGCGAATTGAACTATTAAATGACCTGGGCATATATTATGAAGAGTAGAGGAGATGAGGCGGAGTCAATGAACAGTAGGGAAGTAGGAGTCTCTCTGCGTATTGAAAGTGTAAATAGACAAGTACAGAGTGCGGCAGCATAACTTCTTGTTTGAAAAACTTAATAAAACCCATTGTATGATTCAGAATATTTGATTGTTCTGAAGTAAGCACACACATAAAATTTTGTTTTACGTAGTTTTGAAAATCAAATCTGGTAGATGACGTCCCCTATTCTTCATACACAGTACCGATTTCTGGCATTTGTTATGGCTCCTGTAAGCATAGCTGGCGTTAGGTTAGCAATTTGTTCCTGAATGTTGATCTTCAAATTTTGTAGTCCTTATACGGTTCACAAAAACACGGGATTTAAAAAACTCCCATAGGAAAAATTCACAAATGCACAATCCCTATCTTATGTAGATGGAAATGAAAATCTTCATGCAGTATTCTCCTTACAGAACGTTCGGAAAATGCAAGGACAGACATGCAGTTTATCTGAACGTGAACGTTGTGATTTTGGATGGACTGAAGGCGCAAGATGAAAATTGTGATAAAATTTGTTATCAAAGGTTACTACTTAGAACTACACTCCTGTTTATTAAATTACTGCTTTTACAAAGCTTCAGGGGGGGTGTTCTATGGCTGGATCTGCAACTAGACCAATTCTACAAAAGTCATCAACTCTGAATAACTCCGAGTTTTCCATCACTTTAGGGTTAAGACACTTTTTTGATTTTTAAAAGTTTTTTCCTCAAAATATTTCGACCAAAAATTTTTCGAAAATGAAATTTTGGTAATATAATCAAAAGCAAACTGAAAAATGTATAACTTCAGATAAATCCAAAGCTTTTACGCATTTTTATTTTTAACCAACCTGGTTTATTATTGTATTTATAACGTTTGGAATATGATTCCTATTTAATTGGACTCACTGTTAGAGGTGTCCTATTTTAATCGATCTATGGGCATCTCTCAAAATATGAACTTTCGCAAAATAAAAGTTTTTCAAACAGGAACCCCTACTTTTGGCCCCGGAGACTAAAAGAGGACATTTTCCATACCAATATGGCTATGTCCTTTAATTGAAGGTCATGTTAGTTTTTTCACACAGGAAACCTACAGAGATGGAAAGGGCGGCAAAGTTACGTCCGAATACGACCTGGACCCATAACATTTAAGGTCATTTAGTGGCCTACATTTGATCCCAAAAAGGAAAAGGCAGACAAACTTTCTTCAAGTCTTGGAAGATCCTGGCCAGTTACGGTAAGACTTTGAAGGACCCGACCAGTTGAGGCAAGGTTTGGAAAGTCCCAGCCAGTTGAAGCAAGGTTCCAAAGTACTCGACCAGTTAGGGCAATGCTTGGAAGACCCCTGCCAGTTAAGATGAAACTTGAAAATGTATTATTTTATTTAATAATACATTTTGAGGAATACTTTGACCAGTGTTGTTGCGATTCTCATGATCCTGTCTTCTATAGTAGTTTGTCGATTCCAGTAAACCGAATTTTTAACGAATTCTCAAAAAATTGACGATGTTAGGTCAGATGATCTCGATGGCGACTCTACGGTATCATCTCTTCCTGTCCATCCATTGTCAAAAATCGCATTCAGATGATTTCTCACACATAAAGCAAAATGTTTAGAAGCACCATCTTCTTACCCCATTCTGCTCCTTGTTTCTATGTCAACGCCGTCAAACAAAAGTTAGTAGTTCATTCCTGATAAATTCCAAGTAATTTTGCCCATGCACAGTTCCTTCAAAAAAAATAACAACGAATTAGATAACCGCCAACTATTTAACACCAGACTGTTACACTCCAACGATGTTGGTTGTCAACTTCCTGTACCCAATAAGCATTAACTACAGACTCATGACAGGTATAACCAATTGTCCTAGAGGGGGGCAAATCGGAAAAAAAAAGTCCTACAAAGAGGTACAATTCAGAAAATTTTTTTGGTCCGGAGGGGGGAGGCAAATCAGCTAATTTATGGGAAGGTTTAATGGCTCACGGCAGGATTTTCAGGGCCGGGGGGCAGCTGCTCCCTCTATACATACGCTCATGGTTATAACGATTGAAAATACTTTGGAATGTGGCCTTTCACTAAAATATATATAGTTTTCATCATTGATTAATTTGATTTGTCTGTCAAAAAGTTACTCTCCTTTGATAATATGGGCAGGAGTTTATGCTTGGTTAAATGTTATGTGTTAATGATATTTCACATTTCTTGAATAGTGACTAACGGTTGAGTTTAAACACCTAATTGCAACCAACATGAGGATTCAAGTACACCGTAGCCATTAACGCCACTAGTCTAGGATTGTTCTCACAATCTTATCCATTCATTAATTGTTGTTCTCTTTTGACTTAATTTCCCTTGACTATCACACAATTCGAGATTACGAATTACTGTGTCATTGGAATGTTGCTTTTGAGGGAATTTATTAGCATACCGAATTGATGCTTTGATAATTTTTGACATTCTTTCAAGACAAGAATGTCGATAATTTCTTTAACCGGGTAATCTAGTGACAATTAATGGCAAGAAGAATAAAAATATTTCTTTGATTTATTGAATAACCCAACAAAATATAGCTTCAGTAAATAATATTTTAATATAGGTATTCTTAAAATGTGACAATATTGAGTATTAACTGAAACATTAAAACGGAAATTATATAAAAATTGAAAAAACTGCATGCCTTAAATTAAACACCATTACGTCGTGGCACAAAAAGATTTGATATCGATACTACTAAATTCCACAGACAGTTGGATATTCTCATTTTATGTCCCAAAATTGCTTCCATTTTGCTCTATATGCTCCGCGCTGTACAGCTATCAAAACCACAACTGATGGATGAAGGTGAGGTGATAATAAATGTGTGGAAAAGCAAGTTAAATTATTTTTCGTTGTCTCTAGAAAGTAGGTGCGCGCTTTAAACTAACAACTTTAACCATCAAAGTAAGTAAATGAAAAGTTATAACTTTATTATATTCCCAAACAAGGCTTTTTTAGGTTATATATTGAGTTTTCAGATTTAATTAACTTGACATTTCATCAACCCATGGTTTGGGATTTTGCAATTTGTTATGTATCCATAAATAGAACGTTTTATACTGTTTTTGAGAAACGCAAACATCAATCTCAAACAGACTAAAAAGGAAAAGATTTGGCTAAATAATATCATATTTACCATGTTGTATAAGAATGGTGGACAAAGCTGTCTAATAAGTGTGTTATATCCAGTAAACTTAGCTCCCTTCCCTAACGTATGTCAATATATTTAATGATATGATTATAGTAGGTACTAATATATAACGTTCTAGATCACTATCGTGACAGATGATTTATTAATATCTCTTGAGATTGTCTTAATAATGAATTGATATTTATTTTCTTTGGGAATAACTACCACATAAACTTGAAAGTCTGTATATTTCAAAAGTCCAGACGTTTCAAGGTCTAAATCAGATCACGTTTTTAATGGCATGCATACAAATTGTGATTTCGATATTTTTCATTGCGATTCCTATTAATTTTTTGTTCAATTTGTATTCATGCCATTGAAAACGAGGTCTGATTTAGACCTTGAAACGGTTGGACTTTTGAAATATACAGAATTTCAAGTTTATTTGGTATTTATTTCCAATGAACTCAGAAAAAATAAAAACCAGAGATGCCACAAATTATCATTCAGAAAACAATGAAATGATAACTGCATATGAAATTATTACTTTTAGAGGTTCAGTATGTTCAAGCAGCACTAAAATAAATTGGTTTATACTCAACTATAAATTATATTTACATTGTTTTTCTCACTGTTGAAATTCATTTTTCACGTTGAGGAAATTTATGTACTGCAATAGGGAAGCGATGTAACGTACAAGCTAGGACTATTAACTGCCGTTTCTACATTTTAACACACAACACGTTAAATGGGCATATTTATATGAATTCCAACATATGAATGGGCGATAAAACCAACATTACTTTCAATACTACTCATTATGGACACTTCAATCGATCTACCTATCCCCAGGCCGCAGGGAGCCAATAGACTGATGGAGTACTTCAGTAAACCATTCTTATTACACATGATATTCAGGATCAAGTTTCCAAGAAAGCACATACAAAAATATATAAAACATTTATTAGTAAATATATAATAACTATGACAACATTAAGCCACAGCATAATCCAATTTCAAAATTCTATATATTTGTTTTTGATACGTAAGCAACTCTTTAACATAATTAGGAAAATCCATACGATTTAATATTGTATAAAACATTCCAACATTGTGAATTTTATATTTAAAGCATAAAAAATGTCTAGCTGAATTCCTGGATAGCTCTAGAAGTGACGGAAATTCGTGACATCCGTACAAAATCTCAAATATATTATCCTCTGAGGTATCTAATTCAAGAATGATTGTTTTTATTTCCGTATTGAAATAAAAGTAATGTTTCAGTCTTTTTAAAAACTTAATATCGACTCTATTTGTCAGCGATATTTGACAATTGCTCAAATATTCACGCACACTAGGCTGCAGTGTGTACTTGAAATACATTGGGCTAAACGATTCGTCTGAATCTTGTGATTTTCTCAATTCCATAAAAAACAACTCGTTTATAAGACTCGTGGGATCTTTAGGTGAATTATAATATATGCTGTCGATATCAGATTTGAAAATTAAGGCACCGTACGATAACAAATGTATAATATAAGAACTAACAGTATCAAAAGGTAAATTCATGCCAACGCATGCCAAAAATACATCCGAGATTATGGAATCTGACTCATAAAAATATGAATTATTGTGGTGCTCTATGTCCAGTTTTAACTTATCTTCGTTTTCCAAAAGGACCGTCATAATCGATTTTCTCCATTCGTTGCTTTGGTCACTTAATTCAAGTAAGAACAGCACCAAGACGCACTTACTGAATGACTGCTTCCATACGTTGTAGTCAAACTTGTCCCATAGAACCTGGAAATAAACATTTGTTGATTATCAAATCAAAATTGTATCAATTAACTCTTTTAATAGAATAATCACAAAGAATTTGTCTTGTTTTTCTGAAAAAGTTGAACAAAAGCTATGTTGTAATTTTAAGTCAATATTTGTTAAAATTGGTAAATCTGACTTTATTCTAGATGAAATGTTTCAGTGATACTTAATAACAAAAGCTCATGATCTAAACCCAAATACTGAAACGATGTGAAAGAAGAAGAGGATTAGCAGTTGGACTTAGATTTTGAAATTTACTATGCTATCCTGTAATTCGACTTTGAGGTGACCTCATTCGACTTTGAGATAACCTCATAACGGTTATAGACCAGCCGTGGTACTATAATGAATAGAGAAGTATTGTAGAATCGAAAAGTGACGTCATTTTGTCATCGTAAGGCATAACCGTGGTATAAGGATGATAAGAGTTATGAGTACGAACATTTCTAAAGTGCCGTCACTATTCGGTTCTGCAAAAGTTTTCTACTGATCGGAGTCGCATGGCAAGGTCGATAATTTTTGAAACCAAACTACAAATCCTATGGAAAAAATTTAAATTGCAAAGTTGTAGGTAATAAAAAAAATCTACAACTTTTGTGTGTACACTTTTTTCACATAACCTGAAAATTTATGCGAAAAATTAAAAAAAAGTGTGGTGAAAACTTTCCTTTTTATATCCCAAACACACTGTAATTTTATAGATTTAAAATATTTATTTTTTCACCTTATTTTGACTTATTATCTGCTTTTTGAAAAACGTCGCGTGGGCCTTTTGTTCGTTAAAATCTCTACTCTCTGAAGGTGTAAAAAATATGCTTTGCCATTGCAAATGTTCTCAGAAAATGCAAAGAAACTCCAATCCGAAAATTAAGTAGTAAGGTCCAGATCCCTCTAGCCCCTTCCCTACTTCTCTATAAAATACGTTTTGATGGGCTAAAATTTTCCGTATATCACTCCAGTATATAAGTAAAATCTTAAAATAGCAATAAATAACTTTCTCAGTAGATTGGAGATGTCTTAAGTTTATCTTATTTGGTTGTTAATTATAGTAGTATATTTCCACTTATTATTTTGTTTATCAATGTAACATGGATGTCTTACGTTTTTCGAGTAATTAAAGTAATAATTTTAATAAATAGCTGAAAATTCTATATAATATTTTTTTAAAAAATCGGATATGATTTTTTTTTTTTCGTTTCTTGGCATTTTCTGGGAACACTTACTATAGTAATGTATATATTTTTTACACCATCAGAAAGTAGAGATTTCAACGAACTAAAAACCCACCGACTTTTTTAAAAAATCAGATATTTTGACTTGAGAATTTTCGATTGAAAATTATCCTATCAGTTAAATGATCAGGAACTGCTAAAAAAAACTCCATAGTAGTAGATTTCGTACTAAATTTATCAAAATATAATTTTAACCCCAGATTTCTTATTATCTTTTATTGCATTAAAAATAGTCGTTCTGAAGTTTAAACTCATAAAAGTTACCTTCTAGCCTCTTGGGGTTAAGATTACCTCGTTTTAATATTAAAGGGCCCCGCCATATCCTTATGGAATATGGCTTTCGGTCAAATTAGTTGAATCTGTAGTATGATGTTTATGTGTAGAATAACACAAGTTATCTTGGGGAACAAGATCAAAATTTTTTCGTTCTTAAGAGATGAGAGGCCAAAGTGTTGCTGTGTAACTTATTCTTGATAATACGTAAACGCTGCCCAAACACTGAAAGGAAACAAATATCGATAAAGATGAATTGAAATTTTGTAAAAATTATATAGAATAAAAAAAACTTGTATCTACGATAGGGCACAAAACCCATTTCAGTGTCGATCAGAGCGGTTCTCATTCTTATTTTTTGAGTAACAAGTAACATAGCAAGGATCCATCACTCCGAGAATTATGAACTGAGTGACAACGATTCATCTAAATCATTTTATTATGGTAATTATTAAAGAAATAGATTTTTGGAACAGTAATATGACATAAAAGTTCGGAGTTTTGTAACTCCAGGAATAAGAAATACAATTGTTGCTTGCATTTGTGCTAACTTTTGGATCCTTTAGTTACTGTATATAGAAATGCAGATTTTTACAAATTTACATACTAATAAAAGGATTTGTGTAATTGTCAGTCTGTTCATAATTCTCGAACTGATGTATCGTGGTACTTATGTCATTTATCAATTGCAAGTGAACTAACCCAAAAAAATAGCCTATCATCCCGAATAGCGAACCTGTCTAATAGACTGTAAAATGAGTTTTGTGCCTTATCGTAGATCCAACTAGTTTATTTGTTATTATTCTTCAAAAAAATTTACAAAACTTCAACTCATCTTCATCGATATTGTTTCCTTTTGGTGTTGGGGCAGCGTTTACCTACATATTATCAAGAGTTAGTCAGACAGCAACACTTGGACCGCAATTTTGAACTTCGTGCCCATGAGAACTATTGTTATGCTACACATCGTAAATAAAATCATACTATAGATTCAGCTAATTTAAACGAAAGCCATTTTCTATAAGGATATGGCGGTGTCCTTTACGAACTTGGGGAGGGAGGGGGGTGGTCGCGATGAGGACCTCTTCAAATGGTGCTGTTAAAACATAATAATAAAGATTAATAAATGCATTCCGTACCAACTTCAAGATTCTAATATCCCAGTTTCAGACAAGCAGGGAATGAGTGCATTTTCTTATATTTACCCTAATATCTTTTAAATTTATAAATATACACTTTCATTTTATATTTTATTGCTTCAGGATTCGCTTGATTTTTATAGGAATACATATGTATTTAATTTTCTAATTTGGTCCCCAAAAATTAACCTTAGATTTTTATTTTACTAATAAACTTTCAGGGAAGCCTTTTACAATCTACTGCCTGAATTTTGAGACTCTTAAATTATAAATTATTAAATCTGTTATACAAATTATTTAAAAATATAAATAAAATATATTGTTCAAAATTTAAATAGTGTAGTTTCTAAAGTGGGAATTAAGTCCATGTTTAATATTTTTGTTAATATCTTTTAAACAAATTATTTAAAAATATGATATATTTGTAATTCATATAATGAGCCCTTTTATCTGATATATTACATGATACGTTTGAAAGTTGAATTTTTATTTTTAATTTAATCGTATAATTTGCCCCTAAAATTACTATGAGGGTTTTCTAATATTTTTTCTTATGAATTTTAAGTGACCCCCAGTACTCCTAATTATTTTCAAAATTTTAGGTAGTATGGTTTCGAAAATAAAGCGAGAAATGAGAATTTTTTATATCTTTATGTTAATATCTTGTAAACAATTAATTTTACAAATATGAAAAATATATACTTGTATTCCTCATAATGAGCCCTTTCATTTGATGTATTGTATGACGCGTTAAATTTTTTTTAATTTCCGTTTAATTCTATAATTTGGCCTCCCAATATTAATATTAGGTATTTCTACGTATTTTTCCTGTAAACAAATAAATTCAAGTCTTATAGTTTGGGGAATAAAGGGGGGGAATGGGTAATTTTTTTAAATATATTTAAAAAAATAATAAAAAAAATATATTTGTATTCGTCATAATGAGCCCTCTGATTTGATATATTACTTAAGATTTATAGTTTCAGAGATAGGGGGGGGGTAAATTTTGGTATATTTTCGTTAATATCTTTTTAACTTTTTTTTAAATATGAAAAAAACATATTTGTGTTCCTTAGATTTTTCCTGTATAGTTCGGTCAACGTTCTATATTTCCTATTTTTTTCAAAATTTTAGGCTCAGTGGTTTCGGAGATCGGGGGGGAACGGTCGATTTTTTAACCCCCCCCCCCAAAAGTACCCCTAAAATCTTTTTTTTTTCTTTAAGGATATGTACTCCTGATTGGGTCACCAAACTATACATTGATGCCAAGTTTCTGTCCAGTAGTTTAGGAGAAAATTGCTGTGATGTGACAGAGGCAGAAATCCTGAGTGATATTATAAGGGTATCCGTATATTGTATATACCGAAAAAAGGAAATATCTGTTCGGAACTTGGGGGGTAATAAATTAAAAATAGAGTGGAATCAAAATCATTGTCAGTTAACTTTATGATGGAGGTTCTCACTCGGTCTCTATATACAGTGTGTCTTCATAAGTAGGAATCACACGGAAAACTTTCTTATAAATAATATTTAAAAAAAAGTTATATATTCTTCATAAAAATATTTGCATTGTCTGAAACGTATACTGTAATTATTTACTCACTTTCTCCACTGCATACAGGTTTGTTAGCAAATATGAATTTTGCTTAAAATGAAGTACCTTTATTTTTGATAATATCTAAAATTGTTTTCAACCAGAAGTAATTAGAACTAAAAATTGCATCTAATTATGCCATTTTACTAGAAATAAAGATTCATGCCACTCTTTTAACTGTATACTAAGCTTTGACAAAAAATATCAATTTTGCTAAAAGTGAAGTACCTTTATTTTTTTAAATAACTCAAATTGTAATCAAGCAATGTATATTGGAATTATAACTGCATCCACTTATTCGATATCACTGAAAATTGCATAATGATTTTTTTAAATAAAAAAACTCATTTAATATAAAACATTGCGGAGAAAAGACTATTAATTGAATGTTATTGGAATTTAATTAAAATGACTGATAATTAGCAGACCTAAAAAAGTTTAAGAATCTTAAATCGCGTTGGAAAATTTTCTTCATAGATATAATTATTTAGAAAACTAGTTACGCAATTCTAGTCAACGGTAATGGAGAATGGTCAAAACAATGAATGTTAGTTAGAAATAAAATACTTAATTTTTTGACAATATCGAAAAAGTTACTTAGATTTGAAAACTGTATCAATTAAGTCATTACATCTTAAAAAATGTAAAATAAATACATTATTAAAAAATAAAAACCGGCTTCAAAAAATGGAACTTAAGTAAAAAACGGAAAAAAGCTTATGCGCAACAATTAACTACTTTTTCTGAACTTGGTGCCAAGTTAAAGTGAAAATAATTAGGAAAGTACATTTATGAGTTGTACCTACAACTTTAATGTTCAATTTGCTACTGACTTCAGAAAAGTATTTAATTGTTGCAGAAAAAAATATTTTTTTTAATTTCTATTTTACGAAGTCTGCTTTTTTAGGGTTCCATATATACAATATACGGATACCCCTATAATTTCACAGCCATTTTCTCCTAAACTACTGGACGGAAGAGGTTGAAATTTGGTATCAATGTATAGTTTGGTGAACCGATCAGGAGTACATATCGTAAAAGAAAAAAAATTGATTTTAGGGGTACTTCTGGGGGGAAAACTAAAAAAATCGACCGTTCCCCCCTGATCTCAGAAATTACTAAGGCTAAAATTTTGAAAAAAATAGGAAATATAGAGCGTTGCCCGAACTTTACAGGAAAATTAAGGAGAAACCATTAATATTAATTTTGGGGGGCAAATTATAGAATTAAATAAAAATTTAAAAATAAAAAAAATTTCAAACGCATCATGTAATATATCAAATGAAAGGTATCATTCTGAGGAACACAAATATATTTTTTTCATATTTAAAAAAATATATATTTAAAAAGATATTAAAGAAAATATACCAAAATTTACCCATTCCCTCCTTATCTCCGAAACTATAAGACGTAAAGTTTTGAAAAAAAATAGATTTATAGGTTCTGACCTGAAGTTTACTGGAAAAATAAGGAGAAACGTCTACTTTTATTTGTGGAGGGGGGGCAATTACAGAATTAAATGAAAAATATAAAATTAAAATTGTTTCTAACCCATCATGTTATATATCAAATGAAAGGGCTCATTACGACGAAAACAAATATATTTTTTTCATATTTTTAAAATAAATAAATTAAAAGATATTAACAAAAATATAAAAAAATACCCATCCCCCCCCTTATCTCCGAAACCATAAGCTGAAAAATTTTGAAAAACTGGAAGTATAGCCCCTCACCTGAACTTTACTGGAAAAATAAGAAGAAACCCCTAATATTCATTTTGGGGGGCAAATTATAGAATTAAATGGAAAATAAAAAATTATAATTGTTTCTAACGGGTCATGTAATATATCAAATCCCAGGGCTCATTATGACGAATACAAATATATTTTTTAATTTTTTTAAAATGAATATTTTAAAATATATTATTTTTTTTAAATTACCCATTCTCCCCGTTATTCCCCAAACTCTAAGACCTCATTTTTTTGTTTATAGGAAAAATATGAAAAAATCCCTAATTCTATTATTTGGCCTCCAAATAATAGAATTAAACGGAAAATAAATGATTAGAAAACCCCATAGTAATTTTAGGGACAAATTATACAATTAAATGGAAAATAAAGATTCAATTTTCAAACGCATCATGTAATATATTTGATAAAAGGCTCATTATGTGAATTACAAATATATCATATTTTTAAATCATTTGTATAAAAGATATTAACAAAAATATTAAAAATCGACTTAATTCCCACTTTAGAAACTACATTATTTATTTGAATTTGAAAAATATATTTTATTTATATTTTTAAATAATTTGAATAACTGGTTTAATAATTTATAATTTAAACTTTGACCTATTTTGCCGTTTTTCTTCCAATCTACAGAGCCTTAAAACTCAGACAGCAGATTATAAAAGGCATCTCTGAAAGTTTATTAGTAAAATAAAACTCTAATGTTACTTTTTGTGGGTCAAATTAGAAAATTAAATACATGTGTATTGTCATAAAAATCCAGCGAATCCTAAAGCAGATAACATAAAAAGTCTATGTGTGGAAAATCAAAGGTATATTTTTTATAAATTTAAAACGCTTCCTTTAAAAGATATAAGGGTAAATATAAGAAAATGCACTCATTCCCTGCTTGTCTGAAACTGGAATATTCGAATCTTGAAGGTGGTACGGAACCCTAAGTATGCGAGTCCAACACGCACTTGACCAAATTATTCATGTTCTATCGGAAGCCGAGAAGTTTACCGGACACCCTCTACGATTTATTTTTATTTGCAATTTGTTTGTTTCATGGTATACTTAATATTCGATAAAACAACCCTGGTACATATGTTTTTTTCAATAAAAAATTCAAAGAACAAAATCTCTAGATAATTTACAAATCCTTCCTCAATCTAAAGTAGTAATACGCTTTGCTGATTTTAACTTTATGTTCTAATGAGTTAAATATTTTTGCAACTCTACCTTAAAAATGTCTGAATCGCAATTAGACCACAAAGCAAACGATATAATGTTCGTTTCCTCGGAAAAATTGTTGATATCACCTCCCCTCTCGATAATATCCAGAATAAGGGGACTCTCATAGAATATCGCCCAAAAAACGGTGGTTAAATTTCCAAAACACTCATTCATGTCCTCCTCGTATTCAATAAGGACCTTTTGTATTTCCATCGAACATTGGCAGTGAATGGAATACAAAAACGCTGATTGTCCATTAAACATGATCGGGTGGTAACCATCATAGTAAAGTATCGTACACAATATTTCTAAATTGTTTGACAGGATGGCTTTTTCAAAGGGAGTATGCTGATCGTAAACGGACAAAACGTCCACTCCACGTTGGAGCAGATGTTTGAGAGCATTTTCGTCACCAGTTTGTATAGCAGAATGTAAAACGAGCCCTTCCCAATTCCAGTCATGAGAGGGCAGTTGGTGTAGTGGAACTTTTTCCAACAGTCACAAAACACTTGCGGAATTTTTGCAAAATGAACTAATTCGGTGAAAAGCTTCGTATTCGTTGTTTTTCGCATTTGATTCAATATCATCCTAGAAATTAATCAGAATATCAGCCATAAATTTAGATTCTGTGTTGAAAAATGTTTACCTACCAAACATGGATCTTTTACGATTGTTTTAGCTGTTTGTGCTCCCATTTTTAGATATCAATTGAGTAACAGACAAACTCTTATGCAAGTTATTAATATAACGGGTTGACATATCGATTTTGTACTTTGTGACGTCACGATGCGGAAAGCCTGACTAAAATCAATATATCCTTATCTTCCTTTAGACAACAATTACATATTATAAGTTTATTTATTTATTTCAACATTTACTGGCTAAATTAGACAAATAACTTTTCAATAGTGAGGTTATACACTGTTATAACATATTAAAGCAATAATAGGAAATACATAACAAAATAGACAAAGGTAGCAATTAGAATTAACAATTTCCAAGAAATCGAATTACAGATAAGCAAAAATTCTGTAGAATAAAAGTTCAATCGATAGCCTTAATAAGGAATATTTCCATCTCTATTTTGGAAGACCGTCTGATCTTGTCGACTAATACCGAATACAAGCGATTCTGATCCAGTTCAACAAAACGTGCTACTTACTTTCTTCTTAAGGGACTACCAAATTTGCCCTAAAATTGTTTAATTAGATTGAAAACTGGGCTATGTACTCTGGTCAGTCTATAGTATTGATTTCAACAAGTTCAAGGTAATTTAACACTACCCAAGCAGCGTGCTGATATGCACTATCTTGTGTTAGGAAAAAATTTTTGATATAGCACATGATTTTCAGATTGTCGCATATATCGATGAGCATTTAAATTATCTTACCTGTAACCTCTAAGCCTGTCGGAGTTAAAGGGAAATTCCTCACCAGATCACAACTGATTTTCTATCAATGTGGGACCCACAAAGTTGTATAGACTGAATCCTTCATTAGAATGTCTGTACACCAGAATATTTAAAATTAACTACCCAAAATAATTTTTAAAATATCTTTAAAAGAAAACGTCAAAAAACACGTTAATTTATATTTACAGGGGAACACATTTTACATGTATGGATCACCCTGCAGTTTCAACCCCTAAGCGGGGGTGAATATCCGTTCTAAAATTTAAATACAAAGGGGTATCATGTGATACCGCTTTTTAAAGGTCTCTTTTTCCGATGTTCATTTTTTTTAAATCAGATTATTTTTTACAGAATAATACCATTTTAAACTTTCAAATTAAAATATTCATCATTTACATGGTATTTACATTATTAATATTGTATCAGGGTTAGAATTACCTTGTGCTTATATTATAAGTTCAAAATGTCCGCCATTGTTGGTAAGACAATGGTAAAGTCGCAGCTCGAATTCTTCCCGCAGTTTTTGCAACGTCTCTGGTATAATCCGCTCACACCCCTTCACTATTCTACGTCTAAGTTCAGAAATACCGCGAGGTTGATCTTTGTACAGAACAATGATGTCCCTATAAAAAAGTCAAGGGGCATTAGGTCGGGTGATGTTGCTGGCGATTCTATAGCGCCCCTTCTTGCAATCCATTTATCTCATTAAGCCAATTTCGTACAGGTAAGGCATAATGTGGAGGTGCTCTGGCCTGTTGAAAATATAGATTTTCTTCGTCTAGCAGCAAAGTTCCATCTTGAACTATTAGTTTTCTAAAGATTCGGTTATAAGGGGTCCAAATATAATTTCCTAATTAAATTTTCTTCCACGAATGAAGGACCAATAATTTTAGGTCCGAGAATTCCGGCCCATATATTGATGTTCCGAGGATGTTGGTTGTGCTCTTCCCGAAAAAGTTGTGGACTGGTATTGTCCCAGTATCTACAATTATGTTTATTGACAAATCCATTTAAAAAAAATGTTGCTTCGTACGAAAAAAAATTTAAACAAAATTAGGGTCTGCATTTGCTCTTTGAGTCGTTAGTTCGCAGAAGTCTAACCTTCTGTCATAATTATCCTCAGCATGCTGTTGTAAAAGCTGTATTTTGTAGGGAAAGAATTTATTTAGGCGTAACGTTTTATGCACAGAGCCGACGGAAATATTTGGTAACCTGGAAACTTTTGGTATTGATGTTTGAGGATTGATGGCAAAATGACTTAAAATCTCAACCCGTGCAGCTTCAGTTAAAACTCTACGATCCTTGACAATTTTATTGCACACACACTTTCTTGAAATCTACGAACTAAATCCAACACATACTGATGCCAAATATTATTATCTGGATGTCTCTGATGAAAAACATGAACAGTTCTGTGTGCACAGCGTTGTTCTTCTCCATGAATAAATATTATTTCAATTCTTTCTTGTAAAGAATAAACAATTGTCAAAATTTGATGGTCAGTATACAGCGAAACCACTACTAATAATAAATTGTTTACATTTAGTCACAAATATCTTTCGCATAAACATTTAATGGTACAGGGTGTTCCATATATAGGATAGTTGAATCATAGAGCGGAATAGAATTTAACGATATGTATCAAATACATAAAGAAGTGTTTGAGAGAACATTCAATTGTGGGAAGCGCATCTGATGAAGGTTCCCTAACCAGAAACAATATATATTATATATATTGTCTTGCGTACAAAAGACTGACACCTCGAAGAGAGTATTAGAATTACATGGCTTTAAAAAATCTTAAAAATAGTTATATTAGGTGGCCCATAAGCAGCTGCTTAAATACAATGTGGTTGACATAAGAATGGAGTAGAATTAGTTATACGAGGTGGTTCAAAAAAGTTATATTGGGTGGGCCATAAATAGTTGCATAAATCCTTCCTTAACAAAACCTTAATTATATTTTTTAGGAGGTCTTGGCTAAGTATAGGAACTATAAATTTATCTAATCGTTTTAGACATCGCACCTATTGATCTAGGTCTATAGTTAATCTGCCTTTTTTATGACTAAGTTGTATTTACATGACATTTTCCAGTCTTCCGAAATAATGCCCAATCCTAGCGACTTTTTAAATAAAGATAGAATTATTATTAAAAAAGAAGGGCTGCATCTTTGAAGAAAGGAACCAAGTCAGGTCAATAACTCTAGAGATTTCGTCCAGTTATTAAGTTGTGTGATAATCAAACAAAAGCCAGACTGGTAGGGCCTGCCTATGGTTTACAATAAACCGGAGCAAAAATACATGAACATATTGTAAGAGTCAATCTTTTTAAGGTAGTGACCAGCTGATAAATATGAATTTTTTTTTCACTTTTCAATTAACGACCAAAATACTTATCATTGGTAAATAATAATTTTAATTTTGTATTTAACATATATGCTAAATAATTATTACAATACAATTTCCAAAATTAATCGATGACATTTAGCCAGTTTAGTATCAGAAGTTGTTAATCGCTTTTGGCTCAGGAGTTCATTCATAGAATTAAATAAAGCTGTTAGTTCAAAATAGAATTACTGGACTACTTTAAGTACATAGTAAATTAATTAAACGACTTCCAAAAAGGAAGAGGTTATGAATTCGTCTACAACTTTTTATTCAAAAACAGCTTGGGCAATTTTGATGATTTAAACTACATTATATTAAGGAACATTACAGAAAGGTCCCATATAATTAATTGTCTATAATATAAGATTTACGGTTTTCTAGAAAATCAGAAAAAAAGTAAAGTAAAGATTTTCAATGAATCTTCACTGTTTTCTCTAAAACTGCTCACGCAATTTGAATATTATAAATTGTATTATACAAAGATATGTTCCAGCTTGATTCAATACATTTTTCTATAACGATACCATTTTCTGAAAATCGGAAAAATATGTGCACAAAAACCGTAAACATCATGGTAAATGTAAAATTTTCATCATAAATATCTACTTTAAATGTCAAGATACAGAGGCGTCTTTACCTATGGTGCAGGGGGTGCCTTGCACCCGGGCGCCGCGATCACAGGAGCGCCCGTGCGCCACTCGCCCGCCCCCCGGCCCGGCAGTAACCTAACCACAGAATATCTAAAGGTGCCGATACATACGTCTCTCGTCCGCCAGATATGACCACCCACGTTGGGTTCGTACCCTTCTTTAAAATGCTTTTTTTATGAATGGATATATTCATTCTACTCCCTGAACCAACCAAAAATTTTGCGAAGATGGAAGATTTTTCGACCAATTTGTACCCTTTTTTGCTTGCCTTCGGTGTTAATTTTATTCATGCAGGTGTTTTTCGATCCGTCAGTCCTATCCGCCAAAGGTCGGTAACTACAAATGCGCGGCTCGATGCAAGGGATCGATGGTTTCGGGTCGTTTCCTAGTAGGAAATTTCAATAACTGCCAGGCCAAAATATTCAGAGTGCAATAAAAAGTAATAAAATGTAAATCTGCAAATGCCGAAAGAAAGAAAGCTTACGACATAGTTCAGTTACTGGAGGTTTTTAAGTGATATAACACTTAACAACTGTTAAAATTTGTATATTGAAATGCCCTTAAATTTGCTCTTGTCACTGGTAGATTGAATCCTAATCGTCTTTTCTTTTCATAATAGTACTACGTACGTAATGTAGTACTCTCAAATACTTGATGAGAGAGCAGGGTTGAAGCAGTAAAAGCTCTACGTTTTAACCTGGGGAAGATATATGATGCTTTGTTTATCATATATTCCGATAGGAGCAAAGATGCGGAGTCAAGAAATATGGCAACAATTAAGTCGTTTAAATTCATCTGCTCTTTGCTTAGTTGGTTTGATATTTTAGGCAAAGTAAATATAGTAAGCAATGCTCTTCAAAAGTCAGTCGTCGTGTTGTCAGAAGCAATCAAAATGATTGATCAAGCAAAACTAAGTTTGTCTGAATTACGCAATGAATCGGCTTTTGCAGAGTTGCTTAATACCGCAAAAACAGTAGCGGAAGAAGTCAATCTGCCCGCCCTCGCGCTCGTAGGAGGTTTTTTAATTATGAGGTGGAGGATGAACCGATAACAGACGCGGAAACACATTTTAAAGTTAAAGTAAATTTTTACTACTACCTATTAGATACCGCAATTACTAAGTTCGACGAACGCTTCGAACTTATGAATAAAAATAATGATATTTTTTCGTTTCTTCAGAAAGTTCTTTAAAGCGATGTTTATTAATGAATGGAAGTACAAATAAATTAATATCATTGATTTTGACTTAGGATATTTATATACAAAAAAGATCATTTTCTAAACTAACACGTTAGTGAGTATTGTGCTAATTTAGAATTTTGCTAATGCAAAAGCACGAAAACTTTTTTTTAATTAGGTAGGTATATGAGTCATGAACCAGACTTTGGTTTAAAAATTTTATTGGTGATCAATACAAATTTTAATTATTTTTCTACATAGTCTCCTCTCTTCATATGTAGACTGGTCGTGTCGAAAATCGAGTTCTTTAATGAGCTAGAATTATTACCGATGTTTATTAATGATTCCACTACGCCATTGGACATTTTAAACTATTTGTTTACAAATAAATTAATATCAGTGTTTCCAAATCTATCTACAGCGGTTTAGCGGTCTTAAAGAACTCGCGGATATACAGACGGAATCAAAAAACGAATATTGCCAGTCACAGTAGAATCTCACTATATTTTACAGCAAAAAACGAAAGATCACTGTTTTAGAAAAGGTCTAAACTAAAAATAATTGAACAAAAACCATCTTCACAGGTCAACGTTGTCACATTTTGTTCTAAGTCAATTGACTGTAAATTTCACATCGTAGACATAGTGAGTACTTGTTGAAGTTCGCATGAAATCTAATCGATTGAAGTCATTGCGTGACATATTGGACGACGTGCATGAGGCTCATTTTCCACTGTCTCTCGGCCATCTAAAGATTTTGCTGAAAATGCAAAAGCACGAAAAGTTACTTTTTGCGCAACAGACGTTACCTCTTGCTTGACAGGTAGTAGGACTACGCCTCGCCAAACCGACCAACTCCCCTCTTCTTATATATATATCGAGATCACGCCATCGAATACCTACAGGGCGAGAAACGGAAAAATCCGGTTATATATACCCTCGTATTATAATTTTATGTTCATTGGTGTGATTACCTTCTGTATTATTTCGTTTTCGAATTAAACTTTTTTTAAATGACCACAAAGTTGTGTTCTGTTATTTAATTCATTCATTTTACTTTGCTCATGTAAGTACGGTGGGCCTTACATAACTTGCATCTATCTTCCCAAACTAAAACTGTCAAATATTCCGAATTACTACCTAATTTTGAACTCTGTAAGGACTGTAAGCTATTTTTATTTGTTTTATTTATGGTTAGACAAGAGGTCTAAATTAGAGTGAACATATTTGACAGACATGGGAACAATGGGAAGCTTGATGCGAGACCCAGTGTACCCACCTAGTTGTTTCCAGACAAATTTTTGATTGAACTTCACTTTTTAAAATAGGTAAGTACTTACAAAATGTCTGATTGCTACACAGACAGGTTGTGGTAACTTGAAGTGCTGTTTGTACATATTCCATTTTAACAGTGCTCAGCACGCTTAGGCACTAGAGGGCGCTAGGGTGATGATTGCACCCGGGCGCTACGTGAGCTAGAGACGCCTCTGTCAAGATATGCCACGAAAGTATGTCGTACACAGTTTATTTTAGAGGCGAAGTTAAGTTAAAATCGCGTGAAATTGCAGAAAATATTCCATTAGCTTATTAAAACGAACATTTTTTATTCCGGCGATCTCTTCTGTGTATACGGTTGAAGGTGTCTGTACGTGCGTGCATGTAATATTAAGGTAGTACATAAGCAGTTGTATACATAGGATGGTTGAAATATAAGTTGGAATTGAATTAGTTATACAGGGTGGTTCTAAAAACATTGTATTGGGTACCACATAGCGTATACAAGGTGGTTGAAATAAAAGTGGAGCAAGCTCAAGTTATACAGAGTGGAAATTTACGTTATAGTACGGAGAATAATTACAGTTATACAAATGACTTTAAAAATTGTCATAAGCAGTTGAGTATACAGGATGGTTGAAATATAAGGTGGAGTATAATTACAGTTATACAGAGCGGTTTAAAAAAAGTTATATAGTTTGGAACATAAGTAGTTGCTTGGACAAGGTGTTTGAAGTAAGGGTGGGGTAATATTATTGTTATTGAGGGTGTATCAAAAATTTGTTATGTAAGCATAAGCAGTTAGGATATTTGGATTATAGGGCGTAGGACGACATGGGTTAAAAAAAATTAGAAGCAGTTGCATATACCAGGTGATTGAAATAAATGGTAGACCATGAGCAGTTGCATAAATGGAATACTAGACATATGTGGCGAAGTAAAATCATTGGTATACAGGAATAATTTAAAAAATAGAAAAATAGAAAGAGTCAATAGTGTGGAGAGGATTTATACTTATACATATTTGGAAAATGTAGACAAAGGATAAAAAATAGAGAGGGAGAAAAAGAGAAAGATAAGAATACGCTAAAATTTCAATTGAATTGTACGTTAATTAAATCAGATAAAAAAGAAGATATGTCTGAAAATAGTGATTGATTGCACACGGTTTCTAAACGGTTTTTATTTTAAGTAAGCTGAAGTTGGTTCTTTTTTAAATATAAATTATATAAAAAATTAAATTTATGTAGTAAAATGCTGGCCGAAAAAGTTTCAATATTGATCAAAACCTGAAAGACATGAATTCCACGAAGGAATTTACATTATATCAGACAATTTGGTACTAAACAGTTTCACTTTCTTCTAGACTCTAAAATATTAGTTTTATGTTTATGTATAAGCACTCATTGGAATCCTAAACTCTCTCGACACCTCACAGGATAAATGTCTTTGAAAATTGGTAACTGTAACCTCCTGGAATCGTAAAATGCTGACGTTTCGTCAGAGTATCTGCCGTCTTCAGGTATCTTCATATTGTCCGTGTATCCGTTCACGCTTCAGGTTATTATTAGAGGACATTTTTCAGTTATCAACAGCTCGGAAAACATACGATATATTTGATAGGTACCAAATACGATAGATAAGTGTACCTTTAAAACCATATAGGGATGTGGGCAAAATTGAAATTATTAAGTAAATGTTTGTGTTGTAGCTGGTTCGAATCCGAGTGGGCTATGGTTTTTTAAATTTTATTCGTATACCCACTGTGTTATTTTTACTCAATTAATGAATCTAAATATATGTGTATTAAGAATTTGATCTAGATCTGGTTCATTTATTTACAGTTTGCTTCATATACATTTGACCGGTTAAGAACGTATGAAAATCGTACATAGTCCTCTATCTATGAGATCATGTGTACAGCTTCCTTGGGGAAAATCGATAATCATCTGCCGAACGTGCAAGGCCAGCGAAGGGGTGTGTTTTGAGAAAAACAACATCATTCCGATAGAAACGAGGCCGGAAAATGCGGCTCGTAATTTTTCGCGTGTATTTTTATTATTTTTTCCTTCGAACGACGTTCTGTATGAACCAAAGAGAAAGGGATTGGGGTCCGAATCCTACTGTGTTTAATATCGGCGGTGTCTTAAGTAACAACGAAAGTGAGAAATATTTTAATGAGACAATATCGGTAAGTAGTAATGAATATTCTCGGCTACATATAGTACCCAATTATGACGATGACTTAATGTCAGTATTTAAGCTTCCCTATTTTTTAGTCCAGTAGAATTTCCCAATTTTAATATGATTTCTAAAAGCCTATTTGCTTAACAAAAACTAGTTCAATTTCAATGACCAACTGTTGGTTAAATAAGTCAAAATTATAACTAAAATACTGCACGAGGTTAAGATATAGATATAAAAACTTTACTTATTTTCTATATCACCAATGGAGATGTGGCATCTGAACTCTTTTTTTAAATATCCTTAACATACGTAGAAAGTTTTGTATTTATTGAAAAATAACATTCAGAGAATGTCAGATCTGGAGAAAAAGGTGGATGGATAATAACTGATTAAACCCTACTACGTAACTTTGTTAATGCTAAGGTGGAGCTAGTTGTACTGGACGTTTCAGACGTCTAGATGTGAGGAGGTCATGACCCCTTCGACCTCCCCAAGGACCACTACTGCTCGGAACGCTCCTGAACATAACCCCCTACTTCGGTTCAATGTTCACCTGAACATCTCACTTGTGGTTTGCCCCCTCTGCAACTCCATTGTTATAATAATCTTATTCTCAAAGTATATTCAAAAAAGTTTTATTCTGTTACGCATGTAGTCATTTCGTTACCGGTGTTTGTAAATATCCCAATTTGGGCAAAGATATATGTGCTCTATTATTAACCGACTTCAAAAATAAGGATTAGTTGAAATTTGAATCCTTTAAGTTGGATTCTGTTAAGGGAAACCTGAACTGGTCTCATATTTTTTTCCACGACATAGCTTATACCTAGAGGTGGATTTACAGATTTACACTAGGGGCAGTCGGGGCTAGTGCCCAGGGTGGCAAATTTTCTAGGGCGGCAAAATTTGGAAAGTGAAAAAAAATTACAGTCTTATCAAGATATCAGTATCAATTAGTGATTATTTTAATTCTTTTTTCAAGTAAAAGTTATGATTTAATAAATTTATTTTCCTGAAATTTGAAATAATATTAATTCTGAAATTAAAGTAATTAAATAGTAGTGATTCAATATAGCATTTTTCAAAACATAAATTTTAATCAATTAATGTAATACAATTACCACTAACCCATTATATATACAGTATACGGATAATAATATCACTCCTTTTGCAATTTTCTCCTAAACTACTTTGAAAGTTGATATCAATGTATAGTTTGGTGACACGATCAGCAGTACATATCGTAAATGAAGAAATTTTGATTTTAGGGGTACTTCTGGGGGGGGAAACAAAAAATCGACCGTCCCCCCCCTGATCTCCGAAAGTCAACGTTGTCCGAACTTTACAGGAAAAAGGAGAAACCATTAATATTAATTTTGGGAGGCAAAAAGTTAACAAAGTTATATATCAAATCAAAGAGCTCATTATGACGATTTAATAAATTTATGGAGGTATAGCTTCCCTGCTTTACTGGAAAAGTAAAGATTTGGGGGGCAAATTATAGAATTAAATGGAAATAATAAAATTCGATTATCAAATGAAAGGGCTCATGATTTATTTTCTAAAAGATTTTACCCATTCCCCCCGCCTTATTACAGTGAAAAAACTTTGGGGTGCAAATTAGAATTAAATGGAAAACAAAAATTTATTGTTTTTCGACAATTAAATGGAAAATAAAGATTCAATTTTCAAACGCATCATATTTGAGATGGATGTGTGTAAATATTTGCGATATAATCCCACTTTTACACAAAACACTTGACCTAATCTTCCAATTACAGAGCCTCAAAATCAATTAAAAATGTAAAATACTCAATTATGCCCATATGTAGTCTCAAGCGACCCAGATAAAATAAAATGTTATGTGTGCAATATTTTTTTAAATTTAAAACTAAGAAAATGCACTCATTCCCTGCTTGTCTGAAACTGGAATATTAGTATCTTGAGGTGGTACGGAACCTTAAGTATGCGAGTCCAACTCGCACTTAACCAAATTATTTTTTCCTGTCTCCGGTAACCTGCTATATAACTATTTTTTAAAAAGTCGGCAAAACCTTTAACCTTTTTATATAGTAACCTTTGGCGAAGGCGCTAGTTAAAAAAATCGAATGTATGTTCGAAACCTGAATAATAAATTGAAAATAGATTGGAATGAAGCCAAAATAAATGTCAGTTAACCAACTGCAGGATAGAGATTCTCAGATAGTCTCTATATACAGTGTGTTTCCATAATTTGGAATCAAATGGAAAATTTTCTTATGAATAATATTTTGAGAAAAAATTATTTTCATAAAAAGATTTGCATGGTCTGAAACTTGTACTGTAATCATTACATGTCACTTAGACTTAGAATTAAAAACTGCACCTTATTATGTCATATCACTATTTAATTGTATAATAAAAATTCATGTCACTTTTTCGCAAGGTTTGACAAAAAAATCAATTTTGCTTTAAAATTTCTTAGAGGACTATTAAATGAATTTAATTGGAATTGTATCAAATTTTCTGGTAATTAAGAGACCTAAAAATGATGGAAATTCTTAAATCTTCTACTGTACTTACAATGTGTCCAACTACTATGAACTCATATGCAAAACGAGTAAACGAGATTAGAAATAATAATAAATGTTGCTTAAAGCTCTGGTACTCATTTTTGGTAATATCGAATATGGTATATAGATTTGAAAACTGTATTACTAAAAATTGTAAAAGAAATACATTTTTTAAAAAACAGGAACTGACTTCAAAAAAGTAACTTAACTAAAAAAAATCAGCAACAATTAAATATTTCTGCTGAAGTCAGTGCCAAGTAAAAGTGAAATAATTTGGGAAGTACTTTCATGAGTTCTACCTTGCAATTTTGTTGTTGAACTTCAGAAAAAATCGTTTTCTGTTTTTTCTTTCAGATATTCTGTTTTCGTCTTTAATGCAATTACTTATCTTTGCCCAATTACTATACTTTGTGAGGGATAATACAAAATTTGCAGATTCTCTCTTATAGTCTTGTACGGTTCTATATATTTTTTCATACTCTCTTTGAGTTGTCATTCTTTTGTTCGCAAGACAATATATATGATATATATTGTTTCTGGTCGGAAACCTTCATCAGTTGCGCTTCCCCCAATAGAATGTCCTCTAGAACTCTTATATATGTATTTGATACATAACGGTAAATTTGAAGACGCCCGACAGGATTTTACGCAGAGGTTCCGAATCCGTTCCTAAGAACTCCTCTTCATACTTCACCTGTATATTGAAAATCGACATAGACGGATATAAATCAGTTGCGTAGAAGACTCTCGAACACTCAGTTATGATTTGATGGTAAAGACGCGACTATCTAGGATATTCGGGGAAACGAGCACACAGAGGTTCCGAATCTGCTTCCGAATCATCTCGCGTCTACAAATTTACCGTTATGGATCAAATACATAAATATGTGTTCGAGAGGATATTCTATTGTGAGAAGCTTATGAAGTCTCACAAATATATACCGTACAAAAGAACGACACCTCGTGTATTCAATATCTCTGACAGGTGAAGTACCCTGAAAATTATATGTGACATTCTAACCTAGGAGTTACAGGAGAACAGCAATTACACGCATCTGCTCCAGATTCGGAACCTCTGTGTGCTCGTTTCCCTGAAAATCCTAAATGTCGATCTTGACGTCTCGCGTCTACATATTTTTTCATATTGGATGTTCACGGTACTTTCAAATGCCATTATTTTTTGCAGAAATACGATTGGTTACCAACTTAGTTTGGAACTGTTACTTCAAATTGTTGTTGTCTATGCTGTTAGTAGGCGTAATATATCTTTTGAAAAAATGAAATAAGTAATTTTTTATCGCATGAATATAAAATTTTCTCTTTCTCACAACTATAATGCCAAAATAAATTGTTATATTTTTTCCAGCATCTAAATTTTGATTCTCAGTATGTCCCAAAAGGAGTCACCTATTATCACAAAGCTATCCTTATGGACCCCAATCCGATTCTAACTGCTCTTAAAGTATGTAAACATTTAATATCAAACAAGGTAAGAAATATAAATTTTGTTGACAAATTTTGAATTTAGCTAACGACTGTTTTAGGTATATGCCATTGTAGTGTCACATCCACTCACTGGTGATCTGTCACCTGCAGCTGTATCCTATACCAGTGGCTTTTATCACATCCCTGTTATTGGAATTTCATCCCGAGATTCTGCATTTTCAGACAAGGTAAAAAACCCTACCGTCAATTTCAATAGAGCAAAAATTATCTGATTATTTTCAAAATATACTATCAAGATACCGACTGTGCCATCACATTAAGAACGAATCGTAATGATATTATGCTGTTTTCCACCGGCAACCGTGATCCTTTACTTTGTTATAAATAATTGAAGAAAGAAAATGGCGTTTATTTCTTTTCATGCTTATAAAATCAATCGGATCGAATCATTAGTTACAGAGATAAACAAGAAAGATTGGAAAATTTAACATTTCCGACATATTTGAAGTTATAGAGCTGGGCCTGTGAGAACTGATAGTAATTTATAGTTACATTATGCATGCCAAAACCAGCCGCAATCCGTTTATTAGTTTTTGAACAATTGCGATATGACATTTTTAGTCCTCTTGTTTTTTCAGTGTGCCTCCATGCGTCATGGATTGTCAAATTTAAATTTTGAAAGAAGTTTTTGAAAATATAGGTACAATTCTGCAAAACCTCTATTTTCGATTTTCATTACATGAAATGAAAAATTCTAGCAAACATGCCCAAAAAAGGCGAGCATATGAATGTGACCAAGTAGTGGGGAGAAACGGCTGTTCAGGGGAAACATATAGTAATAAATAATAGAAGCACAAGCTGCCTGTGATTTATAAATATTTTTATTTGATTTGAAAAATATGTGAAATATATGAAAAATTCTAGCAAACATGAGCAAGAGGATGAATGTATCTGACTATTGGGGAAAACACGGTTGTTGAGTGGAACTGCTAGTGCTGACAATAATTATTGATAGCAACTGTCAGACTCTTACAGATGGTGGGAGAATCTAACCGCTAAGAAAGCTTTTATATATAGGGCAATTTGTATAATGTTTTATATCAAATGAGCATTTTTGTTTATTTATCTATATTTAATTGGTTTCTCAGAAACATTTTGGCCTTAATTTGTTAGTTTTTTGTTTTCGGAACATTGAAATAGATCCATATAATGAAATTTTACCGTCAATATAAACATAAAAATAAGCTGATCTAAATCATAGCACTATGTACGCTGTACTAACTAAACTTAGGAATTCTATATTGCTTTATATTGTAATGTTTTTATTTTCACAATCGTCAATGGTTCTGTTCGAGTTGTAGATACGTGTTACTTATATTTGCATTTATTTAAAAACACAGTCATCAACTCACTCTAATTTATTTCCTTGACACTTACTTTAACATATTTCATTACATTTATATTCACAGAATTATTTACAATCTTATCATTAACTAATTTAAACATTTACCTACGAACGTAAACATTAACACTTAGATATATCACTATTTCATCCTCAAAATCTTCTGTCAAAAATTGCTCAATTTGGTCAAATAGGGGTAGATCAGGTAGTTCATATTTACTTATGTATAGAAAACAGAATTTATAATGGTCAGGCATAATCAATAATCGGGTCGATTATTTGGACCGTGTAGGTAAAACATACTCAAAGATTTCAGACGTTCCCAGATAATATCAGGATTATCTTTGCTTCCAGCTATATGTTTGCTAGAATTTTTCGTAACAGTATATCGTACAAGGAATTTTCTTGTACTTTCTACATTTGTTCGCACAGCGTCCAGATAAACAGTTTTTGCCCCAGTCGAAAATTCCAGTTCTTTTTTTATAATCCCAGCGATTGATCTTTTATTGGGATGAATACTGTTTTACGTTGCTTTAGTCAGGGACGGCGTAGATACATTTTATAACAGTATTTTCATGCTCTACAAGTCACCTGTTGGAATCATAGAAATTAGCTTAAATTTTTTGTTTTATAAGTATGCAAAGAAAAAAAAAACATTTTCTTGCTTCAATTAATTATAACAAAGTAGAATCTTTCTTGATGTGACACCACAGCACAGTGGGTATCCCTACTGAAGGCCTAGAATATTATTTTTTAAACTTAATTTTTACTAATCTTTTTCAGAACATTCATGTGTCTTTTTTAAGAACCGTACCACCATATTCTCACCAAGCAGACGTATGGGTAGAAATGCTTAAACATTTCAACTATAAAAAAGTTATATTTATCCACAGCTCAGACACCGATGGAAGAGCTCTGTTAGGAAGATTCCAGACGACTTCACAAAACTTGGAAGATGATATTGAAATAAAAGTTCAGGTAACTTTCTTCAAATTCTATACGTATCCAATTTAATTAATTCTTAAAAATATGTCTTAGGTGGAATCTGTTATCGAATTTGAACCGGGACTGGAAAGTTTCAGAGATCAGCTTATTGAAATGAAAAATGCTCAAGCTAGAGTGTATCTTATGTATGCTAATAAAATCGACGCGCATGTCATCTTTAGAGATGCAGCTGCTTTAAACATGACAGAAGCAGGTTATGCGTGGATTGTAACTGAGCAAGCTCTCGAAGCTGACAATGTACCCGAAGGAATCTTGGGGTTGCAACTTGTTAATGCGACCAACGAAAAGGCACATATTAAAGATAGTATGTAAGTATACAAAGAGATATTTCTAAAAATACCTCTACTGATCCTCGGCTTATTAAACATTCATATTTTATAATTATCAGCTTGCTTGCCCATTTTTTAATTCACGATACTGTCCAAGTTTACTCCCTTCTCTTTTCTATAGGGATACTCAATTCCAAACTTTGTTTGATACTAAGTACCTGTGGGTGTTTCATGTGTCTCTAAGTGATTTCTAAATCATTGTTAAGGAGGCCATTATTTTGACTAATATAAGATAAGTATTAAAAATTTGTAATAGTCAAACTTCTTAATACTTATCTGTTACTGAAAAGAAGTGAAAGAGAAAACCCTAATGACCAGTGAAAATAAAATGGTATGTTTATTTGCTCTGAATTTGTTTTTTAGTGACAACATTCTGTTTTTTTTTCACATGGTATTTTCAAAAACGTCACTTCTCTGGTGTTTAACTTCTCCCTTTCTTTTTTCTCAGAATCGAGACATCTGTTTCTTATTTTGCGGTTCTTTTTCCAGCATGTTTAGTCGGTCAGTTGTCTATACAGTACCAGTCAAAAGTATGCTCCTCAACCCATCGTATCTTTTAAACAGTTAAAGGTACTTACACTAATGAAATTTGGAGGATGAAAATAAACGGTTGTAAACTTCTCTACTAGTGGCAACAAGATGACGTAACAGTAATATAGTTGTTGTCACAGAGCTACTGTGGTCACTGTTTTAAATTGGACCTTATGGGCAAGTAATAGCTCATTTGAAAGGTATTAACAATACCTACGTAGCGATATTAATTTTGTTGTTTAGGCATATTTTGTAGGATAAATTAAATAAATTCTAAACTTATTATTTCACATTTAATTAATAAAGATTATTCAGTCCGCCTCTAGTTAGTTCTTAAAAAAGGTGAGGTTTTTTAAATTTTCTAGTAATTGTTGCTTTGCAAAATTTTGTAAAAAACTTTATACCTTAAATATTTAGTTTTATTCTACGTAGTCAAGCCGACAAAGTAGCCACTATCTTAACAATTTATGAATGTAGAGAGAATCTCTATGAAACGGAACGTTTATTTAATGAGAGGTACTCATGTCGTACTATATCTACTTACCAGTGAATATATATAATTACTCACTGGGACTTACTTGAGGGAGCTTCTTTGGAAGTTTGAAGCAAAAGGTAGTGATGATTGTTTCCGTCTTTACTTGGTGAAAATTCATTTTAATTTTTATTAGAATAAATACGCTTAGGTAAGTTTCACTTATATATTGACAATATTCTTTCACCAGGTTACTGGCAGTTCTACTTTGTATTCTCCAGAAGCTAGTAACCTGGTGAAACAATATTGTCAATGGTAAATAAATATAAGTGTGTTTATTTTAATAAAAAACAAAATATAGTGTTAAAGATGCCAAACGATCTGGTCTACCAACAGTTAGTGATGACAAAAAGAATGGACATTAGTTCACAAATGGTAGTCAGCATAGGGTGTTGGTAAAAAACAAGGATAGAAAACTGATATTCTGACAAATAAAATTAATCGAAACCAATACTACACTAAAATCATTTGTTTTAGTGATAAAAGTACCTTTTCCCTCTATGGAAATGTGAACACTCACAATGTACGATATTGGAGTGACACAAATCCGCACATCTTTCGTAAAAAACATACTCAATTTCCAGATATCAATTTTTGGTTAGACCTATTTTCCTCAATACAAAATACAATTGAGCTCTAAATCTTGAAAATCTGGAAGATAATCTAGATGAATTTGGCAACTTGGGAATAACATTTTAACAAGATGGTGCTTCTACGCATTATTATGGTACAGTAAGACGTTACCAGATATCGTGATAGCTGGATTGGGTGGCGAGTCCCCATAGAATGGCCAGCTCGGCCACCGGACCCGATACCATTAGATTTTTTGTGTAGTGGTACTGGAAATCCTTTTTTACACTTATGTTCAGAATTCGTTTAATTAAGAACAATGTTAAAATGAAACAATAATTTAGTATTTATATAATTTATCCTTCAAAATTAGTTCTAAACCCAAACAAAATTAATGTGGCTAAGTAGATTGTCAAAACCTTTCAAATGAGTTATGGCTTACCATAAACAATTTAAAATTAGTGGCCACAGTCGCCGAGTGACCTCATCAGTTACTGTTCCGACATCTGTTACCACTAGAAGAGATGTTTACAACCGTGCATTTTCACCGTCCAAATTTTTTCATTAGTGCAAGTATAACCGTTCACAAAATACTAGCTCTGTATAAAGCAAACCACTGGACTACCACTACAACCCCCCCCCCCCCCTTTACATTTGCCAAGCCATGCTTCACACTTTAGACTGTGTTAAATGTTTTATCTAATGTAATTACAGACACGTTTTTTTTCATAGTACTCTTGTCAGGTTCTTTCTCTGTAAAATCTAAGAATTTGAGATTCCCTCTGTTAACTGTTTTTCATCAAGTTCGCTTCATTTATTCTGAGTTAGCACATTTAAAGTATTCTACTTTCTCTGGTGTCTGTTCCTAATTTATTGCTATGTTAATGAATAAATTAGCGGACAGTTTTACGGTGCTGTTTTTCTATTACACCTTCATCGATTTTGATTTTTTTGCCAGTCAGCCCCACTAATTTTTTCAGCTTTTCTAAGACTGCAAATTTTTCAAACGTATTGTGCTAGCCTTGCACCATGATATTGATTGTCGATTGTTCAGTCTTCTTTGGTATTCCACTATTTATTTGTTATGTTATTCCTCTCTGTGGACTGGATTCAAAGGAGAGGGAAGCTATCACCCTCTCCCCATAACGGAATTCAATGTAATTACGTTTAAAATCAAACAGAGGAAAGCTAAACTCTGAGGGGATGTGAGAAAGGAACTTCTAAGTCATGATGAATTGAAACAATGTATTACTACCTTGCACCATAATTAAATAAACTTGTAACAATTGTTTCACGATGTTATAGCTTCTTTAGACTGATGTAACTAAGAGTAACGTTTATTTAATTTTAAATGAAAATTATATTGTTAAATACAGTAAATAACATCCATTGTTTAAAAGAACTTCTATAGGACTAAACCACAAAACGCCCCCTGTAACCTCCCCCACTTTTTCTAAAGGTATTCTTCGATTCATCTTAGCCCATTTTTGCCGGTGTTTTATTCCATTGTTTTGACATCTGTTCTCCCGTTCAGATTTTTTCTGTTAATTTTTCTTCAAATATCTTTTTTTATTCTAGATACGTTCTGGCTTCAGCTCTCCGTGACATGAACCAAACCAAAGAAATAACAGAAGCTCCAAAGGACTGCGACAATTCAGGAACGTTATGGGAAACAGGTAGAGATCTGTTTAATTTTATCAGAAAGCAAACGCTTTTGTATGGTGAAACCGGCAAAGTAGCTTTCGATGACCAAGGTGATAGAATCAACGCCGAGTATAACATAATGAATGTTCAGAGAAAGAAGAAGGTTAAAGTAATTGTTGGAAAGTACTTCTTTAACAGGGTAAAATTTTTGTATGATTACATTTGTCCCAATTAATATTTCGTCTATTTTTAGAATAGCAGTAGAATGCATCTGAACGTTGATGAGAAAAGCATCATCTGGCCAGGTAGACAAAGTATTAAACCTGAAGGATTTATGATACCGACACATCTTAAAGTATTGACTATTGAAGAAAAACCTTTTGTGTACGTCCGAAAATTAGAAAAAATGCAAGAAACATGCGGAGAAGATGAAATATCCTGTCCGCACTTCAATGCAACAGATGATCGTAAGTCAAAAGCAACAACTTTTAAGAAAAGTTCGATTTAAATTTTATTCATCTATATTTTTCTACACTAACTATTCTATCGCTAATCGACCGTCAAGTTTGATGAAGCAGTACAAAATGGTGTTAAAAATAGCAGCACGACAAAATAACTTGGAAAGTAGGCAACAATGGGAAAATGTTTCAGCCTTTTTCTCTGGCTTTCGAGGGGTAACCTTAAATTTGACGCTAAGGATGACTCAAGTTGATTTCAAGGTCAAGTCCATTTTTTTCCAAATGGAACAACATAATTTTGACAACGGAAATTAAAAGGGCGGTATACGTTCAGAAGTGTCCTTGACTTTGGACGGTTAATTACACGATTAAAGTTTAATTTAGTCTTGCTCAAGCTCTTGTGGAATTAGTTACAATGCCATTTGCGACAAGACAAGCTCTTGTTCAACCTGGTAAGATGATAATTCATGATTTTCAGTTAATGTAGTGAAGACTCGGTATCATCGAAAGGTTTTAAGCCAGTTAAGGCGATACCCCATATTCTCTAGCCTCACTTCGACTTTACCAACTCTTCCGCCATTTAATCGCTGTCTTGAATCCGCTCCAATTTGAATTAAAAAACTGACTTTACCTTCGTCTCAGCAACCCAAAAACCTACATTCCACCATTTTCTATCGTTATTCAGATATTCTTAATTTATCCGCCATTTTGAATGCACCATTTGGGACCCACCATCTTAAGACTGAAAACGGACTTCAAATTCGTTTGCAGCCACCACAGAACCTGATTTGCTATCATTTTAAAAACAGCCAGACAATTTATCTTGAATTGGCCATATTGAATCCTCCATCATGAAACCGAAAACTGACTTTTCTATAATTCGGGTCGCTGTTGGAATTGTTCTGTAGTTCTAATCTTTGACCTCCACAGTGACCTTCAAGATTCGAATTTTGACCATAATCAAGAAAATATCTGAACGTCGAATTTTCCGTTCTTTTCGTTTTCGTGGTCAAAAATATGCCATTCTTTTTAAAGAAATGAACTTGACCTTGTAATGACCTTAAAGGTCATCCTTAAGGTCAAATTCAAAGTCAGTACTGCCACCCAGTAAAAATCCTGAGACTATTTTATACATTGATGCCTACTTTCCAACATGTAGTTATTTTGTGTATACATATTAGTAGGTTCCTCACTTCATAAATACTGATTGTTTTAAATTGCTGCATACTGCCTCCAACAATGTCGAATGTATATTTTAAAATTCCATGTACAGGTGCCATCTATACATACTCGTAGAATAAAATAAATCGTGAGAGTATTACATTATTCGATGTGCAGTTGATACGGTAGTACTGGCTGACTCCGGTGAAGGGCTTTAATGTTTAATTTATAATACCACTGCTGTTTGTGAGAAATACGGTATGTCTAGAAATATCACGAAAGCAAAAGTAATGCCAATATCTGGAAACCAAAATACCTATTCTTACAAGTGATAAGGTAATACAGGGTATACCAATTCCAATTCCAATATTTGGGAAGTCTAATTAATGCCAAACTTGACCCCGACATCGAAATCAATTTTATCTGAATTAGAAATATTCTCTCTGACCAACAGCTAGACCTCGAACTCTGCAGTGTGGAGCAGAAACCTGAACTTTGAAAGCCAACTCAATGTATAGGATCGAAGCTTTTGAAATGTGGACCTACAGAAGAATACTGAAGATCCTATATACTACCAACATAACATGACAAACGAAGAAGTCTTAAAACAGAGAAAGAGAACTTCTCCACATTGTGAAACTTAGGAAAACACTATATTTTGGGCATATCCTGCCGAACGAGAAATACTACATCTCACAATTAATAATAAAAGGAAAGATTGAAAGCAGAAGATCCCTCGGAAGGAAAAAATTATCTTGGCTGAGAACATAAGGAAATTTGGAGGAACTTATTAAGACCTCCGAAAAAATAGAAGAATTTGAAGTGGTGATAGCTAACCTCCGTTAGGAGTCGGTATCCAAAATTAGTATTAGAATTTTCGCTTATATTTTCCTGTAAAGTTTGAGAGGGAGGGCCTCTATTCTTAGTTTCTTTCAAAATAATATACTGAAAAGTTTCAGAAATAAGGGGAGAATTTATGATTTTCATACATTTTCCCCTAAAATTAACTTAAAAAAAACACGTTATTGAGTATTTTACCTTAAGATGAATATTATAAGGATTATGAATTTTATTATGGTGTTACAGTGACTAAAACCTTTTGTTGCAAAGGCTACTGCATAGACTTACTCAAAGAACTTTCCAAGAAAATTAACTTCACTTATAGCCTCGCTCTGTCTCCGGATGGCCAGTTTGGGGATTATTTAATGAAGAACACATCGGGATCTAGTAAGAAGGAATGGAGCGGTTTGATAGGTGAGCTCGTTGGGGAAAGAGCTGATATGATCGTGGCTCCTCTTACAATCAACCCTGAAAGGGCTGAATTTATAGAGTTCAGCAAACCTTTTAAGTACCAAGGAATAACCATTTTGGAGAAGAAGGTAAGGATCTAAAAATTGGGTTTAAATATAAATAAGCGATTAGCGACTTGGCAAATTTGAATTAAACTAATATAATTAATCTATACTAATATAAATAGGTAAACAAGTTTTTGTTTGTATGTATATTTGTAGGGGATAATCTCTGGAAGTACTGAACAGATTTTAAAAATTATTTCAATAGTGGAAAACTACACTATTCGCAAGTAACGTAGGCTATGTTTTATTTTGTTACAATGTCTGATTACAGGAAGAGGAGGGCAGTGGGTTGTCTATTGTTTTTAATTAAAATTCATATCTGTGAACCAAAATGTGATACAGGGGTAAAAATAAGTCTATATACTCTTCTCACCAAATAAATACAAACAAGTTTAATCATTTTATCTCATGGGGGATAGGCGGGAAATTCTTTTTGTTTTAAACATTTGTGATTTTTCGGGAACCATGAAAGGTTGATTATTTTCTTTAAGTGAATGAATACTTGTGAATGGGGGGAATGGAGATCACTATTGTTTTGCAGGGAATACAATATCTAGAAATAAATACTGGTGTGAATCTTGATATACATATAGTCATAAAAAAATAAATATAAGGGGGTTTTATGATTATGCGAAATACTGTTATATGGTAGGATCTAAGTTGGGTATTTTTAAGACAGTCACTACTTCTCAGGGACAGGTACCTTATAAGAAAGATTTACATGTAAAACCACTAACTGAGCAACAATTTACAAACGACTCTAACTCTTTTTGTAAGATATCGGTAATTAAACTTATACTTTTATAAAATTTGCATAGGGAACAAATACACCAATAACCCTTTAAATGAGGAAAAGTGGTCACCAAGACCCTAGGTCAGCGACAGCCATCTCACCGTCAAGGTATATAGAATATAGGATTATTCTTCGTAAGAATCAGCAGCATCATTTAGTTAATTCATTGCATTGAACCGTTTTAGTTCTAAATAAGTTACAATAAAAAGAGTTACTCGTATTAATTATAAAACTTATATGATTTTTTCCCAAAAATGGACACCATGAATTCGTCAAAGAACCCACATGAAAATTTACCAGTTCTAATAATAAGTTTATAAACTGATTAAAATAAAAACCAATAATTAACTAGTGTGTGACTCAATATTGGATTCACTAGAATTTAATAATTAATAAATTAAAAAGTTCAATTCCCAATTGAGTTTATCAATATGATTATAGTCAGCATACCTATTTAAATGTTTAAAGCAATAACTGTTAAGCAATTCTATATCAAAAGCAGTATTAATTAATGTATAGTTATAATCGAAATAACCTAATTTTGATACTACTAATGTCGTTTGTAGCCATCAAGATCCTCCACTTTGGTATCGTTCTTGCAACCCTTCAGTAACACGCTTTGGATTCTTGTCATGGTTTCTGTTCACGTAGTGGCATTGGTGCTCTATCTCCTGGATCGCTTTTCTCCATTTGGAAGATTCAAGTTGGCCAACACTGATGGTACCGAAGAAGATGCTCTCAATCTTTCCAGTGCAATTTGGTTTGCTTGGGGTGTGTTGCTAAACAGTGGAATCGGAGAAGGTTATTATAATTAAAGCAACTACAATCCAATTTTGTAATATTTTGAATTTTAGGGACACCGCGCAGCTTTTCTGCTCGAGTCTTGGGTATGGTTTGGGCAGGATTCGCAATGATTATTGTAGCATCATACACAGCCAATCTTGCTGCTTTCCTCGTGTTGGAGAGACCGAAAACAAAGTTGACAGGTATAAATGATGCAAGGGTATGTATTTTATATTATTTGTCAAGTTATTACGAAACTAGGAAGGATATTTTAGTTGCGAAACACCATGGAAAATCTGACCTGCGCCACTGTAAAAGGTTCGGCAGTCGACATGTATTTTAAAAGACAAGTGGAACTTTCAAACATGTACCGAACAATGGAGGCCAACAATTACGATACAGCGGAATCGGCAATTAACGACGTGAAACACGGGTAAATGTTTTTCAATTAATTATTTATTGGTTTTGACCATCAGTGTACACTTACACTATACATGTGAATTAAGCTTACAAAAGTATACACATACTCTAGGGAAGTTAGTATTTTCAATTGCAAAAAAATTCCACAGATATTTGATTGGCTTTTCTTGACGAATGTATACAGCATAACACATAAAAACTGTTGTTAACAATTTTTATTCCTTAATTAATTATACGGAGTATTTAAAGTTACAAAAATCGCAATTTTAGCAGTTTTTGTAACTTTTCAACAACTGAATAAAAAGTTCTAGGGTCAAAACTAAGTTTGTTTTATACGTAATTTCAATAGCGACTAAATGATAGGCTCATATAGCCGATTGGATAATTAGTTATTGAGTTATTCGGAAAAAACTGTAAAACATACGCAATTTTCAATCGTCCATAGTATAAGATGCGTTAAAATTTTGAAACTCGGCAAAATCTTTCATTTCTACGAGGTAAATAACTGGTAAGAATCTCAAATTTACTGCTCAGACGTATTTCTTGCAAATCTGAATTTTTTTCCAGGGCTTTTGATTTTACGTGAAATTTACAGTGCTCCCATTTTGAGCTAAATTAATATTTTAACCATCTGAAAGGAACATATTAATTATTAGTTCTTTAAGTACCATCCCTCATAAATTAATTTTCTTTTAGTTTTATTTTATTGTATGTAAATTCAGTTTGTAAGCTTGCATTTTGGTATTCGGAATTAAATAAAATGTACTGGTGGGAGAAGCACCTTCCCCTCATTTTACTACTGCGTTCGAACTGACATTCATTTCAAATCGCTTTTATTCTTTTCCCTAATACAAATGCCATTCCAACTGTCAAACTGTTCGCTAATAGCCCAGGAACGAGAAAAGGGGGCATATCATAATTCGTTCATTGAAATGTTACATTTCTATTTGTTGATATAACTTTTTTTTCTAACCATTTTACAAAAAAATGACATCATACCATTTTTATAGATGGTGTTTTAAGGAATAATATTCATTATAATCTTTTTAAATTTATTCATTAGTTAACTAACTTCATAGTTCAGAACTAAACATTAATATTAATTGTTTTCTGAATGATACTTGTGGCATATTTTCCAATGTCTAAGTGCTTCTTGGGAAATAACACCACAGTTTAAAGAAAATTGCTGTATATTCCAAACGTTTCGGGGTCTAGATCAGACCCCGTTGTCAATGGTTAAGAAACTACGGATTAAAAAGGCACAATTCTAAGATGTAAATTAAAATATTTTAATTTACATCTTTACACCTGTGGAATTTTTTTGCAAAAATGATAT
This sequence comes from Octodonta nipae, assembly GCA_034190945.1. NCBI lineage: Eukaryota > Metazoa > Arthropoda > Insecta > Coleoptera > Chrysomelidae > Octodonta > Octodonta nipae. The sequence goes on from CM067222.1 coordinate 25,207,181, forward strand.
TAAAATAATGCTAAGTTCCCTACACTACATATAAGAGCGTAGGACTGGTTACAGCGTCTCCTAAACCAAATACTATGCTTACATTATTATTGTAACTAAAAATGTTTGTTCTCCGTAATAAGTATACTCACTGACAAAGAACTCGCAACACCCAGAGGGAGATGTAATATTGTTTTGGTAAAACATAGTGTAGGAGTAAGGAGTAAATGATTAAAATTTGTTAAAGTTGGGTGAATATATTTTTTTGTAAAGTTTTTTTATCAATAGTATTGTAGTCGTTTTTTTGCCTTTTTTAATTTACCAAATAACAAACAGTTTGATTGGATCCAAAATTAATGTTTAGTAATGATAAAATGCGTGTACGCCGAATGTATTGCCAGCTTCGTATATTTGAAACAGGTCGAATTATTGGTTTACAGGAGGGGGGTTGTTCATTTCGAGAAAGCGCTAACCGCACGAACAGAAATCCCACTACTGTTATCAGATGTTGTCAAGCGTGGTTTGGTAATACCCAAATAGGAGAAGAATAGGCACCGGATATCAAAGGAGTGCAAATGAAGTTCAAGATCGACTTCTAAGACTATGGACATTAGGGACAAATTTTCGACAACTCGAAATTTGACTTTTGAGTGGTTAGAAAAACATGGCCGTCTTGTAAGTGTCCGAACGGTTTACCGCCGTATAAGGTCTTTTGGATTGCAGCATAATCGCCCATCTTGTGCTACCTCTGACCGCTGAGCATCAGATCGTCTTCTATGATGAATCTCGATTCTGTTTGGGTAGACATGATGGCCGACGAAGGGTTAGACGACGGCCAGAGAAAAATGTCAACCTCAATTTGATGTAGAGCGACATGTATACACCGAACAGTAGGCGTTATGGTATGAGCTGTCATAGCACATGGAAGTACCTTTAGTCGTTTTTCGAGGCAACATGACATTGTTATCATCAGAAAGTAGTGGAGCCGTATGTACTTCCTTACCTTAATCGGCTCCCATATTCAACAAGATAATGCTCGGCCTTATATGTTGCTCGAGTTAGTTTAAACTTTTTTGAAGAGACCCATGTGAATCTGTTGCCATGGCCGCCCATGGAAATATACAGAAATGTCGTGATTTGTGGTGTTATTTGTAAAAATGACAAAAAAATCACATTTCATACAAAATTTTGCAAATATTTCGAAAAAAAAATATACTACATAGAACGTACCTCCCCTACAAAAAAGGTTGACTTAGAGGTACTTGTAATAATAATAAAACCTAAAGGGAATTCTATGAAAGTTATATAAAAATTTTTTATGTTAAAAAATTAGATAACTTTGGCTATACCAGTCATTCGATCCTTAAATTTTTGCCTAATAAAATTACCACAAATTTACATAAAAATATGAAACATCAGATTAAAAATCAAACAATATAATTAATACTCTCTTCGAGGTGTCATTCCTTTGTACGCAAGACAATATATATTATATATATAAATATAATATATATTGTTTCTGGTCGGGAACCTTCATCAGTTGCGCTTCCCACAATTGCATGTCCTCTCGAACACTTCTTTATGTATTTGATGCATTTCGTTAAATTTGAAGACGCGAGATGTAAGACCGACATCTAGGATTTTCAAGACAATCAGTACACAGTACCGTGTAATTGCTGTTCTCCCTTAACTCCTAAGACAGAATGTCACGATAAAAGGTGTCATTCCTTTGTACGCAAAGGAATGACACCTCGAAGAGAGTATTCAATATCTCTGACAGGTGAAGTAACCTGAAAATTTTATCGTCACATTCTGTCTTAGGAGTTAAGGGAAAACAGCAATTACACGGAACGACTCCAGATTCCGAACCTCTGTGTACTGATTCTCTTGAAAATCCTAGATGTCGGTCTTACATCTCGCGTCTTCAATATAATAAATGTTTGTTCATACTGTTCAAAATTTAAAGCAAATGGGCATCGAAGGGTTTATTGATTTTTAAATCTATATAGGAACAAATAGTTTTAAATGATCTGGTCACGGGTGATAAATATCTTAATCTTACTTGAATCAGACTTAATTGTACATTGTTAATACATGAACCACCAATCACAAAGACAGAGGGCCTAGTAACGCCTTGAAAACGCTGTTTTTACCAAGAAATTAATCAAAAAGCATCAATAAAACACCAACGACGGCATCGGATGGAATGGTAGAACTGATGAATAGGACTATTAATAGCCATTTGTCAAAGGTAGTCTCTGACTACCAAAAAGACTGGGACCAGTATCTTTATTTGTTTCTAATGGCGTATCGTTCGTCTGTACACGAGTCCACGGATCCGACCCCAGCCAGTGTTATTATGGGACGAGATTAATTGTTTAAGAATTTAATATTTTTAGTCTGCCTATATCAATACTTTTGGTTTGTTGGTAAAAATTATTTTAAATATATACGGCAACTCTTTTCAGGGGTAGATCTAGAGACCATCTTCGGGGGGGGGGGGGATCTTGTGGGTTGGCGAGCGCGATCTAGTACGTCAGAGGAGCGAGTTCGTACAAAATAAACTTACGTAGGAGAGAAGTTTTCTATAGCTTTGGATACCTTGTATTTCCTTTAAACCCACAGAAATTTATTTATTTTAAGCTCTTAGATGTAATATTTTTCTCAATTTAGTATCAAACTTACCAACTTTGAACTGTATCCGCTCCTAACTCTTTTAATGTAATTAACAAGTCCATTCATTAATACAGCCGTATAATCATCAAGGAAAAGTAGTCATGGGATTTTAAGTTCCATGTTTCTGACTATACAATAACTGTTTTACGCTGTCTGTCAACGAACATTTTGAAAATTCGAATTTAAGCAACATTAGATTATTAGAATATAGTATAAATTTAATATCAATTTCAGATCAAAAAACTTATTTTCTTGTTTTATTATCAATTCAAAATTATTCTTGTTATAAAAAACAAAACAGAAGTAATATCTTTCCAATCTATTGAAGGCAAAACAATATATTGTTTCTAGTCGAGAACCTTCATCAGTTGAGCTCCCCTCAACTGATTGAAATATCTAATAATTATTTATGCATTTAGTACATATAACTGAATTTAAACAGCTCTAATAATTATTTATGAATTTAGTGCATATAACTCGATTTCTCGCAATAAAATTCTAAATTCACTTATTTGTATTAAATACACAAATTATTATTAGACAACTGATGAAGGTTCTCGACAAGAAATAATAAGGATTTAGTTAACACACGAATTATTTCGTGTGATTCCTAGGATAGAAATCATAGGGAAACGGAGTTACACACTGTACGGCTCCCGATTTGGAGACTCTGTGAGCTAGCTTTTCCTGAAATTCCTAGATGTCGACAATCATTTCGCGAAAATTTTTAAAATAGGAATAAGTCACTATATCTGTTTTTCAGTAAACTTATGGCGTTCATATGGGACAGCTCCCGTTTAGAATTCGAAGCAGCACAAGATTGCGAACTCGTTACGGCTGGTGAACTTTTCGGACGGTCCGGGTATGGTATCGGCCTTCAGAAAGGCTCACCATGGTCAGATGAAGTTACTTTGGCGATTCTAGATTTTCATGAGAGTATGTATTAATCTGGAAAGATTATTTTTATGTTAAGAAAGTTTTTTCTTCATTTTATTCAATATTCCTTGCAAAAAATTAAAGAGAGAAACAAGATTAAATAAATAGGGCGAAGAACTGTCACATATTAGGTTTTTCATTTATATAAAAAAAAACAGTAGAACGTGCTCCCTGAGAAAAATCCACCCAAACGTATAACTACAAAATTGATATCTTTAAGTAAAAGAGTGATTCTTAGATAACTGTAATTTGTACAAATTTTTAAAATCAAAAATGCTTTAAAACTTGTGTTCTGGGTGCTAATGGTCTTTTATTATACTCAAAACTTTTAAAAATTAGCTGTAACAATATAATCCGGACGCCATCTATCAGACGTAACTGAAACTAAAGCACACTCTTGAATATTTGATACAGCGACTACAGCGCAGTCTGCCGGATCCTATGTAAGTTGTGCTAACGTCAACAACAATTTTTAAATAAATAATTTAACTAAAAAAAACAATATCTAGTTGACCGTCTTGTAAATCTAAACCATCCTCAAACCCCCTGGAATACACACAAAAAATTCATCAAAATCGGTCCAGCCGTTTAGGAGGAGTTCAATGACTAACACACGTACAGAAGATTTATATATATATATATATATATATATATATATATATATATATATACATACATATATATATATATATATATATATATATATATATATATATATAAAGATTAAGTCTGCAACGTAGTTCTACTACAACTTCAATAAAAATGAAACTAGAATAAAACTTAGAAATTTCACGGCGCGGGTTCTGACACCAAAATGAAATATTGAAAATACTTGCCTAATAAATCTCTTTAAATTCTTAAAATAATTAAACAAATGATAAATTATAGAACTTTGATAGTAGAGACACATGTACGGTAATTTCTATCTTGATTTTAACAAATCTTTAAAATTGATTAACAGTAGAATTAAAATAACAATTTTTATAACACTCTTAGAATAAAACAAAGTTTAACATTAGTTAACTCTATTATTCCTTTCTATCAATCAATATTGGGCTATAATTACAGCATAAAATGATGAATTATACAATAGATTTTCGTTATAAAAGCTTAACTTTAAATTATAAAACGAGTCTAGAAACTTTTACATTTAGTTTGAAAAACGAAAATCAGACATGCCACGGTACTGACATTTTGGGTATATTTCTTTAAGTTATTCATGATCCATGAATACTTATGCTTTAATATACAATGTCGACGGTAAAATACTATCAAATTTATTATAATTTTCTGGTGAAAAAAATCTTATTGAATAATAAATAAAGCACTAGACATAAACAATCAGTTTTTTAAGAATCACCCAAATAGATATTTACAAGACCGGTGTCCTTCGTCTTCGGCGTTGTCTTCACTATTTGGTAGTTCCTATAAAAGTCAAAAATTAAATTAAATTTTAATAACTTATGTTTTAAATTTCAACCATCACGATTCATGCTCTATTTCGTTTCGTGACAAATTGAAGCATTCCTTGAAATTTTAATTGGAGAATTCTAGACAAACAGGCAACACTATAAGGGTTTTATTTTTTCTTCTAAGGAATGGAACCTTAAAAGTATAAAAACTCAAAAAAATAGTAAATGGAATTGAAATGTTTAACTTTTCAATGTTTCAACAATTTATTGAATAAACTGGACTTGTTTTGCTTAATAGGCCACTCTTTGAAGGAGCCCTTAATAAAGTTGAAAATACATCGAGTTTATCGAAAAAATTGAAATGTTAAAAAGGTAACATTTTTTTAAATTTTTTATATAAAAAAATTCATAAACAACCCAGTAAATACATTTGAACTGAAATCAGATAACATATGTAAGAAAACAAAAAGTTCACTTCAATTGATAATCTCCTTATTTGGTTAAAACTCCTGTTAGTCTTCTATTATTCATAACAACAGGTTTCTTCCATCAAGTATCATCATTACTATAATTTTGGCTGATATGAAGAAACTCTAATTTTACAGAAAGGTTTTTATTTCATATTCTAAATACAAATTCTAAATAATAATTATAAACCTTATTAATCTGTCTTATTTATTACGAAATTAATTTTCTTTAGGCGGTTTCATGGAAAGTTTGGACAACAAGTGGATTTTACAAGGAAACATACAACAGTGTGAACAATTTGAGAAAACTCCAAACACTCTCGGCCTCAAGAATATGGCTGGAGTTTTCATTTTAGTTGGTGCTGGTATAATAGGAGGAATAGGATTGATAGTGATTGAAATGGCATACAAAAAGCATCAAATTAAGAAACAAAAAAGAATGGAACTAGCCAGGCATGCTGCAGATAAATGGCGGGGTGCAGTTGAGGTAATCATATGTATACATTAAATAGTGTAGTTAAATGCAATTACATATATGAAAAACAGATCATTGAAAAGTCTCCTGTCGTGTAAAAAGGCATGCCTTGTGGGTGGCCAAAACCTGTCAATAATATTTTTTTAAATTTATGGCAAAACTTAATGAAAAACGAATCATGAGCTTTATTTGTTAACTAACTCTTACATTTAATTTATCTACTTTAATTTAGACTGAAACTCCAGGATAAAATTGAAACTACCAAATGCATGAAATCGAAAACACCTGAGAAATAAATATATTATTTTGCCCACTGCGTGCTGTTTTACGACGCCCTGTATAATGTTAGTTTTAGGGTTTGTCTACTTATTTACCTTTATATAATTCATTGTATAGCATCATTTATTTCTTAAAAGGAAGGTACAAAAAGAAAATGTTAAGAACGATAAATTACGCATAACCAAAGAGTTTTTGGAAGATGGCAGGACAGCCACTCTTGTAAATAGCTAGTTAGTTTAAAAAATAGTTTAAAGAAGTTATAATTAAAATTTAAAATGAAATAATAAGTTGAGATACTTTAACTCTGAAAATCAAAATTCAGTAAAAAGAGGTATCATTAAATCTCTATATGACAGAGCAAAAACCAACTGTTCTAACATCAATAAATTCAATGAAGAAAAAACGTTTATAAAAAATGTACTTTCTGCAAATACGTCAGAGAAATCAAATAATACACATTGTCAAATATTTTAATTTGTATCTTAGAATTGTGCCTTTTTTTCTTAACCATTGACAACGAGGTCTGACCTAGTCCCCGAAACGTTTGAAATATACAGCAATTTTCTTTATTTCTTTTTTTTTTCTTTATTTCCCAAGAAGTACTTAGACATTTAAAAATATGCAACAAATATCATTCAGAAAACAACTACATTACTTTGGCTAAGAAAATACTAAACCGATTTTAATTATGTTTGTAAATACTTATAGCCACAATATAATTGAAATAGTATTAAACAAATTCGATTCTCTTACATAATTTTGTTTCAGAAGCGCAAAACGCTGAGAGCTTCAAGTACAGCCCAACGCCGAATAAAATCCAACGGTGTGAACGAACCGTCAACTATTTCCTCCAACGTTCTGGACAAATTCAATCGAATCGGTCAGCTGTACGGGCCGGAACGAGCTTGGCCCGGTGATTCGGATATTCGGCAAAGGAGGCTGGACGACTTGGCTGGTGGTGGCATGCCGAATGTGCCCAGATATCTGCCAGCTTATACTCCTGACGTTTCTCATTTGATAGTTTAAGATAGTTGACGTTAGTGTTATTGAATATATTTCTCTAGTTACCAGAGAATTAAAAATTCTGATTCTTTATGTACTCTGTGATGTATTACTTGCTTGCAAATGATATAACTGAAGTTGTATAAAATATATTGAAAGAAAAGTGTTATAAAGGTTTCTTGATGGAAGTTCGCGTTTTATTTATCGCCGTTTTCATAAAATATCTTGACACTGTCTGGAATGTCTTCGATGACACATTACATATAATATCCAAAAAAATGTAATTGACGAAGGACCTTTAGCGGAACAATCAATAAAACATTGTATCGTCGCATAAATTAAATCACCAAATAAAAGTTAATCACTGACCTTTTACGTCGGAGCTCTGCAGGTGGTGCTTTCTTAGTTCTTCTTTCTTCAGAGGCTAGCCCCGCAACAGCAGGAACTGATTTTACAGCTTCGTCTGGACAACACGTTACACAAAAAATAGCGACGTAATGTTCATTGATTGAGCAAACAAAAAATGTGGGTTTAACAACAAATGATGCGCTTTTGTAAACACAAAAGAAACAAAATGAAAGCGGTGTAGCGGTTGTTACGACCGGAACTAATAACTCGCGGAATCGTAACACAATAAAAACAAAAAGCGGCCGTCTTAAGACGGTATCAAAAGCGTCCGGATAGCTCGGAATACAATACAGAAATCACGAATACTGTCTATATTTTACACGCAAAAAACACTTAAAATTAGCATTAGCGCGACGGAAGGTTTTGGAAAAGGTGCAGAAGTGTAAAAATCAATGAAGTAATTCAATCAAATTTAAAACAATACACTAAATAAATTGCGGGAACGCACCACTGTCCATTAGCAGAAATTGTTAACTTATTTGTAATTTTTGGTAGACGTGAAGGCAATTATCAAGCTGCTTCAAATTGATATCCTGATCAGAGTCGTACTAATCATTTCAACATTGTTCTGATCTTGAAATGACCTTGACCTTTGAGATTAGGGTTAAGGACATTCTTGACCGCAAAATTTTCCGCTTATTCGGGTTCCGAGGTCAAACGATTGTCATTTCAGAAAAATCGATTTGATATTTTAATGTTCAATGTTTGATTTTAATATTATTTTTTAAATACAGACGGGTTCAAAAAAAATTATCCACTGTTTAAAAGTCCATAACTTGCAAATTAATTGACGGAGTTGTCTCACTTTTTGTAGTGTACTTACTAGTTTGTATTCGTCACATTCAAGACAAATTTCAAGCCGATGGCTGTGTAAAGGTACGATTCCGATCCACGCGGCAGACCGCCGACAGCAAACGCTGTCGGGCTTCAGTTGTCGTCGTATAGATTCCGAAGCCGACAGCAGGCACTGCAGTTGCGTCGCAGCATTACTAACTTTTCTTCGATGTACAGCATAAATAATCAAATGTTGCAAGTTTTATTGAAAGAAGAAGGCTAGTGGTTTTGCTAATGCCGGAGGTTTATTGATTCGAGACAAATTATTATTTTTTTGTTCCCAAGTAGATGAAGTATCGTAAATCGTACCGAATAGCATAAGTATTTAATAAAAAATATAAATATACTTAGTAGTTTTGAGTTATTGAGAGATCTCTTTCCAAATATCTTCTTTAATACGTGCATCTGTACAATTATGATTTTTGCTATAATATAAACAAGGATTTTTTCTGTGTTCTTTGGGAATTACACCACATAAACTTGAATGTCAGTATGTTTAAAAAAATCCAAACGTTTCAAGGTCTAAATCAGACCCCGTTTTCAATGGTATTAACACAAATGAACAAGAAATTAAACAATTAAAAGGAGTCCTAATGAAAAATTTAGTATCACAATTTGACATTAATGTCTGATAGTCAAACTGATATACCTAAGGAATTTACAGCAAATTTGATATATACAGGGTATCACTAAAAATTCTAAGGATCATGTGAAATAACAAAGCTTCTTTCAAATTGAAAAAATCTGAAAAAGTTATCTTTAGAAATTCCAGAAAACAAATAAATACGGATATTTATACACTAAATTAATAAAATTTTCGCTTTCTTGGTCTGACTACACGTGTATAATGTCTAACTGCAACGGCAATACTGTGATTGTGGCGGTAGTGCAGTCTGCCGCTTCGCAGCAAAACAGGTGACGTCCTGTCGCACGGCAGTTGTAGTCATATGTCGGAATTGGTCTCATATAAGTTTTACTGCAAAGTATTGCCGTCTGCTGCCGCGGCACATGCTTTTACCGTCTTCCGCGTGGATGGGAATCGTACCTTTAAAGTCTTGTGTTACAACAATTGACTCGCTCAGCACAGAAGACTGTGAGATAGTGTGCCCGTGAAACTGGAGTGAGTCGCTTAAGTGTTCGGCGAATTTTGAAGAGAACAAAGTGGAAGTGCTACATCCCAAGATTGCTACACGCAATGAACGAGGACGACCCAGATCGCATAACGGAGTACAGCGAGTGGTTTAATAACATGTGCGCAACGATGAAGAGTTTGCAGAGATTATTGTGTGGTCTGATGAGGTACAGTTCAAACGCAATGGTATAGTAAATCGCCACAATTGCATCTACTGGGCCCGAAAATCCCAACGTTCATGTAGACATAACCGTGAATTTGCCAGGGGTAAATGTGTGGTGTGGATTGTCTTACCGGGGCTTGATTTTGCCATTTTTCTTTGACGGCACAAGTTACTGGTTAGGTGTACCGCCAGAATCTTCAGACATACATTTTACCTGCCATCCGAGATTTGTATGGAGATGGAAAATTTTACTTTCAACAAACTGGTGCCCCAGCTCCTAAAACAATCGCATTAGCGCTTATCTCGACGAAAATCTACCAGGAAGATAGGCGGTAGAGGTGCTGCAGAATATCTACCACGTTCCCCGGAGTTAACTCCTCTGGACTTTTACCTGTGGGGAACACTATAGGACGTCGTTTATCGATAAAAGTCAAGCAGATTGGATGAACTTCGAGAATCCATCGTACATTGATGTGCAAAAATCCAAATGAACACGTTGCAGTCAGTAGTTCGTGCTCGTGTTGCAGTTCGGCGGCATCATTTGTGTGTGGATGTTAATGGTGACCATTTCGAACACCTACAGTGATATCTTTAAGTTAGACTTTAAGCTACATTTTCACCAAAAATGAGACAACTTCGTTAATTAGTTTGCAAGTTATGGACTGTGAAATAGTGGATACATTTTTTTTTGTAAAGGATTGGCCCATTTTTTAAAGATGAGTATTTATTAATGAACAAATTCAAAATAAACAATAAAAAGTGGAAGTGTCCAAGTTTTTTTGGAATACATTATAAATGTTCAATGTGTCTACCATCTGCTGCATGGCAAACATCTATGCAGTAGCCGAACTCGTTCCAAACACGAGCAGCTGTATCTACTGTTACTGAGTGCACGGCAGCTGTGATACGGTTCCGTAGATCATCCAGACTTATTGTTAGAGGTGGGAAGTAAACAGCTGCCTTAACATAACCCCATAAGAAGTAGTCACATGGGGTGAAATCAGGAGATCTCGGTGGCCAGAAGTGTAGAGCAAGGTCTTCATTTCCCATGCAACCCCTCCAGCGTTTAGGAAGGGATGCCGAAACTTTGAAACTTCCTTTTTCCAATGATATAAAGATTGTTCATTTTGGATTTGAATTTTAATTACTATTCATTTTTAAAAATAGGTCCATGATTTATAATATATAACATTAATAATATCATATGGAACTACGACATCAAAAATATAACGTGGATGTACCTACATCCTGAACCCATCAAGCTAAGAATAGATACACCATTCCATAGAGCAAAATTGAACTCAGTTCCGAACATAAAATTCAATAACAATCCACTTACACTATCACGTTATCACAGTTATAGAAGAATAATTGACAAGACTTTAACAAGAAAATTGGTAGTGGTAAATTATTTAAACACCAGCAAAAATAAAAAATGAAACTGATGAAGAAATCATAATGGAAAACTTGTAGAGAATCAGAAATCCTTCTTAATGACTGTTTATACGTCCTGATTGAACCATTTTCACCGAAAAAAGTCAGAAAAACTGACAAAAAGTGGATTTTTTTCAAAAATTGATAACTATCGTTGATTCTAGCAACTAACACTGAATTTTAATCATAGTCAAAATGATAGCTTGTAATCTTAAGTTTATATAGGCTCACGATGTATGTTGGAGAATATGTAGTTTTTGAAGAATTGTAATTTATATAATTTAGAGACATTTTACATAGCCCGCCATATTAATCAAGCTAGCCCGATCGGAATATTTTGAAAGTTCATATATTTGACTTCAATTTGTTTATCTTGGATTTTCGTTATAAGGCCGGGAAATTGTATTATGTTTTATTCTCAGCAGTTTATTTGGTTTTTATTTACCTATTATCTGTGTATATTGGCCTATATTTCCATTGGATTATTACGTTAATGGTTATCTGAGGAAAATTAAGAGTCCGTCATTTTAGCCAATATTCTCAAGAACTGTTAATACATTTTATGATACTGCAACAAAAACTCAACGAAGTGAAGTGTACTTTATAAGCTTTCAGAATACATTTTGTATGTCCCTATCGAAGGTGGTTAATACGATACGTTCTGAAAAAAATTTCTACAAATGATTAAAACCGCAATTCTGCAAGATCTATTTAACGGAAAATATCGATCTATATACTATCATTAGGAAAAAGATTTACGTAGAAGCTTTCATTACAACGAATTAATAATTTTTTTAAAACCACTTTATAAGGGTTGTTCCAGCTGTTCCACAAGAAGATAAAATAAAAAATTTAAATAACCACCGATACAAAAACCTCCAAAAGTAAAAAATACTCATTATTCGAACTGGTTACGTTCGGGATTTCATTCCTAAGACAAGTACTCATTTTGCGAACCAGCTCCAATGGAGCAGGTCTATTATTTGGGTGCCACCTCTACCACTCAAACGGACACAAAGCGCTATCTACCGGACCCAATTGTGCATCTACATTATCCGGAAACCCACTCAAACTCACAAACATTAAAATCGGTCCAGCCATTTAGAAGTTCAAAAAAGTTTTCCTAGAACCCACCTGCTGCGCCACCTACCTGGTCCAATTGTGAATTTAAATCATCCAGAGACCCAATCAAACACACGCAAAAAAATCATCAAAATCGGTCCAGTCGTTTAGGACCAATTAAAAAAATCTCAGTAAGGCCCTTTTCTCAAGTAGAAAATGTGCAAATAATCTTCAAACGGATAAACAAATTTTCATAAATTATAGCTAAGGACCATCTCGATCACGTCGATGTTTAAAACACAAAGAACCGCATGGAAATCGGTCCATTCGTTTAGGAGCTACGATGCTACAGACACACAGATCCACACATTAAATTAGAAATTTAATTTTGCGTCGGGGTTTAAAAAGGCTACGGTCAGGAATTATAAATAATTATTTTGAAGATTTTCTGTTTCTCTACAACTATCGATTGACATTATAAATGCAAAATCACTTTTCTCAATATAAGTAAAAAACAATCCATATTTTTGGACTTCTTAATTTTCAAATAATTTACTTCTAGAAGTTTGCTGTTAAAATTATGTCAATTATGGCTTATTAAACTATTAATGGTGTAAGCGGCTTGCTGTTGAATTCTGTCACTCTCTATTGACTGGTGTAAGAAGAACAGAAATAAACTCATATTTAAGGAAGGCTAATTCATGAAATAATGTTAGAATACAGCTAAATAGGTGATGGTCATTATCTGCAGAGTGCTTCACCTTTTAGAATAGGATTAGGATAATTACACCAGTAATATTTGTACTTGTAAAAATTCTTATTTATTAGCAAAAATGCCTCAACAAAAAGTATAAAGTAAAAAATGTGATGTTTTAAACGATCCCCAACATTTCATAGCTCCAAATATTTCATATAACAATATAAAAGCTGATCCCAAAATTGGCGAATAAAAAGTTTCTGTTGTGATTACTGAAGTCCAATGGAGTCGATGAGTGATTGAACTTTAGTGATGTATTGTTCTTTGGCTGCGTCTTGGGAAAGACCCTTTCTGGAATTCCAGGCATCCCACTTGGCTTTACCTTTAAGATCTAAAAGACCTGGACGATCTGGAATGACAAAATCAGGAGTTTAACGAAAATGAGGAAATGGAAAATATACATTTAAAAGCCTCTTAGATTGAATAAGAAAAACTCAAATCTATTGGCTTGGAAAATAGATAACAAATTTCAAACAAGGTGAAATGTCAGCTTCCATAAATTCATGCTTTATTACATTACAAATGATCAAAAGTAATTTACTCAGGTTACAAAGTCAAACGAATTAATCCTTTATACAATATGTCAACACACTTATCGCAATTTTCCTGAAAACTGGCATGTCTTATCATTTCTTGGTTATTTACTAATTGATCCTACATTAGGATAATTTATAACACATCATAAATACACTTTGCCATTAAATATATAAAAATAACTCGAATATTTGTAATTAAATTATATCCAAAATGAAAGTTGGGAATTGTAAAAAATTGTTTATATTTTACCTGTGTTCACATCTCCGATACTTCCTTGTTTGTAAAGTGAATATATTTCTAGTAGGTCTTGATCTGATGGTTTGCTTTTCAATTTTTTTACATCTTCGGCGGCTTTCTCGAATTTCTGAAAGAAATAAACAATGTACATTAGCTCTAATTCCAGATAATAGTAATAATTTGTTTCAGATTACACTCTAATGGTGTATTCAGTATAATTTCGTTGAAAGTGGACGATTTTCTACAATACTCGATTAAATAGACTTATTTCAAGTTAAGAACAAAAGGAAGAAAGAAGTTAACATCTTAAATTCAGTCAATTTAAATAGTAACCACAAGAAAAAAGAGAAAAAATATTTGAAGATACAAAAAAGAAAAGGAGGCCGTTGAGGAAACAAATAACGATTGGAAGAACTGAAGGAGGATTGAAATTGAAATAATAAAAAATAAAATCAAAAAAATACCAACATGAAAAATTCGGAGATATAAAAACTGGGACAACATTTAAAAACAGAATACAAGGGCAACTATTTAAGCAAGGTATGTATTAGAAATTTACACAAATTACAAAGGAAACTAAAATGAGATGAAAGCCGAAAGGAAATAAAAATATAAAAAGGACAAGAATCAATTCTATATGATACGAATACTTAACGAAACAAGGAACGAAAAACAATCAAAATAGGCTCAGAGAAAATGCCAGATATAAACAAGATATGCATTGAGTCAGATGAAAAACGGTAGAAGACCAGGAGATGATCAGATAGTAAAACCTGCCATGAGCCATTAAAGCTTCCCTTAAAATTGCTGACTTCCTCCCCCTTACCAAAAAATTTCTAATTTCTCCCTCTCTCTAGGAAAATATTTTTCCGATTTGTCTAGGATAAATTCAGTCAATATAAAAAAATTCTAACAAATTATTTAGCTAATAAGGCCTTTTATGCTATAAATGAATTCTTTAGTGACCTAGACAGGGTATGACTGAGTTAAAAAATATGTATGTATTTAATTGAAATATGTACGATAGATACTGTTTAATTCTGTGTGTATTATTTGACATTGTACCATGGCAATCTTGGCTTTTTAGTATAAATAAAATAATATCTATCTATCTACTATAAAGGAAGAACAAGTCGAAATTTAACGAAATGTGATTTTTTTCAAGGCATGTACATTAAAGCGAGGAATCCGGAAGAACTGGAAAAATATTATCTCCCTTACTCTTATTAAGGTTTGATTTGTCTTTTTTTAGCTAGTATTTGGGTTTATTTCTAAGTACTTATCATTTTAATTTTCATCAAGAATCAACTGTCATAGTGGTGGTTTTGTTTAAAATTGTTATAGTGTATTTCTGAACACGAATTATCAAATAACAAAAAGAAATAATGCACATCCCAGTTTTAATATTGTAGTGCTTAAAAATAATGTATAAAAACTTTAAATTGTTCAGTTCTTAAATTTCCACACCTTTCATAACTTAGAAACAACCCTCAACCTTAGTATGTTCCCATTTTATGTCAAAATTCCAATATGAGATTATGTTATACACAAATAGATTTAATAATAAATATAACAGTATCCGTCAATTTATTGACTGGATTTCATGAATAATTTCTGTATATACTCAGCGATATCAATGAAGGAAGCAAAACAACGTTAAAGGGAAGTCTATATTGTAATTCTTATTAAGAGAGTAAATGTAGAAAATATAGAATATCGGTTAATCATACATACAATTTACCTTTTAATCTATAAGTTAAATTTAATTTTCTGTTACGTTATTTGTAAACATTTAACCAGACAATTTTGATCGACAATCCAAAACTATTACATCACTTCGCTACAAAAGTGCGTACCTGCACCATTTACACCTTAGCGGTTATATAACGACTATACATATTAAGTTTCACGTTAATTCTTCCGATTGGGAACGGATGTTAGCAATTCAACACAAATTTGGTATAGAAATTAAGGCCAAAATTTTCACTATTAATCTAGATTAATCATAATACTGTAATAGAGTTATTGTAGGTAGCGACGAATGCAAAATGTGATTATTGGATTTTATATTCATTTATCTTTTTTTTTTAATAAAATCTCCCATAATAACAACACAAATCAAAAAAAGTTTTAGTCTGAAGCTGGTAGACAATGTAACACTTTCCTCGAAGTTTCCTTGAACTTCGATCGTCTTGAAATGATTGATCTCACAACGTTTCAGTAGCCTTGAATCTGCGATCGTCATCTGGTGAATGATGGGAAACTCAGATTATCCCTCGTATTTATATTAACAGGTCATGCTCATTGGGTTGCTTATTCCCCTGTCTCGTCCGTACCTGGCGATTGGTTGTCGGTGATGCCTAGCGGCAGTTGCTCAAGAAAATGTCTCCAAACGTTTTTAATTTGGACGCTGGGCTCGCGGATTATATTCTCATTAGAGATTATGTCTCTATGAAGACTACATGCATTTCTGGAGCATATAAACCGATCACAACCATCCATCAGATTCAAGATGGAGTGGGAAAGGACTAGGACTGGAATAGAAACAACAGCCTACAGAAATGGCTACACATTTGTATGTGTACACTAGTGCTCTAACCCCCCATCAACAACGAAAACTGGCATCAAAACACCAGTCCATAGAGCCAAAAATATTTGCAGCAAAGCAGAGTCCCAAAAGAAGAACTTAGAGAAGACCTTTTGACGAAGGGATATCCGGAAACCATCATTAACAAGACATTTGAACAACTGGATAAACCACCTAGGCAGGAAGAGGAAACCACGATAGCAACCGTATTACTATCATACACTAAAGGCTTGTCGGAAAAAGTTAGACGTATTGGACACGGATATGGAATGAAAATGGTTTTCAAAAGCAACAACAACTTGAGGAGCATTGATCACAAAAACAAAGCCGGATAATTCTGCAGTACCAAAAAACTGTATGTACAGCATATCCTGTGAATGTGACAATCTCTACATTAGGGACCACTGGAGATAAGGGTTAAGGAGCATCGCATAGCTACTCAAAAGGGGGAGCTAACAAAGTCTGGATTAGCTAATATCGCATGGACCGAACAGCATAACATCAACTGGGACCAGGCAAGGCGATCGCCCCCACCGAGAGCCTCAAAGTTAGAAAATTTAATATTAAAACGAGGTAATTTTAACTCCAAGTCTGGAAGAACGTCACTATGGGTTTAAACCACATAACGACATTTTAAATGTAATAGTCTAAGAAATATGAGTTTAAAATTATATTTTGGTAAATTTAGTACAGGATCGCCTCCCCTGAAGCATGAAATCACCTCCCCTGAAGCATGAAATCGCCCCCTGAAACGTGAAATCCCCCCCCCCAAGCATGAACCCCCCGGAAGCCGGAAGAACCTGCCTGGATCCGCCCCTGGTGCATGCACGAGATTGCATGTAATTCTAGCCAATGATATGTAGCATGATGGGGCACCACCATATTTTTGGACGTGGAGATCCTAATGGTTGACCACCTTGTTCACCTAACATAAATCCTTTACATTTTATTTCTGAGGGTATTTGAAGGAAATTGTTTACAAAATGCTTGGTTATACAAAATGCAAAAAATACACAAAGGATTTCGAGGATTTAAGGCAAAACATCATGTTTGTAACGGGGTGCAAAAATTCTTATTCAGATCAATTCTTTATTTGATAATTTTTTAGAAGTTTATGGACATTGTTTATTATCTATATATAAATAGGCAAAGGCAAAACGATTAGGTATCATTTTCACCTCTGTCTCTCAACCGAATTTCTTCATTTTTGTTTTGTTTAGTAGCTACTGGCGACCTTCAGTTCAGAATGCTAATATTAATTTATAATATTGGTTCATTCATTAAATAAAATATAATAAAAATTCATAATTTACTTCTATACTGTCAACTCCAAACAACTGACAGCGCCGCCGCCGCCAAAACGTCAAAACATTGAGTAAGTATATATAAAAGGACCGATCGTTAGATGCTTCTATATACTTAGAGCTTGTACTTCTGGAAGTGGCATGCAAGCGTTGTTATTGTTTAGTGGTAAAATAGTCAATGTAGTAGATCAGTATTGATTTTTCGGACGCGTTGCAGTAACTTTCATATTAACTATTCTGTTTTCAATGTGAATTTAATTATTAGATTAATATATTATTATCACAACCTTCCCGAAAGTATTGTGTAAACAATTGTCAGACACCGGACAATAGAGAATATATTAAATATTTAAGTTCTCCTAGGGTTGTTGGTCCTCTCTTTTCTTTAATATTCCTGAACTTGATTGAAACCACAAATGACGAAAACTTTTAGGTTGCAAAGAACAATTTTTCAATTATTATATCGAATATTTTGCCAGGAACGGTTCCAGCCAAAAATTTGGGAGGGTCAATCTTTGTCAAAAATATTTCGAATACCGATTTGATTACATTTTTATTTTCTTTCTATTTCAATAGATTTGTCAATATGAGTGAACAATTTTGGTAATTACATCTACTTCTCCGATTTCTCCACAACTCTGTTTCTTATAAAATTATAAATATTTACAATGTCATGAAATAGGGTTGAATTTCGACCACTGGGCGACCAGAAATAAATCTGCATGAAAAAAGTTTTGTAGATTTTCTCCGAATCGCCTTAATTTATAAACAATATTTAAGACACTCTATCAGGAAACTAATACGAATGACTTCTGCAAATGCCGATGAATAAAACATGAATGAATTAATGTTTTTAAGTCAATAGTATTCTTATCTTATCAATATTGAGATCAAATACAGTTCGCCGATATTTGAGAAAGTCAATATTGACTGGGCCACAAACGATCAGCGCGATCAATAGTTTTGTAACTCGTAACAGTAAGTAGACGAAACGCACTGTCATGATTTTAATCAATCGTGTCCTAGTTAATGCGTTTAGAGTCTTGAAAACTTTCGAACCAATCAATGAAAAAGCACGAAATTTTTTTGCACAATGTAGTACGAGAATGGATAAGCAAACATTTGATACTGCAGCTAAATTATCAAAGGATGCTAGCCAATATAAAAATGTTTAAAACTTTTTCGTGCGGCTTGAAAGTAAAACCCTATAGACAATACCCAGTTTGTGCTGCTAAACAGTGTGTTAATAAAAATCGTTAGTATAAAATTGTATTGAACAAAACACCCAGAAATCAAAGATAAAACGCGCTACTGTATGGATTATTCAGTACTAATCAATACTACTACAATAGCACGCGTAAACCGTGCAACAATACGAAAAAAAGCCAAACTCAGTATCAGTAGTACACAAACAATTAATGTTTTTAAAATGCAGTGATCGAAAACATCAGATTTGTATTAAAGTTTTTAAAATTCAATTATCTTAACATTATTGCCAATTATTTGTTTTATTTGGCAATTTTCATTGTTAACTTATTATGCAACTTTTGTATAAACGATTTGTGTCAGATCAACTGCTTTTTACGAATTTCACAAGTTGTTAAAAAAATAAACTTGTAGGTTTACTAACAAATTTCTACAGCAATTAATCATCGTTGGCGCCATATATTTGCTGAAAGGATCGAAGAAAAACATTGTAATTGATTGACAAAAGCACACTATTGGTTAAATGACTATATCATAGCCACATTTGGAACAATGATAATCCACAAGCCATCGAAACACCATTACATCCAGAAAAAAGTCACCGTTCGCTTGCTTTATAAGCCGGTGGAATCATACGAGGCGTGTTTTTTAAGTAAGTACCGTTGTGAAATTAAAAATAGATGTGCAAAGTTAAATGAATAATTTTACTTTTTACATGAAATCTGTACATTCATCTACTTCTCTACATAACTACTTCCAATATTGAGGCACTTGTCATAACGTTGTCCCAGTTTCTGAATACCCTTCTCATAGACGTCGGCCGCCTGACACTGCATCACAACTGTTTTGCCTTCGTCATCGTCTTAAGACGCTGACCGCCCAAATGTTTCTTCAAGTGCAGGCTACAGTTTCCCATTTAAAAGATGTGATGAGATCTTTGGTCTGATTAGCCACATGCGGACGGGCATTGTCATGCAGTAAAACAATGTCCTTGCTCAACTTGTCACGTCTTTTGTTCTGAATTGAACGGCGCAGATTGTTTAATGTCTTACATTAAGCTGTTGCATTGATTGTCTCATTACGAGGCAGAAATTCCACAAGTAATCTTCCTTTTCGCTCCCAAAAAACTGTAGACATGATTTTCCGGTCAGCTTAAACTTCAGTTTTCTAGGTGAATCTGAATGCCGCCGTTCTATGGACTGTTGCTTTGATTTTGGGGTGACGTAGGCCACCCATGTTTCATCGCCCGTAACATGATTACTAACATTTCATCTCTCACTCGGAATGCATTAATGTTGAAGAAGGGTTAAACAACGTCGAGGAGAAAGACGTCAACCTCAATTTGATGTTGATGGAAGTAGGTCATTACAGCGCAACGTTGTGGAGGTAAGGCAAGTAGTGGAGCCGTATGTGCCCCCTCTTGCCTTAATCGGCTTATGGATCCCATCTTTCAACAAGATAATGCTCTGTCTCATGGCCACCTTTTGGAAGAGACCCATGTGAATCTGTTGCCATGGCCGCCCAGATCCCTCGATCTTTCGCGCATAAAACATATTTGGGATATTATGGGTAGAAGGCTCGGAAATTTAACCCAGCCCGAACGGAATTTGGAGGTTCTAAGACATGAAATACAGGTAGCTTGTATTCCTCAAGGAGAAATAGACCTACCTTATTGAATGAATGCCAAAACGTGTTGGAGAGTGTATAAATAGCAGCGGCGGACAAATACATTATTAACAAACTTAATTAATCATTTACTCCTTACTATAGCATCTATGTTTTACCAAAAGAATGTTTAAACCACCTTCTGGGTGTTGCGATGTATGTAAACAATTCTGCAAAAATTAATACGTAAGTATATTTATTTTATATATGTTAATGTGATATGAAAAATACATATGATAAAATTCTTTTTAATGAGGTGCAGTGATTTATAACGGAACATAAATCTTCATTTTTATAATTGGACTGAAACAATGCATTTTAAAACATTAACCGTTAAAATTGCCCAAATAATTCACGCGAATGAATGTATGAATATTAGTGGTTATGATTTCTGGCCTCGAAAGTTTAACCTATTTTGGATAATTCAAAATATGCTCAGTTTATAAGAATTAATGTCGGATTTGAAACAAATCATAACCTTCGTAAACTAAAGTATTTAAAAAATTGACCTTAGAAACAATGACGGAGTATTATGTACTCATGCCATCTTAAGCACCATATAATATAAATAAAAAAATATTCTTTTGACCGTTGATATTAGAAGATTGTGGTTTGCTTATCGACTAGATAGATTTATACCTATTCCTATATTAGATTTGTTGATTGAAGAATAAACCTCTTATTTCTTAAAATTTCTAAAATATTACCTACTCGGATTTACAAAGAAAAAATTTTGTGTCGCTAAATTTAAATAATATCTAGTGTTTAGCAACAATTTTAGTAACATTCATTCACACTGATACTTTCTTCTCAGTAACTATTCAACTTGCATATTTCTGTTGTTTAGAGAATTAAAAAAGTTAATGAGATGACTCCGTGAAAAGTTAGTAAGATGATATAGTGAAAACGATCCCAACGCTTTTTGTTATGTTTATGACGAGTACCTCTACGGTGAAGAAGTTTCCTTAAGTTTTTATCAGAATTTTTGCAAATTGTGTAAACATTTAAGGTAATAGACAAACGGTAAAAGCATGGCCGTAGCCAGCGGAAGGGTTCAAGCCCCCCTCCCACGAAATTTGGGATCGAAGATTCAAGTTTTTTCATAAAAATATTTTTTTTCTATACATTTCTTATATACTGGAAGTACATGATTAGAAAAATAACTTTCGGGTCCTAATCAACTCATCAATCATAAAAAAATGCTAAAGTGATCAACCCCCACCTGAAAAAAAATTCTGACTACGGCCATGGGTAAAAGAACTAAATTGATTGTTAATTGGTGTTTTATTTGTGATTTGATTAAACTTAAAACATACTAAGACGACTATTATTTATGTTCAGTCAAGGTTCATTATATACATAGTAATAATTGAAAACAGTTGTAATAAAAAATAAAAACACCAAGTGCATGGGGTATGCAGAATTTTTTAACAAGTGGTTATTTTTTTAAATGGTTTTTCGATAATTAACTGATATTAACTACAACCGTCCGTTCCACAAAATTGTGGCAATTACGGTTGTAGTTAATAAGAGTTAATTATTATAATGAATTTCGGAAGAAGTCAATGCATTTTGTAGAGGAATTGTACTTTCAAATTTACATGGGGCACCCTCAAGGATAGAATCTATTCCACAAAAAAATCACTAAAATAGGTTCACAAACAGCGAAAATACAGCATAACATACATATTAAAAAAATGTGCGACTTGAGAACCTGGTGGTTTTTTGAATTGGGTTAAAAAGTGGTCTATCCGGGTTTAAAATCTACCTATTCCTCACTCAGTTGGCTTCACCTTTTCGTCGCCAGTTTAATCTTTCAAAAACAGAATGTTGTAGCTAAATTAATATAAAGAACTCAACCTTTTACAAAAAAGATTAGAACTATGAGATGCAGACTCAAAGAAAGGGATTTATGTATTCTAGGCTAAGTACTAAAATTACATATCGTAGTTAAGATAAATACATAAAAAAAACAAAAACCGACTTCAAAAAAACTAAAAATCATGAAATAATTTTTGCTACAACAATTAAATACTTTTTATGAAGTCGGTGTCAAGCTAAAGTGAAACTATTTTGGGAAGTACATGTATAAGTTGTACTTCGCAACTTCGCTGTTCAAATTGGCACCGACTTCAGAAAAAGTATTTAATTGTTGTAGCAAAAATTATTTCATGTTTTTTAGTTATTTTTTTTAAGTCGTTTTTTTTAAATGTCTTTGTTTTACAATTTTCAGTGAAGCAGTGGATTAATTGGATGCAGTTTTCAAATCTAATTTAACTTTTTCGATATTGTCTAAAATAAGGTGTTTTACTTTCATTTATTAGCTTGACCAACCTCGTTTACTGTTGAATAGACTAACTTGTTTTCTAGATATATGTATTAAGAAAATTTGTATATGATTTTAACTTGCGTGGATCCACTGTTGTAATCAAAATTTCCTTTGATGACAAACCTCGTCTACAATTAAAAAAGTGACTGGAACGATTACTGTTTACGTTTTGGGCTATGCAAATTTGTTTCTATTAAAATTATTAATAAAAAGAAATCGTTTGATTTATGAGTACATACTGTATATATATATTAACTGACATTTATTTTGATTAATTCAATCTACAATTTACCCCAAGTTCAGAACATTTAATACTAGCAACTCCATCAAAGCTTACCTACTGTATAAGAATGTCGTTAAAAAAGTTTTCTAAAAAAACGGTGTTATTAAAAAATATATGGGACCACTCTGGGATCCTCCGGAACTAATCCAATTCCTGTTTAATTTATTATACCCCTTGTTCCGAACAGAAATTTTATACATTTTTTTAATACCAGCGACTTCATCAAGTTTTATTGTATAGAATATAGAAAGTCGTTAAAAAAATTCCGTTTTTTTTCTAAGAAACGATACAAGCTATGTTATTGGAAAAAATGTGGGACCACTTCGCGATATCCCGGAAGTAATCCAATTTCTTTTCAATTTATCCCATGTTCCAAATATTTTTTTACATATTTTTAATACCGGTCAAACTTCCTTGAGCCCTTTGCGAGTAATCGCTAAACAAACATAAAAAACAGATTCAGAGGAATTGGGAACCTTCTTCTTTTTGTTAAAAAAGATTAGTGATGTGGCGTTATTAACATAGCTGCTATTAAACAACTATTATTTACTCGATAACAATAACAACTGTTATTGTCCACTAAAAATAACAGATAACAGATATACGTTTATATTACTGCTTAGCGCTTATCGAACAATAACGTAACAGTCCTAACCTCAACTGCCTTTTCGTTTTCGAATAGCAATAACAAATCGGCCGAAAACTAAACGAGTGGAAAAGCAGTTGTTTTATTTGTTTCGACCGATGAAGTGGTTTTCACACTCAACGTTTCTGTTCGTGTTTGTCGTTAAAAAAGAACCGTAGGCTGAATACCATAAGCTGTTAACTGAACGCGCTGAACGGCTAAGCAGAAAAGCATTCTTGAAAAATTTAACGGGAGTTTGTTTGATCTGCAAATGTAATAATAGCGTTCAGATATACTTTCGTTCGTCGTTGTCATTGTTGAAATCTTGACAATGTAATTATAACTGAGGAAATTGGAAATAGATTATGACTGATATGTATTAGAAACTATATTATGGGTTTATATTTTGTTATTATTATAATGGTTTATGTTCATGAAAAAAACTATATTTAAATTGTTTTTACAATATTAACATATAGTGAATTAGTTCTTTACATTAATCCTTAGTATTCCTGTTCTGTAAAAAAAGATTTTTTGTGAGAAGGTTCCATTGAATGTGAGAGTATGGTATAATTTAGGTATGAGATTGGGGTCAGTGGGATATATTTTTTTGTACTTTATCAGTAGATAACCACCTTCTATGACGTGTTTTTTCCAGTTTTTGAGAAAAGTCTCTTGCAAGACAAGTCTTAGCAACAGTGCCAAATAATCTCTCCGCATAATTCCTTCAATTTGGAGAGTTATATTCATTAATATAATTGAGAATTACGCCAGAATTAAATATATAATATTTCCATAAGAACACTATCAATATTAATCGCAAAAATACAAAATTGTAGGAATAAGGAGTCTTACAAATATATTCTATATCATACTAAATGTGAAGATCTCTATCATATTAGTAACAGAAATGAATTTTGCATATTTTAGTTTGTTTCCAAGAGATGGTAATTTTCAGCATAAAAAATATAACTGTTATCTGTTATTTTCAGTTGTTATTTGCAAATAGCACTAACAATAGCAACAGTTATTTAAATATAGCAGTTTTGCCCATCTCTAAAAAAGATGTACATTTTCCTCAGAAAATATGTGTCAAATGGAATTCCCAGAAGGCTTACATAAAATTTCATATATTTTGTACAATAATATATAAACAAAAATGGGCAAACCGCATTCAAGGATTTTTAATGTTGATTAAGTAGCAAATTACAAGAACGGCTTGGCTTGTAAATTTCTATACTTTCTAGGGTTTCAATGAATGGCATAAAATTGTTACAATGAATGATTTCTGTTTCTGGTCATTTTGAAAGTATGCCCTGAAGTAAGAAAATGGTTAGCAGTTGAATCCGTTTATTTTTTAATGTCAAAAGAATTTTAGTGTCTGTTTCAAATGTTTTGTCGTCATATATTGATTTGATTCCGTTAGAAAATGGCATAGTTTATTGTCGAAACTAGTCACGGTTCTGTATTTATTTAATTAATAAATAAAATACTATATCACAAGGTAACGGCTTTTACCTTAAACTACTTAATTATTTATTGGGTCAAAAAGTGGCTACATAAAATATTCAAGTTTCTCTGTTTGTAGGATAGCAAAGATAGGAACAATCATCATATTAAAGTTCTAAAACTGTCAGATAATTGAACATCACTGCATTTTAGTGAAAAATGTAAAATAGGTATTGTAGCCAAGACCGATATAAGGCACAAATAATGTGTTCAAAACTATGCCCTAAAAGTTACAAGATTATCGTCAACCGATTTAAGAAAAAGAAATGAGCATTTAGAAAGTTATAGTGTAGCCGTAATTGGCCTTATAAGTAAATGTTCTAATTAGTAGTTTAACCAAAATGTTAACTCTACGATTTTGTGTTTTGTATTGTGTCGTTATTCTAGTTATATTAAAATTTTTATGTTTAGTAATGTTAAACCCCCTGCTTAGAGTACGTGTACACTGAATAAGTCGAATTATATGTTTACTGAAGGTGGGTTTTTCACTTCGAGGAATCACTAACCGCACGAACAGAAATCCAACTACTGGTATGAGATGTTGTCAAGCATGGTTTAAGAATACACAAAATCGGAGAAAAGTAGACACTGGACGTCGAAGGTGCACATATGAAGTTAAAAATCGAAGTCGATGACTTATGGCCTTAGAGACTCATTTTCGATTATTCCAAATTTCGCTGATTAGAAGAACAAAGCCATCTTGCAAGTGTCTGAATGGTTTACTGCTATATGGGTATGGGGTGGTATTGCACTTGGAAGTAGGTCACCTTTAGTCTTTGTCCGATGCAACATGACACTACATTATCTTAAGGAAGTAGTGGAGCCGTATGTACTCAGTTACCTTCATCGGTTCATGGATTCCATATTTCAACAAGATGTTGCTCGAGTTAGTTTAAACTTTTTTGAAGACGACCACGTGAATCTGTTGCCATGGCCGCCCATAGAACGTGTTTAGGATATGCTGGGTAGAAGGCTCGGAAATTTACCCTAGTCCCCACGGACTTGGAGATTCTAAAACAGGAAATACAGGTAGCTTGGGATATAGTATACCTCAAAAAGAAATAGACCACCTTATTGAATCAATGCCAAGACGTGTTGGAGAGTATATAGACAACGGCGGTGGACAAACGCATTATTAACAAACTCAATAAAAAAATGTAAACCCTTTGGTATTTTTTATTCAAATTTTAATCGTTTACTTCTTACTATCGCATCTATGTTTTACCAAAACAATATTAAATTTAAACGTCTCCTTCTGAGTGTTTCGATTTTTTTATCAGTGAGTATAATAAACTTCGAAGCCGTATTTTTCATTTTTTGTGAAAATTCGTCAAATCTTTTATAAAAGATAGGATGAGGGGTGTGAATTTGATGAAAGATTTATGTAAAACCTATATTTTATAACAGATTAGGTATTACACAATCAAATATATGTGACAAAAATGTTTTCATCATGGAATTTTTTAAAATATTTGATAATAGTGGCCTAAATGGGATATTTGTCAGTGAAATTAATATCTTTTCAAAATACATTACCCCAAAATAAAGTTCAAAACTGTTCGTCACCTTTTATATTCAACAAATCTTCAAAAACTAATGTTTGTTGGAATCTTTTCATTTATTTAATATTCATTAGCAAACCGTATTACGTCAGGTAAAAACTATTTATATTAGGATTAACAAAATCAGATTTGCAACTAAAGGTCAATATTGGGTGATTTTATAAAATGTAAACTTTATTACAAAGATAAAGGTGAATGGTTTACCTTAATCTGTCGTTAAGGAATACATTTATGATTGTTAATACTTGTTAATTTCTAATGATATCAAAAAGGTCCAGCTTATATATTAGTTTCACTTGTGAAAGATTTTGAAATATTTGTCGAAAATATGACTTTCACTCAAAAGATGTTCAATATAATTGTAACTGTTTTTTTTTTGTTTCAATAAACCTGTGGATCTAGTGTATGTCAGCTGTCAAAGAAGTAAACGATCCTGGTGAGAATACAAGGTCATAGTAATGCAAATTTGTAGTCATTTAAATTACATACAATTGAATTAAAGGTAACTTTGCTTCTAACAGGTCTCTAAGGATGTCAAAATATCTGCTTTTGTTATCTGGTTAATATCGTTTATATTTAATTGATTGGAAATTATAGATAATGTTTTAAGCGGGAGTCTGGGAATTAAAATTTGAAACCCAAATGAAATTAATTTGAGATTAGAAGGGAACGTGATGTAGTTCATTTTCTACATTATTTCAGAAGTTTTCGCACTAAATTTTAAATGAAACAAAGATTTTCTAATTTTTCCAACAATGGCGCAGTCATATGGAATAAACATGTTTAGCAAGTCTAATTAATGAGTAAATTTATTTTTTAGATTCCTAGAAAGCCTTATATATGCAGAGAAAAACCCTCACTTTATTTAGAATACTCTAGTTATCAGTCTACCACTCAATTTTTAAATTTATAATCAAAATTATTTTTAATCTTTTTCTATAAACTAATTATATTTGTAGCATATATTTTTATGATTATATGATAAATGATATAGTGAACCTTAAAGAAAATAGTTTGCGAGACAGCCTTGAGTTTGGAATTTTATCAGTGCCAATAAGAGACGAATTTGAGTACCACTTACCTCGTTCAACGACATGGTGATCTGAAATTAAGAAATTCCATGAGAAATTAATCACTATATACTATGAATTTAAGTAAAGATAAGCTTTTTGATTATATCAATTATATCACCAAAATATGGGTGCACTAATCTTTCGGAAATAGTTAAGTAAACAGCTTTTTTACATTTTATGACATTATTAAAATATGTGGAACACCTGTATGACAGACATATCGGTAGATAATCATTAAACAAACATATTAGATAAAATACAGTTTTCACAATTAAATGAGCAAAATTTCACACAGCTATTGCACCATTTTATTATGTTTTAATAGTTATATTTGTAACACAACGGCAATACACATTCAATGGTTCATATTTTAGTGAATCACTAACTGAGCTTTACGTTCTCAGTATATGTCAAAACCTCATGCCACAACTATCAGCAATACATTAATGTAAAAGTATGGCCCTAATATAGACCCTTGAGGAACCCCAAACTCACAGTATCACCTGATCTAGTATGATGGAAGAACTTCATACTAAATCATTTACCAATTTTCTTAGTAGTAGGTACTTTATAGTTTATAATAAATCACCGTATACATTTGTACAGCCATCATATATGCTCTATTATGCTGTTAACGGTTGTTGAATAAAGACCAATCTTTAAGTCTGGACTCTGTATAAAAATAATGATCGTCTCTTGTCTTGTTAATAAAGCGAGACGCATGTGTATCTAACATAAACTGTGAATTTGAAAACCACAGATTAGTAAGAAAGTGTGACAAGTCAATTTTTGAAAACAAACATTTATACACTCTAATAATAGACTACTGATAATAAATTCACTACAAATTTAAATAAAATTAAACTTTGCACACATTTGTCATTAGAATCAGAAAATTTTAAAGTGTGAACTAACTGTTTAAAGATTTTTAGTTTTGCTGGATTTCGGAAGTAGACAATCATTTTGTTTTATTAAATACGAATATATTGAATATAACTGCATTTTAGGTATCTCCTTTGGATTCTAAGTAATATTTTGAAAGTTTATGGTAGGTTTTTTTGGCGTTAATTGACATTTGCAGGAACGATTTTTTTTAGTTATAAGTAATAAAAACAATAATTTCATATTCTTTCTGTAGTAGGTATACTACATCAACTTTTCTTTTCTGAATGAGTTAAATCATTTAACTTTATAGTTAGGTACAGATTTCTTTAAAATAATCAATCCGCACTTCTATAAAAGTCTTTTTATTTCAAAGATTTTTAACGTTTCAAAGCCTAGGGCAATTACAAGAAAATGAGAACTTTAAAATATCTAAATATTTGACAATAAATATGAAGTGACGTAACTGAGAATATTTACTGTTATTTGATATATATTTGAAACAATTCTCTTCTGAATTTTATGTAGCCCTCATATGTGCACTTTGTTTAAAGTACATTCGACAAAAATACGATCAAAGAATTGTGATGTTTCATTGGCCCCAATAAAGTCATAAGGAAAAACTTCTGAACTTTCCCGACATAGGGTTTCTAAAAGGGCATGAATATTACTACTTTCATACTTAATCATCGGTAACTAGAACGACGGAATTCTACGTAAGCAGTAGCAATGCAATCACTCTCATAATGAAATTGTAGTTTGTAACCAAGGGCCCAGAGACAAATGTTGGATTTCTTCAATCAACCTGAACATAAAAATCACTTTAAATTGGTCCTTACATCAGCACCTATAGCACAAAGTGACCACATTTTCATTGATTGAGACAAAGTGGGACAAATGAGAATTATAATTTAGTTATGAAAACAGACCAATAATTCAAAAAATATATATTGCATACATTAACATATTTGTCTATAAATATACAAACATGTATTTATTGGTAGCTATAAATTTTTTATTTTAAAAAATCATGATTGGCTTCACGGGCATATTTTTGATCAGAGTGAAATACTTTGCAACAAAATACGATAATCAATTAAAATTTCGGGAAATTTCTCACATGAATTGGTAAGATTATATTTTACGCTTAATATAGAGTTTAAAGTTGTAATGTTCAACTGCGTTTTTTCAGTTGTCCATATTTTACTTATACTATCAAAACACGTTCTATTGTTGCATTTGTTGCAGGAAGGGAGAGCCCGTATTCTACAATTTTCAAAATAATTCGAGAAGTAATATTATTCTGATTAAAATGAAGAAATAACTCGGTCCATTTTTTGTCTGTTTCTACACTTGCAGAAAATCAACATTTATTTTTTTCATCATGACCCCTCATCAAACTGATCATTTTCGAAAATATTATTTTTCGGGAAATATATTTAAGAGATTGCTCCACATATTCCCATAAAATCTCCGTTTTTAATGTCACCCAATAAAAATTTTAATACCCCGAATTGAACTGTCCATTCTTCAAGTTATTCCAAGCAGTAATTTTAAAAAATGCGGACTTCGTTCAGAAAATCTGGTCATTTTTCTAAAAAGCGGCACATTTTTAAAAATCGGATTTTTCTAAAATGCGGCACATTTTTAAAAATCGGCGTAACACGGGACTGTCCTGCCAGAATCTGGACTTGTGATTACCTACTTTACTTTAGCAATATTAAAATGTAATGAAAATCTTGTTTAATTATTATTAGACCAATCCGAGGAACAATCGAAAAATGAGTTATATTTCTTTAAATTGAAACAATTTTCTAAAATGTATATACCTTTTTAATAAATTCAGCATTAATCACCTTTATTTTATTAATTAATTAAAAAGTGTAACATCTATACCCATGGTGTAAGAAAATATACCTAATGAAGTAAATCAGAAGGGCGCCATTTTGCGTATTCCATACATGTAGGTTCTTATAACTTTCATTTTTTCATAATTCGGTTAATTTTTCATTAGAAAAATAGGAATCAATGTATTAGTTTAATAAAACAATTTCAACAAAGTTCAACAGCCGCCTAAAATCTGTGAATCCATAAAATTAATTCGAAACTATGCATTAGAAACATTTTTAAGCAGCAAGTGCATTAAAACTAAAACATTTCCTCTTCCTGTGGCTTAACGTAACTCGCTCGCTGAACACATACCAACGCGAGATTGATACAAATGTTCACATTGACCTTGTCCGAAGTTCCTTACGTTTTTTCTGCATAACTTTAGCATTCCTTCAAACAATGAATTTACAATGGAATTATTATTTAACAATAAATACTTTTACCTTTTTAATAAATGTGTCATTAATATCAATTTAATCCCTTCATAAATTATTTAATTGTACAATAGTCATTTTTCTTTGGATTTTGAAATTTTACTCTTTTATGAACTAACTACCAATCTTTAATTTTGAAACGTTATAATTAATAAACAATATCATAGCAACATAATTATCAACATAACTGGTTTTGATCACAATGAAAAAAAAAATTATGGTATTAAGAAATAGACAGGAATTATTTATTACTGACCGAAAAAATACTTACCCAAAAATGCTACCGCTTCTATACTATAACCGTGACTGAACAAATTTTACTAACCACAAAAATGTATTTGGTCTTGGTCCGCAGTCCGCTAGTTAACAGGATAACGGCTCTTTAATACAAGTTTTGGCTCCGTAATTGGTGAACTTTGTGGTCACCTGATACTTGATACACCAATTGCTGTTCGTTCGCTAAACGAGACACATCAACAACATAGTTTTTAAAATAGCTTTAAAAATTATTATTTTAATTTCTGTAATTCACAAATTTTACTTTTGCACTATTCTTGTTTGTCAAAAAAGGTTGACGTTGTTAGATTTTGACATCAGTTTGTGGTTCGGAATTAATGTTTGGGTCAAATTGGCTCTATTAAGATATATTAACAGTTCCGGTGTATAGAGGGAGCTAGTATGAGGACTAGATAAAAGCAAGGTTCAAGACAAGAAATATTGGTTGCTGATTGGGAAATGCCAGTGGCGTACTTCTACAATTTTCCTAATAAAAATAATATTTATTTTTACGAATTTTTTGGAAACATTAAGGCACTTGAGGTTGAGAAGTGCATATTTAAACATCTAAACAGTTCAAGGCATTGTCAATTTAATTATTATAAATTTAAATATGAAATCTAATTTTAACAATATTTTTACTGATTTTTGAGATAAGAAACGGAAAATAACATGTTTTTTATCATTTTAAAAAGTATACTGTATAAATTAAGCAAATACGCCGTGAATTCATGGTGTTTTCACGTGTTAAAAGGGCTTCAACCCGTTAAGTGTTGACCAAACCTCAGGAGCAGCTCTTATTATAAGTGACTTAATTAAAAAACCGTTTATTAAAAGTAAAACAATATTTGTTTGCAGATGTAAACAAAATATTTAAAACAAAAGATACTCATATACTATCGTGTTTACATCGTGGACTCAAAGTTACTGAGTTCTGACCACTTTAAATTGCAAGCTTCTAGTAAAGTAGTTCCTGAGAAAATAGGCTGTGACAGACGAACAGACGTAAGAGTGATTTTATAAGAGTTGCGTTCATTGAGATTTAAATAAATTACAGTTTTAAATACTAAAAAACACGTTTAGAAAATCATCAAAATGATGCAACATTTTCTAACATTGTTTTAATCCCAATGTTTAACTATTACTAGTGGTCGCCCAGTGGTCGAAATTCGACCCTATTTCATGAAATTGTAAAAAGTATATTTTTATAAGAAGCAGAGTTGTGGAGAAAATAAAAATGTAATCAAATATCGGTATTCGAAAAATTTTTGACAAATGAATGACCCCTCAAATTTTTGTCTGGAACCGCTCCTGGCAAAATATTTAATAATTGGAAGATTATTCTTTGCAATCTAAAAGTTTTCGTAATTTGCGGTTTCAATCAAGTTCAGGAATATTAAAGAAAAGAGAGGACCAACAACCCTAGGAGAACTTAAATATTTAATACATTCTATTGTCCGCTGTCTGACATTTTTTACACATATTCGGGAAGGTTGTAATAATAATATATTAATCAAATAATTAAATTCACATTAAAAACAGAATATTTAATATGAAAGATACTGCAACGCGTCCGAAAAAACAGTACTGATCGACTACATTGACTATTTTACCACTAAACAATAACAAAGCCTGCATGCCACTTCCAGAAGTACATGCTCTAAAAATATATCTAACGATCGCTCCTTTCATATATAAATACTCAATGTTTTGAGTTTGGACCGTCTGGCAGCGGCGGCACCACAGATCAAATAAGCGGCGCTGTCAGTTGTTTAGCGTCGACATGCTTCATTCATGTGTAGCTTTTTCCAACATTGTCTGAATCACACTGTGTAACTATAATTTTAATTCAGTCCATATTTCAGGTATTCCATATAAGCAACTGCTCATGGTCTACCCTATATAACAACACTTTTCTACCAATTTTTGATCCACACTCTATTAATGTAATTACACTGTATCATATAATTCAACCACCTTGCATATGATACTACATATATGGGCCACCCAATATAACTTTTTTGTACCACCCAGTTTACTTGTAACCCCACCCTATATTTCAACCATCCTGTATAAATGACTTATTCTAACAATTGTTCAACCCATTTTATAACTATAATAATTATACTCCGGCCAATAATACAAATATCCTAAGTGCTTATATGTATATGGGCTCCCCTACATAACTATTTTATTTTTATCCACATTGTATAACTATAATTCTACACTACCTTTATTTCAACAACATTGTATATGCAACTACTTAGGCTACTCCCAGTATAACATTTTTTTACACTTCTTGTATAACTATCAAAAAAGGTGGAGTTTTTTCAACCACCTGGAATATGCAACTGCTTATGGGCTACCCAATATAATATGCTATTAACCACCCTCTATAACTATAATTGTACTCCACCTTATATATCAACCATGAAGCTGCCTATGAGCTACCCAGTGTAACATTTCGTTTTAAGTTTTTTATCTACTCTGTATAACTATAATTCTACTCCTACCTGATTTCAACCACATTGTATAAGCATTTACTTATGAGCCAAACAATATAACATTTTTTTATCCACTCTGCATAAATATAATTCTACCCACCCGTTTTTCCACCACCTGGTATATACAGCTATTTATGACCCACCCAATATACCTTTTTGAACCACCCCATTTAACAAATTCTACTCCTTCCTTTTATCAATCACATTGTATATGTGCCAATAAGTAGACGCGAGATGTAAAGATCGACATCTAAGATTTTCGAAGAGAGCACCCAATATAACTGTTTTAAATTTTTTAAACCCATGTAATTCTACTCCGCTCTGTTTCAACTATCCTATATATGAAACACCCTATAAAATTGATATATAACAGTTGATTTCTTTTAAATCGAAACTTGTTACATTAAAATATCCCAAATTTTGAATGAAAGTTAAGCTAATGCAAATATCTTATATTTGATGCGTGCGGTGGAACGTGGAACCAATAGACTAGTTGTGTGTTACCCAACGGCCTAGAAGTTTTTTTTACTATATCTACGTTTCCATTAATAATGTAGTGAGATAAAACCATATTTTAAGTATAATTATAGTCCGGGCAATCTAGACAAAAATAGTGGTCAAATAACAACAAACTCACGGAAAGCTGTCATTTCGTGGAGAGTTTGGGTTCACCATGAGGTTTTATGGATTTTTTCGAAGACGGTAAATTTTATCGAAAAATTACCTCATACCAAAGTTGTAGTTCTCAGAATTATCTACGAAAATGGTCTGAATGACTTTTTTCTAACATTCTGAGATATCGCGATTGTAAGGGCTACGTTATACATATATGCCACTTATGTACATTTTCAGACACTTAACACAAGTAAAAATGCCTATTTGTGTCTCTTTTAAGTACACAATACCATAAACTATGCAATTCTGAAAAATACACCCAACTCACGATACACTTATAACGGTATGCTGATGGCTCAACTCAAATTCGAACGGTTCCGCGCATTGCGTCACGTTGGAGTCAAAACATTATTAGTTTTATTAATATAACCATGGTGTAATAACCACCTTTTTATTACACCGTGATATAACTAAGAAAAATGCCGAGTTGTGCTATAGCAACATGTAAAAATACAAATCGGAATACTAAAGGTACGAATATTAAATATTTTGGATTTCCAAAAAATGAGGTTTTAGCGAAACAATGGATAAATGCTTGTTGTCGAAAAGATCAAATCAATTTAAAAAATGGTAAGTAAAGAGTTCAATGTTACTGTTTTAATACAAATGTGATACAAATGTTAACCTTATAGTTTTTTTTATTCTTGCCAAAGAAATTTGGAAAAAAACTATATAAATTAACAAATAAAAAATAATTCGCATTTGATACTGTAGTTTTATTTATTCAATATGTGATTTAATTCTCCCTGTATTTGTAGAAATACTAGTTCAACAAAAACCACCTGAATACTTTAGTTATTAAAGGTAATGTTAATGTTTTAAAAAAGAATCAAGTCAAATACAATACAGGTAGATTTTTTTTTGTTAACAGATGTTTTTAATTTTTTGGTATGTCTTACGTGATAGCTATAAGTATTTTTCAAAGGTAAATGTTGACCAGAAAAAAATTCCTTCAGAAAATGAATAAAAATAAATCGCTTTTATCGAAAACATAAAAATGTTCATTTCATTTTATAATAATTGAGTGGAAAATAACATTTACATTCAATCATTAACTGTTACACATGTTCGATAATATATCCAATTCAGTTGTATTACAAAAAAGGTATTTGAAACTAATTATTGATAGGAAAACGCTACTCTCTTATGTGGTTAGCTTTAAGAATTTTAAATTTTGACTCCAACGTGACGTCATACCAGACTGCTGGATGCGCATCAGCATACCGTTATAAGTGTATCGTGACCCAACTGAATCCCCTCTACCTGCATGACCTTGAATAACATCTGATATAGCCCGTGTGGTGTTTCATAACATAATTCATATATTTGTGTTTCATATTTCTCTTTGTATGATCTGTGTTTCATATACCTGCTTCTCTCTATTGTATGATCTGTGCTTCTTTTAATGTTAAACGTTCGGTTCGAGTGAATAATGTATGTATTTATTACAAGCCCCCAAATTTTAGGTTATTTGTGCTGTTCAATATCTTGAAGAAATATCACAATTTTTTTGTGGTTATTCATGGATTGCCTACTTTAATCGATGGAAGAGTCGCGAGAGGTGATGAGTTTGCTTCCTCTTCTGCTTCTTCCAGGATCAGAGAAACTGCTGAACACAATATTTTGCAACTGCAAAAAGGGATGTAATGCTTAATGTGGTTCCTAAAAAGTTGGACTGTTTTGTTCCCTGACGTGTACACATTGTCGAGGCCGGTCGTGCTGTAATGTTGAGTCACCAACTGTAGAGGACCCCTATGATACCAACGAGGAATCACTTTTGGGACAATTTACTTGCACCCAAAGTAAAGAAGAAGAAAAAGTACGACAACAAGAAGAATGAGAAGAAGAACATCAAGAAGGAGAAGAAGCAGAAGAGGAAGCAGAAATATTCGAAGATTGCGATTCTGATGAATAAATTTAGCAACTATTTTGAAGTTAGACCGCTTTTATTTTTACCAACTCTTATTGATAAATATTATTTTGCAATAGTTCCGAAAAAAATCAGAATAGACCCGTGGAATAGGCTTACTGGGAAAAGTACACTAACTCATAGGTGGCGTGGAGACGTGTGCAAATTATGACGACTACAAATTATTCATCTTTTTAAAGCGTTATATCTTTAAAACGGTGAGTCTTAGTAAAAAATTATTAATACTGTTACGAGAATTCATCCGACAGCTGGTGCAATCGGCCCTCAACCAATTCATGGAAGGGACATTATTCCGATAAATTCGTGGAACCCGAAATGTTTGTCTCTCAACCGGCGGACCGCTGCCGTTACTGGGAATTCCCTTAAAACTTCCAGAACATGATGGAATTTCCCGATGGTTCGTGGACGTACCAGACAATTCCAAGATAAATGTATAAAAGGACCAGCTGGCGATAGGAGTGGATTCAGTTTTCGTCGGTCGTATTAAACAGTTAAGATAAAATGTAAATAGTAGTTTCTGTGAATATAAATTTGTGTAAAAGTAGTGGAAATAAATTAGAGTGAGTTAGCCTGTGTTTTTAAATAAATCCAAGAACTGAACAGAACCCGTGTGTGAAAATAAAAACATTACAATACAGTTTTTGTAAAGCATTTTATAGTCTAACATTTTGCGATAAAATTTAGCGTTTTGCTGAAAATCGCGAAAAATCCCTTTTTCGACCATTGACCTCGAGCCATTTTTTTTACACATATCGGTACAAAAAGGACTTTTGAGATTCCTTTTGTAATTGTATTTTGAGCAATTTTACTAAGTTACAGCTTCTTATAAACATTTGTAACTTCGAATGTGTAAATTGACCGGACTACAACGTAGCCGGCCACTGACTTAGATGTACCTTCCAGATATAGCCTGTAATGCATTAAATTGTTGCAATTCTAGAAAGAGAGGGCAATAGAGACAGTAAGAGGCTATTTCACTTAGTTGGCGGAAGCCCAACATGCTCATCGTATTTCATTGGAAGCAGCTTCCAACTAGAGTGAAATAGCCTCTTGCCCTCTCGCTCTTTAGTCTTACCAGGACATTTGTGCATGACAGGCTATATCTAGAGGGACATGTGTGGGGGCATGATCTAAGGCCACTGAATAAATCGAGAGTGTGGATGGCTAGCACCATGATCTGTGGCTAGCACTCCTACAGCCTCCACTCGCAAGACTCGTATCGAGGGCCTCCAGGAGGCGCCTCGCGTGTGGATGCGGCATTAGAAAATTATACGGGTTCTTTTTGCTAACCCCGAAATGATAACCTCCTCATTTTTGGAAGTTGGTTAAAAACTGATATTAAAAAGAAACAATATTTATATGTGAATAGAAATTGTCATGTTTAGAACCTCAGATCCTCGGGTATAAATTTAAAAAATGTTACCAGATAACAATTTCCTAAAGTACGGTTACGGTTACACCATACGGTCCACACCGTGGTTACACCACTGACCATTTGTGATTATCGTGACTGACATCACTGTGACTGACATGATCGTGACATCTCAGTTTGTATTAATAGATGAATAAACATACTAAATTAGTAATTATTTACTATATAAGCTTACAAATTCCAGATTACAAATACTATGAAATTTTTATTGTTGAAACCCATTGGTTAGAATTTACTAATCTAGCTGTCAATTAATTAATGATGAGGTCATCTGAATATGTTATCAACACTCAAATGAGAGAACTTTTACATAATATAAATAAATAAGTACGTACTTATTGTTATCAGAGTCATTCACTCTGGTTACTACAGTTCAATATATAGATTCAATGCTTTGTTTTATGCATTTATCTAAAAATAAAGTTTTAATTCAACAGTTTGTGAAAAAATTTAATAAAACTACTGTGGCCAACATGTCTGACATTCAAACAAAATTCGTACTACCTAAAAGATATGAAGGAAGTGAAAAAAGTGTATGGAATGAATACGTAGAATTGGCTGCAAAATATAAACCTCTTAATCTGGGACAAGGTTTTCCTGATTACCCACCTCCTAGCTATGTCACTGAGGCATTAAAAAATGTAGCAGCTGGGGCAGAAACACAACCACTTATGCACCAATATACAAGAGGCTTTGGACATCCAAGGCTCATAAATGCATTATCTAAATTGTATTCCAGCCTTATAGGAAGAGAACTTAATCCTCATACAGAAATTCTGACTACACTTGGTGCTTATGAAGCACTCTTTTCTACAATTTCTGGACATGTTGATGTTGGTGATGAAGTAATTATAATTGAGCCATTCTTTGACTGTTACGAACCCATGGTTAAATATGCTGGGGGTATACCAAGATTTGTTCCTTTGCGATTGAAAGACTTTAGTGGGTATGTAGCATCCTCAGCTGATTGGGTATTTGATAAGCAAGAACTAGAGAATGCATTTAATAGTAAAACCAAGGCTATTATATTAAATACACCTAATAATCCACTTGGGAAAGTTTTCTCTGAGTCTGAATTAACTCTCATAGCAGATTTATGTAAGAAATGGAATGTGCTATGTATATCAGATGAGGTTTATGAATGGATGGTCTATAAGCCAAACAAGCACATAAGAATAGTTACTTTACCAGGTATGTGGGAAAGAACAATAACAATTGGCTCAGCTGGGAAAACATTCAGTGTTACTGGTTGGAAGTTAGGCTGGGCTTATGGCCCAGCAAATTTAATGGTTAACTTGCAAATGACACATCAAAACAGTGTTTATACTGGAGTAACACCAATTCAAGAAGCAACAGCAATTGCTTTTGAAAAGGAACTTCAACGTCTTGGCAAAGAAGACTGCTATTTCATTTCAATAGCAAATGAACTTGAAGCTAAGAGGGATTTTATGGCAAAATTTTTAGTGGATGTAGGCATGAAGCCCACAGTACCTGAAGGGGGTTACTTTATGTTAGCTGATTGGAGACCTTTGGAATCTCAAGCTGATCTCAATTCTGAGCCTGATAGATATAGGGATTATAAATTTACAAAGTGGATGACTAAAAATGTAGGAATACAAGCAATTCCAAATAGTGCCTTCTATTCTACCCAAAATAAAACTCTTGGAGAGAATTTTGTGAGATACTGCTTTTTCAAAAAAGATGAAAATTTATCAAAGGCTGCAGATTTATTAGAAAAATGGAAGAAAGTTTTTAAATAATGTGATTTTTTAATCCTTTACTGTATATATATGTATATATCTAATAAAAGTTATGAAAACTTTTTAATCTCTTAAGTTTATTCATTATCAAGTGACTTTTTTACATTGAATTAAATATATTCTGTGTGTGTAGTCCAAATTATGTAGGCATTTTTGTTTCCCTTTGACTCAAGGTTGTTGTCAGAAACAGAAGCTTTTAGTGGAGGTAAGTCAGCATTTATAGTGCTTATCTCACATATAATGAAGTGTCAATGATCTCCACAAGAGAAGTCTATATGGGCCCGTTTGTAGATGTTCTTGATTTATTAGTTAATAAAACTTTGACAACTTATTCAGTAATAGAACTTTTATTTTTTCACAAGTTCTATAAATTAGCTTCAACTTTTGTATAATTTTATCAAATATTCCAAGTGGAATAAACATACAGTGAACAATAAGAGATACAGACATAAGGGTGTCACCATCACCAGACAGGTGCTGCCCCCTTTAGACCTCTCTTGCGGGTCATTGGCGTTATATGTGAAATAAAGCCTATAATATAATTACCGACTCTCCCCCGCCCCCTTCCCTACCTAAAAGCCATAGACCTACTATTTCTGGCGTCTCCCTTGGATACAGAGATGACTAACAAGAAAAAAGTGGACTATTCTACAGCATTTGCAGTCATGCTTTTCTTTAAAGTGTGTGCCACATCCAGTGACTAACTATAGATATTCACTGGCCACACCTCAATATTAACAAATATAATTACTGTAAATAACAATTAGTTAAAAATATTATCGCATATTATTTATAACCAATACAAATACCAGAAGTCTGTCCTAGTGTTAACAAATCTGGCATGTATGAGTGAGATTTTGGTGTTCATGAGATAAATACTAAGTTGTGTATGCATATTTATATGTTTAAGGTAGTTCACAATTCCAAGAATTTCTTGAACCTTGTGTTGGTGGCCATACATATATACATGTGAGACGTTGACATCATTAGAAGTAAGGACAAACAAACACTAATACATTTCACAAAGAAGTTATCTAGTACTCTTCTACCTATTCAAATCTATTTCTCATTATGAAATAGAGAGCAAACGTTGGTATCTTGAAACAGAGTTTTCCATGCGCTTACTTGTATTCAAATGTTTTTATTTACACACATTTATTTAAATACACAGCGGAACAACACAGCATGAAATATTTGAAGAAATCCGTTCTCCAGGATGAGGGAATTCCAATGATCCCACTATGACTTTATGATGGGTGAGTATCGGGAAATCTCCTGCCACATTTGGCGGTCTTCTGCCACCGGATAACCTTTTTTAAGTCCGGATCTAATTTCTGGTGTTTTTGGATCTTACTCATCTTCTCTGTGAGTCTTGGCGATATTGGCAAATCTTGTTAAATACCGACGATAGTACGTGCGTAACCCTACAAAATGTCGTAGCTGCTGGATATCCTTAGGTATCGGCAATTCTTGGACTGCTTTGATTTTCTGATTATCGACAGCTAATTCCTCTACAGAAACCACATGTCCAAGATGTTGCACTTCTTCTTGGAACAATTGACATTTTAGGCTTAACTTTAGTCCGGAACTTCGAAGATGCCGAAATACCTCACCAAGGTTCCTCAAACGAATTTCCAACCACGATAATGTCGTCTAAATACACCAGGCATGTTTTCCCTAAAAGCCCGATTAACAGTTTCCAGAAGTCTTTTCTCGGCTTTCCTTAGCTAATTCTTCAAGTCCAGGGTGGAAAACATCTTCGAGCCATCTTTTACGCAAAATCGGGCCGAACCATCTTCCTTTTAACGAAAACAACTGGAGAAGTCCAAGGGCTATTGGATGGTCAATAACACCTTTCCATACCTCAGTTCTAAATGCTTAACT
Organism: Octodonta nipae; assembly: GCA_034190945.1. Lineage (NCBI taxonomy): Eukaryota > Metazoa > Arthropoda > Insecta > Coleoptera > Chrysomelidae > Octodonta > Octodonta nipae. The sequence goes on from CM067222.1 coordinate 25,248,781, forward strand.
AGCTGTTCATATAGTCTTCTTGCTCAGGGGTATTCAATGTTTGCAATAATCTGGAGCATCTCCTCTTAAGACAAGGGTTAATGCTATTGCGTTCTCTTCTACCGACCATCCGTTTAGCTTTGCTGCAGCCTCGAATTGCTGCGGATAATTTTCCATCAAATTGTAAAGGTTTCATTTTGTATCTAGTTCCCTCCTGGCCAATTTTCGAATCCACTACTTCCGGACTGTTTCTGTTCTCGGTCTTTGGTGGAATTTCTTCCCTTTGTATTGTGACTATTTGCTGTGTTGTTTTGCTGATCTTACCCTCCATCATCTGTTTTAGCTCTTCTATCCGCTTTTCATTTTTGTCTGTCGTCTGCTTCAGGTCTTTGATCCGAACTTCATTCTCGACTATTTTCTCTTCCACAATTTTTGATTTTTCTGTACAATGCTTTTTAAATTTTCTTTCATGTATGTACAATTTTCTCGTAATTTGTCTTCTAGGATTTTAGAAGTTTCTAGTAATTTCAAGTTTTTGGAATTTTCTAATAATTTATCTGCTTTCTTTTAACTTTTCCAAATGTTTTAATAGCATAATTATGTTCCCATTACCAAAAACTTCAAACAAATAAGTATTCTATTAAACATTTTTCTTTTCACTAATTTCCAAATACCCTTTCCTACAGTTCTTTTTTCAAATCCGGTACTTTCAACTGGTCCAAACTCACCGCTTTAAACATTGTTGGTCTGTTTATTTTCAACTTCCAGAAATATACTGAACACCTGACACCACTGTAATGTTTTTATGTACACTTCGGGTTCTTGGATTTATTTAGGAACATAGTCGAACTCACTAGAATTTATTTTCACTACTTTAATTTATATTCACACAACTATATACAATTTATCTTGAACACGAGCTATTTTAATATACGGCAATCCAATACTGAATGAATCCTTTCGCAGGCTCTCCGTATTTATATTTTCTTGTCAGAAGGCTCTAGAAGGTCAAAGAGCCGTCGAGAAATTTCCTTTACGGACTCTCGAAGATTCGAGGAATCCCATAGACGCCAGCCGCCCCTCTCGACTCGCCAGAAAAACTACCACTTGGATTCCACCATGAATGCCGATTCCACGTAATTTCGGATGAATTCCCGTCACTGTACATTGGTCGCATTCTCCCTATAAGTGAAATATCACTATTTGAAATGTGCTATTTCCCATAAAACTGACTGCCATATTATATATACAATCAAAAAAAAAAATAGATTTACATTAATATTGTGATAGATTTTTATAACCCTGAAGCGGAGGTGATTCCATAACATCCTGATGCATTACATTTATTAACACATCTCAGCATTCTGATTATCATTCAATACTGAAAATACATAATTTAAAAAATAATCTCGTCAATCATTCAGCATGACATCGAAACTTCTATTCATTTCAGAAATACAGTATAATATTTACATTTTTACAATATATATATATATATATATATATATATATATATATATATAATTTCTTATAGGGCATCTCTAAACGCCAAAGCAACAACGGGTTTTTGATGGCCAGTGTACTCTCTTTCTAAAGCTCCAGTTTTGACATTCCATAATTTAGCGTTTTTATCTGATGATGCTAAAATTCAAGTTTATTAGTTACAACTTTTTATTTTATTAAATTAAATTCACCTGTGAAGACATACTGGCTATCTGCACTAAACGCTGCATCCCAAACCCACCTTTGGTTTTCTTGATGTAATTGTTGCACCAAGGAGAAATCAGTAGTACTCCAAATTTTTGCTGTTTGATCAGCTGATGTGGTTGCTAATAACCTATAAATTTTTTGTATGATCATAGAAACTATGTTGGTATTAACTCTGTAAAAAACATTAAATAAGGATGACGTGCAGGATCAAATTTTATTCAATGTTGTCCAACCCAAAATTTTTCGAAAACATGTATTTTCCAAACAAAAGGCGCTTATAATTGTTTTCCGATTTCATTGAAAATTTGTGAAAAGTTACTTTTTTATAGTATTTCAGTATCTCACAAGAGAATCTCTATAGGCTAAAACGAGAGAATAGAAAAGCTGTGGTTTTCACGACCGTTTTACCGTTATATACTGGAATTACTTTCAGACGTTTTGACCTGCAACTGAAACCCACTTCAGTTCGGCGGGCGTATGTAACAACTCTGCATTTCAAAAAGGATCGTAAAGCGGTGGACACTGGTATTTATCCTTACTGTGGTAGGACAGCGTGTCCTAATTGGTCAGTTGGTACAGAGTGGGCGAAGATTACGCGTCTGAAAGAAGGCTTTAGTTATCACGCGTCGGAATGCGTGACACAAAATTCTGATGAGATTTATGGTTTCCTATTGAGAATAAGGATGGTAGTGGATTGTAGCACATTTTTGAATTGTATGACATATTCTTCTGAGAGTAGTGCATGTTCTGCGACCTCCGATTTTCGGGTAGTAATCAGTCATAACGCTATTCTGATAAACCACCTTTATGTGGTGAATATCTACCTCACAAATTTTACAATTAGAATGAGATAATGTTGAGAAAATCACCAATGATAATGTCATTAGAAAAACATCAACTAAACAGATCCCCTGCATTCAACCTCCAACGCAAATCTATTAAAGGATCAGTGAACACATGAAGAAATTTCTGCAGTAATAACTTTGTTCTGAAAGTGGTTCTGGTAGCCAGCATTTTCATCAGAAAAAAAAAGAGAGATAAGGAAGTAATACCACTAGATCACAACAAAACAACCCAGAAGACAAGAATTTGTCCTTTGCACTGGCCCTGGCCGTAATTGATTTTTTTTTACAATTGATTATAATTTAATTGACAATAAGATCTTGAACTGTTTGGGTTTTTGAATATACTGTTCAATATCTCAAGTGTGGTCTTATTTCCCCAGAAATCCTTAAAACTAATCTGCATACTTTGACAAGAAGTAGAATTTGAAAGTGCTAAATCTGAAATAATTCTCCGACAGTAATCCCATGTAGCATAAAATGAATGCCATCTTATGCTTCTCTTATTAAGAAGCTGGTTAGAACACTTTTTATTATACCATACCATTTTAAATTTAGTAAACACAGAACCCTAGCCTAAACCTATATCAATACATAACGAAAAATACAGACATTGAAAAGACTAGTGTAAGCAAAGCACAAAAAAAATTATTCACTGTAGTTTTCCAGTCTGTTCTGCCTTGGTCTACTGTAATTTCTTCTGGAAGAAGTAATTAAAATTCTCTATAAAATTTTGTAAAAAATACCCAGTGAATTTTAGACTTTAACCTTCTATCTCGCGAAAATTGGTCGCGTTAAGATTTAAGATTTTTGTACCTAATATTGATCCTACCAATCATTACAGATTTTTTGGGATACCTTGGATATTATTTAAATTTTACTAGAAATGAATCAATATCATTAATACTAACTCTGAATTCGGACTGAATTTACATTTGAGGGCGTGGCGTTTATGTGCTTCAAACTTATGTTTTGGCTGCAGCTTTGTTGGAATATCTGTATTTGACGATATCAAACTCCAAATGTAACACCTTCCTTTGTTATTTACTGAAGCCATTAGTGTACTGTCAGATGAAATATCAATGTCTAAGATCATGGCATCATTTTCTGGAATCTACAAATAAATTTCATTACTAACCCAATTTTTTTTATATACTATTGCTTACCAACTGCTCATTATTATCTGTTCTCAAATCCCATCGATATATAACTCCATTCTGATCTCCAACAAACAACTCAACTTGATTTGGATGTAAACAGACACAATTAATGGGAGCTTGCACTTCAAAGATCTTTGGACACTGATTGTTCCTGGATCTTAAATCCCAAATTCTAGCTCGACAGTCTTCACCTCCAGAATACATCCACTTGCCGTCCTCTTGGAAACCAACGCTCGTGACGTTTTTGGATGTGCCTTCATAGTTGATGGCTGCATTTGGATTATTAGAAGACAATTCGTACATGTAGATGTGTTGATAACTTGCTGCAGCCAAATATTTTCTATCTGGGCTGATTTCAAGGGCATTCACTTGCTATTAGAATAATTATAATTATCAAAAGGTTATAGTAAAAATTGCTTACAATAGTTTGAGTTTAAATATAAGTTAAGGTATTTAAATGTAATCAGTAAATTGGGCAAATATGATATGAGATTCAAAGATGATCAAATAAATAAAAATTAGCCTATTTTGAGCCCATTTTTATAAACTTTATGCCTCCCATTATAGTTCCAGAACAACAACAAATCAAAAAATCTTTTGTTTTATCTTATTTTTAAATAACTGCACATCATTAAATCTCATTAAATGTTTTGTTTCTTGTCTGCCACATTAAACATCATTTTCTTAAAATATTGTAAAAAAATTAACAGCCCTGCTTTTACTCTAAAGTGTTTGCTATTTACAGATAAAATAACTAAAAGTAATAGATTATTTAGTATTAGAAATTTCTTCTAATGTATTCATTGCAATCATTCAAGTGTCAAATGTTCCCATCTTACTGTAATCTGGGTTTCACATCTTTTAGTTTATTCTATTTTTATGAGTGTATGTTTCTTAGTACATTCATCACTGTCAGAGATTCGTTGTTTTGTTGTTTTCCACTGGCATTTACTTTACATTTTTATGACTATAGGGAATAACACAATTGCTGGAAAGTTTGTATATTCCAATACTCCAAACATTCTAGGGGCGAAATCATACAGTGTATTCAATGTCAATAATTAGATGTTCAGAGTATCTGAAATATACAGACTTTCCTGCATCTGTGATGTTACTCCTAAGAAATCATTAAAAACAAACTTGATGCCACAATTATTGTTAAGAAAATGATAATTACTTTAGTTTTAGCTATGAAGGCCATAGCTAGGTTTTTTTTTTCATGGACAAATTGGATCATTTTTTTAATGGTAGTAAACTGATCAGGACCACAAAATTTATATTATTATTCATGTACTATTAATATATAAAAATGTATAAAATATAAAAAAAATATGAAAAAATTGTTAATTTGTTAAATTAGAATCTTTAAACTCAAAACTCTAAAATGGGTATCTTCATATTTCAATTTTGGTGGAATGTTTATAGTAGTTTCCATAGATCATTTTCATTCTCTTAATTATCATGTTGTCACCATCATTGATGTTTGGCAAGTGAAGAACTGACCTTAAAGTACAATTTTTTATCTTTTAATGTAGATTTTGAATGTGAAAATGTTCAGAGTTCAGCACATAACAAAACATGATATGTTATGCCATGAACTTTGTAATCCATGACAGAGAAGTAATTTAAATAAACTTAAGTATATGTAGTAAGAATGAATGCCATTGGGACTAGAAATCCATATGTGAAATTCACACTTTCGACTTAAGTTACTTAATTATTTCTTGTACATTGTACATTAGTAGATATCTCATTATTTAGATAATTTTGACACACAGATACAGTAGTACTGAGGTTTCCTCATTAATTTGGTTTGAATTCCAGTTTACAAGTTTTGTTATTAGTTTTTTTCGGTTTACTCATCTTAATGGGCACACAAAATAAATTAAGTGATGATCTACAGTTCACTTCAAATTGTGAAGAAAATTGAATTTCGAATAAAGAAACACCACTGTTAATTTGGGTTACTCATACTAGTCATACTGTTATAGTATAAATGTTGAATATAAATAAAAAAGAGTGAAACTATCAAAATATTGCAAACACAAATTCTAATAAAATGTTACACAATTTTTACTTACAGAATCTGCATGTTGCATAGTCCTACTACATATTCCAGTATGAGTTTGCCATAATTTAATTGTATGATCATACCCGCCAGTTGCTAATATAACTTGCTCGTTTTCTATATTGTCCACTGTCATATTTTATATAATGTTATTAATAATTTCTAATAAGTATTAGAATTTACTTCTATAGCTTTGTAAACAATTTTTATTTAGGTTATGTTTGTCTTTAAAACTGACAGTTTTACCATAAAACATATTTATTTGTCACTTTTATAGGAATTTGAACTCTTCTTTCCTCAATCATGATTGTTTTCTTTTTTCCTAAATAATTTCTTCATTAAATTCGAGAAATGTGTTAAGAATAACATTAGCTTTCCTTGTGGTAGGCAGTTATTTTATCACACAATCAATTTTGGCTTAAGAAAAGCATCTTAAAGACTCTCACCAATGTCAAAACTTACTTTTTATTTTATGTTTCATGTGTCAAATGGGAATTCCGATACCGCAAACGAAGAGAATAATCGGAATTTAACACATAAATTAGGGTTTAATATGTAAAAATGGACTTAATAACTCAAACCAGTCTGGATGCTCTACTTTGTAAGTTACATTTCAACATATCTTGCCAAATACTAACATATTTAATCTTTTAGTGAAAGCTGCAAATTCCAACAATCCCAACTTTGATACTGTCGCTGTTGAAGCGTTTTGTACACTAATAAATAAGGAAAAAGATGGGGCACATATTGGCGTAAAGGTCATAGCAGCTAGGCTTCCATCAGGCAATGAAAAGGAAGTTTTACAAACACTTAATGTTTTGGATACTTGTATGAAAAAGTGTGGAACTTCTTTCCAAAATGAAGTTGGGAAATTTAGGTTCTTGAATGAGATGATTAAACTAGTTTCACCCAAATACTTAGGAGCTGAAACTCCTCTAGCTGTCAAACAAAAAATATTGCAATTGCTTTATGTGTGGACATTAGATTACCCCAAAGAAACCAAAATCAAAGAAGCATTTGATATGCTTAAGAAACAAGGTGTCATTAAAGAAATACCTAATCCAAATGTACCTTCCCTTGAAGGAAATAATTTGAAGAAGAAAGAGTGTTCATTATTTCAAGATGAAGAAAGATCAAAAATATTGCAAAAACTGTTGCAAAGTAAAGATCCTGAAGATATTCAAGCTGCTAATTGGCTTATAAAAAGTATGGTTAAAGAGGTAGGTAATAAAGGTTCCAGGTAATTGCTATCAATAATAAGTTATTATTTACAATTATCCATTTAAATTAGTTAATTTTAACTGACATACTAAATTAGCATTTGGCGCAGTCAGTCGGCTGCAAGTATAAATACATTAAATTAAGTATTAATTGTTCAGTAAAATGACCTAAATTGCAAAGTATATAAATAATAATAACAACCTTTAAGGAGAATCAGTATAATTTTGACCGAAATTGATTTTGCCTCCATATTACATTATGGACTTCTTTAAGTTTAGTTACTAGTTTCTTTTCTGGTTTCATGGGATGTCACAGTTCGAGGGTGAGGTGTAACACAAGTTAAGGATTTTTTTTTTCACATTATATTACTGACATATCAATGGAGACTTTACAGAGGAATAAGAGACATGGACTGGTGTACTTAATAGGTTTGTTCCTACTGAGCGAATAACCGATAAGCAATTGGTAATCTCCGTGCCCGGTGACGAGTTAACGTTAGGAGCATGTCTATTACTGATTGCTTATCGGTTATTCGTTGTGCAGGAACACATACAATATAAACTTCAAATAGTTATAAACTAATAATTTATATTTAAAAAAGAACTGACTTCATTTGACTCAAAATGAAAACAATTTAAAAACCATTTGCACTGAATCACTATTTTCTGACATATCTTGAATTTTAAATTTAGAAAGGTATTTATGTGAGATTTATTTTCACATTTGGGAACTTCTGCCTTTAGTTGTACAGAATCACCTCTGAATCCAAATTAATATCTTACAATTTATAATTTATTCAAAAAATTGTGTGATAGGGGACCCTGTCAGGTATGAAGTCCTTAAGTTCCCCCCAATTTGTACTCTTTTCCTATTTTTTCACATATTTTTTAACTTTAGTATTTTGTTATTATCTGGACCACTCTGTCTAAGTACGACTGTAACTCAGCCTATATTGCAACCACCCTGAATATGCTTCTCAGAATTGGTCACCCAAACTTACTTAATTGTTAATCATTTTCTGGACCACCATTTAAAACAATAGTTCAACTCCACATGATATTGCAACCTCCAAGATATTTTTTAAACCACCCTGTATAAGTATAAACTCTACTGTATTGACTGTTTCTAATATTATTTGAATCACCCTGTGCACCTATCACATATTCGAGTCTTCCACCTATGCAACTTCTCCTGGTCTACCCTATAAAACAAAATTTTTCACACATTTGAACCACCTTATATAACTATAATTTTAATACCCTTTATTTCAGCCCCCTGTAGACTCAACTACTAACATTTCTTTGAACCCAATATAACAAATTTTTGATCCACCCTGTATAACAATAATTTTGCGACACCCTTGTATACGTAACTACGTATGTTCCACACTATAAAATATTTCTGCACAATCCTGCTTATGTTTATTTAACATTTTTGATCCACTCTGTAAGACTGTAATTCTACTCCACGCTTATTTTAACTACGTTGTACATTTTTATAACCACCTTGTATAACTATAATTCTATTCCACCTTATATTTCAACCATCCTATATATGCAACTTCTAATGTATCTCTCAATCACACATTTATTTTGAAGATTTTTTTGATCCCCCTTTATGATTTTATGTCTCCCGATATTTCAATCTTTGCATGCACACACACACACACACACCTACAACCGTATACCGTATACGTAGCCATAATCTGCGAGCAGTACAAAAACTTCGACACCCTGTCCTGGGTAAATGACACAACGGACAGAGCAGCGATATGGGCTTGCGGTAAACTTCCGTTCCAACAACTCCCAAATACCCCCGAACCATGGCTTGTGAGAGCCAAAGTGGGAGGGGTTCACTTCTATAGCTGCTATGCACCTCCTAGTGCACAGCTCGAGGAGTTCGAGTTATTCTTGGACACCTTGGCGGAGGATGTACGGAAGCGTGAATCGGTCGCCATCGCAGGAGATTTCAACGCCTGGGCAATTGACTGGGGATGCCGGGAAACGAGCGCGAGAGGACGAGCTCTCCTTGAGACCATGTCTTCGCTCAACCTGGTACTCCTCAACACAGGAGACGTAAGCACATATCGCAAAGGCACAGCCAGCTCCATTATCGATGTGACATTCGTTAGCAGCAACCTAATTAAAGGGGGCTGTGAGTGGCGGGTCGATGAGGAGTTTACTAATAGCGACCACCAAGCTATTATATGGGAAATCAACACCACTCCCAAACGAAGATTGTGTGTCAGTCGTGCGAGGTCACAGCCAGTCGGTTGGAACAAAAATGCTTTCGATGCTGATTCATTCGCCTTGGTTATGGAGCAGGAACCATTGTCAATAGCAACAAGCGCAGAAGCCACTGCCAAAGAGGTAATGACAAGCGTTGTCAAGTCCTGCGATGCATCCATGCCAAGGAGACGGCAGAACAACAGCCGCCCACCAGTTTACTGGTGGAACGACACGATCTCACAACACCGACGAGAGTGTCTCAAAGCACGAAGGCTGCATCAACGAGCACGGAGACGCGACAGGGTCACAACAGAAGAACTAAGGCTCGACTATGAGATCAAAAGACAACAACTACGAAGAGCCATTCTCTCAAGCAAGAGATCCTACTGGAAGGAGTTGTGTGACGAAGTTGACCAAGATCCATGGGGAAAACCGTATAAAATCGTGATGCATAAAATCAAGGCCACCCCCATGACATCAACGAACTGCCCCGAATCATTGCACCGCATTGTCACTCACTTGTTTCCTGCGAAGCCTGAGCTACCCGCTTATCCTTCGTGGCAGGTGAGGGACGAAGATATACCATCAGTGACTATGAATGAGCTGATGGGCGCGTGCAACCGGCTCCAAAACGGTAAGGCTCCCGGTCCAGATGGCATACCTAACATCGCGCTAAAATGCGCCATAGCCAATAGGCCTGATATGTTTCTACACATGTATGAGACATGCCTAAAGCAGGGGGTTTTTCCGACTAAGTGGAAAAAGCAGAGGCTTGTGCTCCTACCTAAAGGGGGAAAGAAACCTCCAGACGAACCGTCATCATATCGTCCCCTCTGTATGTTGGACTCTGCGGGAAAACTCCTTGAAAGAATAATAGCAGATAGGCTGGAGCCCTACGTTGAGCCGAAACTTTCCACCAACCAATTCGGGTTCAGAAAGGGGAGATCAACCATCGATGCCGTGACACTCGTTACCAACATCGCCAGAGAGGCTATCTCGGGAAAGAGATGGAGAAGAGGTGGAAAAAAGTACTGTCTAATAGCCACCCTGGATATCAAGAACGCCTTTAACTCGGCCTGCTGGGACCGCATTTTGGAGGCTCTTGCCAGGATGGAAGTTCCGCAGTACTTGCGCAGAATGGTTTCAGCGTATTTCAAGGACCGCATCTTGTTGTACCGAACTGAAAATGGGCAAGTAGACTATAAGATCACAGGAGGTGTACCTCAGGGCTCTGTTCTTGGCCCCCTCTTATGGAACGTAATGTACAACGACCTGCTCCTGCTCGGTCTGCCTGAGGGCGTCAGGCTAGTGGCATTCGCCGATGATGTGGCATTGATCATAGTGCGCAAGCACATAGAGGAGATACAAACAACCTTCTCATTCGCTATAGCCACAATTCAGCATTGGATGCTCGCAGCGGACTTGAGTTTAGCAGAGCAAAAGACCGAAACACTTCTTGTTAGCAGTCGAAAGGCAAGGGAAACCATCACCCTCAAAATAGGCGACACCTACATACAGTCGCAGCCCTTCATCAGCTATTTGGGGGTGCTCCTGGACACACGGCTCAACTTCAAAGAGCACATAATCGCGGCCAGCAAGAAAGCAGCTGGGGTACAGGGGGCATTATCTAGAATAATGCCGAATGTCGGAGGCCCTAGACAGATAAGAAGACAGCTACTGGCAACAGTAACTACTTCTGTTTTGTTGTACGGGGCACCGGTATGGGAGAAATCGCTCGAGCTACCATCGTACCGCCGGAAAATGAAATCAGTCCAGCGGCTCTCAGCGATTCGAGTGGCATCATCCTACCGCACTGTGTCTTACGAGGCGGTGAGTGTGATTGCCTCTACCCTACCAATCGACATCCTGGCTGCAGAAAGGGGACGGCTTTATCGCAGAAAGTTAGAAAAAGACCAGCCGACAGGAAACAGCGATGAAAGGGCCATGAGTCTAGGGCAATGGCAGGAGATGTGGGACAGCTCTACTAAAGGCCGGTGGACATATCGATTGATACCTAACATCAGTCGTTGGGTCAATCGCCAGCATGGAGAGGTTGGGTTTTACATCACTCAACTCCTGACTGGACATGGATGCTTTCGAGCATACCTGCACAGGTTCAGGAGGGCAAACTCCCCAAACTGCCCGCACTGTACGGACGTGATAGAGGACGCGGAACACGTGTTCTTCTCCTGCCACCGGTTTCAGGATCAACGTGCTGAAGTGGAGAGGATTCTGGAGACTAATATCGTTCCAGAACAATTAGTAGAAGCCATGCTGAAGGGCCCCCAAGCCTGGAACTTGGTATCAGATTACGCGGAGACGATCCTCAAAGAACTCCGCAATACGTTCGAGGAGTAGGCTTTAGAGGCTTCCAATGTAAGAGCAGTAAACATCTGCAATGAACCACCCTTGCGAAGTAGTATTGAGTAAGAGTGCCGCAGGGGACCATGGTTGTAGGAGAAAGAGGTTAGGGTTTTAGCGGGTATACGGTATACTGGTTTCAATGCAACGATTTACTCTTGCTTTGAAGTCATTGTATCGGGAGTCCCGCACGACGGCCAGCACGTGCTAGCTAAGTACGGAACGTATTTCCCCCCTCTTCGGATAAAAAAAAAAAAAAAAAACCGTATACCGCACATGGCCCTGGCTTAAACATTTTTCGATTCGATACACTATTTTTTGTCAATTCATACTACTGTAAGTCAGGTAGAAAAACTTCATTTAAAAAGGAAACTGACTTCAAATATGAATCAAAATGAAAACCGTTACATACACCCTGTACATACTTTAATGGCATATCTTGACATTTAACCCAGAGATTTATGATGAAAATTTGACATCTATATTGACGTTTACCGTTTTTTTGCACATATTTTTTCGATTTTCTGAAAAACGATATGTTTTACGTTACAGAAAATATACAGAACGGAACCAATCTAGAATATATTTTTGTAGAATACAGTTTAAAATATTCAAATTTGTCAATTTTAAATGTCATAAATCAAATTTTCATTTTGCAATCGACATCAATAAATATAAAGCCATTGACAACGAAGTCAGAATAGACTTTGAAACGTTTGGTATTCCTGCAATATACGTCGTTTTATTTCTATTGTGGTGTTATTGGCCAAAAAAACATAAAATTATTCAAATTCATTCAGCCATTGTAGATAAAAACAGTCAAGATTCATTGAAATGTAGTCCCTTAATTCCTGTTTTTTTTTCTGATTTTCTGGAGAACTGTAAATCTCACATTGTAGAAAATTATATGGTACATTTCTGTAATATTCCTCGATACAATGCACTTTATATCAACAAAATTGCCCAAGGCGTTTTTGAATAATCACAGCATATATATAAAAAAAATGCCGACGAATTGATAAGCTCCTCCTTTTTGGAAGTCAGTGAAAAACATATAAAAAAACATTCTCAATTATGTATATAGTATAGAGTGATTATTTTGTGCATTTACTTTCCTGTTCATTAACGATCTATTTTCCAGTTCTCATTTAGATCAAAATATATATAGAGTTTCTTACATTATCTTCCCATATTATTTATTAACCAGTCAACTATTTTCGTTTTAATAGTTTTTTTTTGCTGTTTGCTGTTTGCATTTATGAGTAATCATTTAAATGAGTTTATTCATAGTAGTAGTAGATAAAATATCTGAGATCATTCGAAAAGTTAATGCTACACATAACAATAAAAGTCAAAGAAAATAAGGGGATTAGAAATATAAAGAAAGTTAAAGATGTTAGAAAAAGTAACAAGAGTGGGGATTCACTGGTCATAACAATACCATATCAAACAAATTTACCATGTATGATATTATTTAAGCATAAACCTTTGAATAAAGTACACAAAATGCAGTTGTTTTAACCGAAATACTTATAACTAACTGGTAAATATAAATTTTTGACCACATTCTCAGCGTCATTATAAAATACCATGCTCGTTACGAAAACTATGACAACATTGTTAAATGAACTGAGAAATCTCTTGATCTTCTGAGTAATTACATAAATATGTGAAATCGAAGTAACATTGTTATCAAAATTTTAAGTTAACACTTTGATAGTGGAAGTAGAAGAATGGTGGTAACAATATCCGTAAATAATATAATATTCATTAAATTTAACTACTTGCTGTCTGATGCTAAGTTGGAATGTTAAAAGATCTGGAGGTTGGTGTCTAATTCCCAAACACTATAATTTTCTTTAATAGTTTTTGTCAAATAAATATTTGTTATATCTAATTTAATTTTCACTATAACATAATTTTAGGATGACAAAAGGACTGAACTGAAAAGTAAAAGCTTAACAGAATTAGAGTCAATACAGAACAATGTTAGATTACTGAATGAAATGTTAGATTCATATAAGGCTGGTATTTCATCCTCTGAAGAATTAGAATTAATAAATGAATTATATCAGAATTGTCAGCGAATAAAAACACCATCAATTGATAAATTCATCAAAGAACTTGGATATGCAGAGTCTAAAAGAAATCCTGAAATGTCAGAAAGGATCTTAAGTAAATAATTGTTATTTTTGTTAATATTCTGTTAGCTCAAAATCGTTTTAATTTCAGGTGACGTTCTTGATATCCGTGAAGAATTAGTGACAGCTCTCAAAAAGTACAAAAAAGTAATTTTGGTTGACAAAAAATCATCAAAAGCACAAGATGTCAACCAAGATACTTTGCTGCAATTTGACGAAGTCGATGCAAAACCTTTTACTAAAGCAAATTCAGAGGAAAGCCAGGAATCTATGAAGTCTTCAATGGATGTTCTATCAGATATATTCACCACTACAAGTATTCCAGATAATGGAGATGTCTTGCAACCTACCTCTATACTAAAAACTGGTTTGTAAAACATGTTTTTTATTTAAATTTGTTAATTATAAAAGTTTTCAGAAAAAAATAATGTTGACATAGAAGAGAAAGATAAATATAACAAATTTAAAGCCTTGGAAGATTTAGATGTGCTTGGGGATTTGCTGAAAAGAGAGAATATAAGTAGAGCTGGACAGGGAAACTTTTCAAAGTATGTAAAGTAAAAAACATCAGGTATCTAATTGTAATTCCTTAAAACCCATTTATTTCTTGTTGCAGAAATGGCAGCCAAGATAAAACTCCAATGAAACTTCTCAATAAAATCCCAGATCCAAAACCACCACCATCAACTGAATCAAAACCATCTAATTCTTTAAACCTTGATTTAAATTATCTCCTCAAACCTCTGAATAATGAAAACAATCATCCTGAAGAATCTCAAGCAATTCTAGATACAAACGACGATTTTTTAGTTGACATAAGTGACGAAAAAATGCTAGACATGGAAAAATGTCAAGACTCTGATAAACCAAACGTTTCACAACAAGAATGTGCCTCAAAAAGTGATGTGAAACTGAATGACCTTTTTGTGAAATTGGAAAACATCAAACCAAGCAATCAACCACCGTTAACTATACTTGAGAAAAATGGTGTTAGTATAACGCTACACTTGGCCAAAGATAAACCTAGAGATGGCGTTAGTGTATATGTGATCACTACAGTTAGCAAGAACGATCTACCTCTCAGTAATTACTTATTTCAAGCAGTAGTCCCAAAGGTAAGAGTTATTTATATAGATTTAGTTTTATAACACAACCACACATAATTCCATTGTTGTAATTTACATGTTTATTTTATTATTTAAAAAGGAATTTATACTTTTGTGAATTATCATATTCAATAATTTTGTGTTCTATTATTATTACACTCATATTTATAAGTTAACCACCACCAACTAGCTTTGCTGAGGTTTCACAGCGTCTGCAGTGGGCGATGTTCTCAGGAAACAACATAGCATAGCATCTATTGCAAAGATCATACAAAGAGATCTATTGTCAATTGTTTACACGTGCGACCTTATTTATTATAAGACGTAGTTAAGATTTGATATAACTGGTATGTAGTTCTGATTACATAACATTGAATGTGAAAAATTCAAAAAGGTAATCTGAGTGATTAGCTATGGAATCTGCAAGACTGGAAAGATAATGGTGGTGTGGTGCACAATAATGAACTAAACTGAAATTACTTTATAAACCAAGTATGCTGCTTTTTTATGAAGATTAATGTTCCAGATCAACCGCATGGTAGCGTCATGAACCTAACGGTATCATGGCCGTCCAGGGATAAATCTTTTGTAAGACTGCCAGATGTCATAATTTTAAAATGAATTTTACTATCTCACGATATATGTAAATAATTTTACGCTTTTTGCAACGTCAGCTCAATTATATGACACTTCTTCTGTAAAAATACAAACAACATACATTAAAACTATGCTGTCAAGAGCAATGAAATGTTATCAGAAATAAATTTGTCAAATGTCTTCTAAATGTTATTTGTGGCATATTCTTGATGATTTTAATGTTTTCTTGAGAATAACACCACAATTGAAATAAAAAGCTGTATATTGAAAGAAACGTTTCAAAGTCGATTCTGACTTGCGACTGAAAGTTATTAATATATATATTTTCTTTGGTTATGATCTCAATAAGGGTGTCAATCTAGAAACGTTAGAATTTATGCTTTACAAATTTATTTGGCATCTTTGAGACTATTATAATTTCATATTGGAGGGTTTCGTTGGCTGGCAATTCTCACCGACACAGGCAGGCATCGTAAAAGGACACGACAGACGAGAACAGATCTTAAACCTGAGACAAATTATTGAGAAGGCCAGGAAGAATTATTTTCTAGTTTATATTTGTTTTGGGGTTTAATATCATAAAGTAACCTAAACTTTAGGACATCCTTGTTCTCAGTTTTTTGCATTCAACAGCTCTGAGTCGAGCTCAGCCTACATAAGGTATGACTGCAATCTTTCTGAGCAAACAACAATCAAAAACAGTGTTGGCCAAAGGTACTGTCTCAGTGGTTGTTCAACTTCTACACTTGAGTTTATGATGAAACAAGTGCTTGACAACTTTCATGGCAGCATAAATATTGGAGGAAACAAGTTATCCAATTTAAGGTATGCCAACGACAGCTATTGCCGCTGCAGGCAACTATTAGCCATCTTAAAGCAACACAGTGCAACTTTCGGCCTTAGTACTAACTAAAACAAGATGAAGGTTATGATTATAAATAGGGACCATGTTAATTATCCTGAGATAAAGTTAATGAGTCGCATCAAATGGTTCAAAGCTTTGTATATCTAGGTTACTTGATCCGTTAATAAGGCAGATCATTTGAAATGTGAGCTGTATTCGGACACATTCACAGGAACGATAATATGGACAAACTGGTTCTCAAGCCCCGAGTGGACGACGACGCGGTCGTTTCCCAACTCGGGTAGATGTTACGAAACAACTGCTTGCACATCGCAAAGCTGCCTGAATTTCGCGTCTAGACGGCTCAGACAATAATAGAATACTAACTAGAAGAACATAAAAAATAATGACCAAGTATCCAAGGCTTTATGTATCTTAAATACATTAAATACAGCAAAAAATACCGACCCATATGAATTTTGAAAAGTTGCACAAGTTAATGTTAAATTATTTAGTACTTACCATGAGAGCAAGAGAATATACAGATATGCATGTATAAGTTCATGGACTTGTTGAATTGCATTAAGTACCCAATAGCATTGTCTGGTTAGACAAATGATCTCTCTCCTTTTTATTTATGCTTTTTTTTCAACACAGAAAATCTAAGAAATGCCACCTCATCCTGAATATAATATAATCTTCTTTTCTAGGGTTGTAAATTGAAATTGCAACCGACATCAACAACAGATCTTCCAGCACATAATCCTTTCCTACCACCGTCAGCCATAACGCAAATAATGCTACTGGCAAATCCGGATAGAGTTAAAACATCTTTGAAATTTATTTTAAGTTATGCAATCGATGACGAGTCCGTTATTGAAATGGGGGAAATTGATGATTTACCTGGCTTATAAAAAATATTGATTTTTGTTAGCACATTAGTATTATTTTTTATTGTGGTTTTAAATGATTTGTTTACATTCCAAAGAAGTGAATATTTTGGTATATTGTGATAATTTATTTTTGTTTTATTTATTTATAGGAATTTGTATAATAGTGTGGTTATTTCCGGTATTTTTGACGCAGGAGATTAAAATTCCAAGTGACTAAAAGAAAATGTACTATCAAAAAAATTGTAGAAAATAACTGTTTGAATGAATATAATTTTGATAACTCTTGCTATTTGAAACATGCTACAGATCGGGTGGATTTTTAAATCTACAGTATTGCAACGCCAAAAATGTTAAATTGAAGATGGAATGATTAATTTTCAAATAGTTTTTTAGATTATTATTTAGATTAGAAGCTAATATAAATTGATCACAGTAAATATTGCAACTGACTAGCATTTCTAATGTGCTGATCACTTTTGAAGACAAAAATTCATGATTAAAATTTAGTTTTTGTAACAGTTTAAATATTTTGATACAAAGGCGGCATTAATTTTCAAACATAAATAATTTGTTTTTGTATTGTAATGTTTGATATGAGTTTAACTGATGAAAAAAAGGAATGTATAACTTATATGATGATATCTATCATTTACGCAGCTTCATAAAATCAATTTTTTTATTATATATATAATAGTGAATTTAATTAACTTTAATATTGTGAATTTGTTGTTCAAATATCACATTGTTTAATTACCAAAGAATGCATTTGTGTGATATGATTTTGTACTTAGATTTTATTTATTTACAATTGTGTGAAAGAATCTCAAACTAAAAATATGGGTTTTAGTATATTTTTAAAACTATAGCGACATGGTTTGAGAATTCTGCAATAAGTATTAAATTGATTGTATACAATTAATAAAAATATATGTAAATCGTTTGTTAATTTATTTATCTAAAATCCATTTACAACTACTTATTTAGTTGCATTTGGAATGACATAACTTTCAAAAATATAGTTTTAGAAATTTAAATCATTACTAAGCATATATGCTATCTCCAATATTCTCCAAGTACCTCCATTAAGTTAATTAATTGTTGTCTTCCACTGATCAGAGGGTGTTAGTAATTGTGTAACCTTTAAACGACTTTATTCATCGAGATTTTTATACACACTTAGTATACACACAATGTTTTGTTGGCAAGGATCTGAATGGTGATACAATTTTCAGTTCACTGACTACTTTTATGTCTATAATGAGTAATAATACACATTATACAGCATGTTCGGTTGTTGAACAAATTGATTTTAAATGAATGGTATTACTAGTCTTGCCAGTCAATAGATGTCGCAATTTTTTTCAGGTGAATTTTGGCTCACATACCTACTTCGGGAGGTAGCATGCAGTGCACAAATATCGTGGGTAGACTAGAAAGAAAGGGCAATAAAGAGCCCATCATTTTATCTCACTCGATGGGTGGAAGCAAAAAAATCGAGTGAAAGGAGTACAAGAATACCTATAAACACTGTTTATGTGCATAGAGTTTGTCTGGAGGTAGCCTGCAATGCACAAATATCGTTCTAAGTCTAGAAAGAGCTAGAGATAGAAAGAGAGGGCAAGATGCTATTTCACTCGGTTGGTAGGTGCAGCCAATGAGCTCATTGGATGCAGTTCCCAATCGAAAGAAATAGCCTCTTACCCTCTTTTTTGCCTTGGTAGGACATCAAGCCTGTAGCCAGCAGGGGGGTCTGGTGGTTCAAACCGCAACGAAATTTTTGAATTTTTGGTTTCAAGATTCAATTTTAACCAATTAATAATTTTTTTCATAACAATAAATTTTATATTTATCCATCCCACCCCGAGGAAATTTCCGGGCTATGGCCTTTGTAAGATATTTATGCACTGCAGGCTATCTCTATGAAGTAGATGCTCTAAGAGAAAGAGTGAGCAAAATGCTATTTCACGCGATTGCTGCATCCAATGAGCTATGTGCAGTATGTGGTTTCATTGCTGCACCTCCCAAACGAATGAAATTAGCCTCTAGCTCTCTCTATTGCCCTCTCTTTTTAGTGTTGGCACGATATTTGTTCATTGCAAGCTACCTCAAGAAGTATAAGCTCATGCGTTGCAAAAGTTTATACGTAGAGTGAATTAGGTATGGGCCTCAGTAGAAAAGAAGTATCAGGGAAGCTCTATGTGACACTAATGTGTGAAAACGTGCTCTGCGTAATCAGCCATTCCAATTTAAATTTATCACTGGAACACCTAACGGTAACGGTAGAACAACGTTTGCCCAGCGATTATATATTAGTAGGTTCTGAATTGAAAATATATATTTTTGACACTAAATAAATAAAAAATTGTTAATCACAGTGAGTAAATACATCACTCACTGGTTAAACACCAACAGTACGTACTTAGCTGCACAGATCATACAATAAAGACTTAGCAGCCCTCTGGAGGACATACTCTATGGAAGAAATCACTCTGTCACTGAATGACATAAACAAAATTGACATAAACTTGAGGTTCTGTGTCATAATTATTTGATTTTGTTTATGAGTTTTGGCGGTTATGTGATTTTCTAGTAAAAAAAGTAGTGATACAGAACTGTTGATTTAATAATGAGTTTTGTTTGTGTGCTCATTTTCGTAAGTAATCCTTCATTTTAGTAGTATAATTAGGGCTAGTATGATATTTCTTGGAGTCACAATCATTTGGAATAGTTTATTGTAATTATGGTTAATTACCTACCACCGGAAGGACTTAGGAGAACCCCGGAGGAGTGTTAGATAGAAAATATTTAAAAAAATAATTGTTTACTTTGCCGAGTGCCACTACCAAATCTTAAATTAACCTAGAGTAAAAATTCTATCAAATATTTTGGTACTCAATAAAAACTGGAAAACGCTCGAGATCTCAATGCAAAGAAATGTACAAAAATTATGAAAGCAATGTTTTGCCAATAGATTATTCGATGAATACAAATTTTAATAAAATGATTAATTCTAATGTAGTTGCATATACTAATTCTACAAAATTAGAGAGATATAGACATGAAATATGGAGCATTTGTAGTTCATATTGAAGTTTAAATGATCAGATGAGGAAGATATGAAGTCTATTTTTTTAAATCAATAAAACACACAAAATGTGTCAATAGCTTATAAAAACACTATGTTAGTAGTTTACACTGTTAGAGGGAAAAATATAAATATACTGAATTTTTACAGCAACAGAAAATTAAGGAAGCAATCTCTGTTTATGCTATTTCTCAGTTGGAGGAGACTAAATGATTCCTTAAAGAAACTCAGGGAAGTAATATATCTAATTTATTTAGGGCAGATCTGAGTTCATACTTTAAAAGCTCTGAGGCAGATAAGATTAACAGATTAACATTTCCTGCCTTCAGTGGGAATGTATGATCTAAACTCCTAACACACCTTCACCTTTAGTGAGTGAAAGCAAATTATTCTTGTAGTCAGAATTGTCAGATACTGATAAGATAAAAGAGTAGATTAAATTGTGTTATGGGCAATAAAAATGGTCCTAGTAAAAGTGATAGAACTGACAATATTAAAATTTATTATTTTTTGGATTCAAAATCTAGATGATTATAAAGTTTTTTTCAAAGATCAGTTCTTGTAGGGGGTAAGGTAAGTTCACTGGATGCCAGGGCATCAAGGTATCATGGGTAATTTAAAGGTAGATGAACTAGTAAAATCAGGACATACACAAACTCTATCTTTCTTTAAAGTGCCCTGTGAATTGTTGTAAAGTGCCCTGTGAAGATTTCATTCATATATGTCATAAAGAGTTAATGACTTAATGCCAATTATACAGATGAAAGTAAAATTGGAAATATTGATTGGTTTTGTAACTACTCTAGCAGATAAGTTATAACTGCACCACAAATCATTTGTTTAAATTGAAAAAGTGTATAGTCCTGAATATAGGTGTGGAAAACTATGAGATATTAATCATGTAATGTTACAATACCCACTTTTTGAATAAGAAAATCCTGTTTAATGAATTGGTAGTCTTGAAATACCTCAGCCATTCTTGGTTGCATTTTTGGTAGCATTACTTTTTTTTTTTTGCCGAGGTGAAATCCTATTACGGATTGGCCATGCGCTTGGTTCAATCAAGACATGCTGTATGTGAGGCTCCCGGTTACCCGTATACTCACTAAAACACCTGCAATTGCCCTCTAGGTACCTGGAACTATCAACGAAGATATTACGTCAGGTACCCCGGCCCCTAGTCCCTAACCTACCAGTTCCCTAATTTCAATCACCTCCCTTCCTGTCTCTCTTTGTCCCTTACCACCAGGGTTTCAGGAAATCGTTGTCTCTTCCATAGTTCGTTCAGGATTTGAAGAATCCCTCCCGAATCGTGCCGAATGATCGCCCTTACCGTTTCTACGAACACTCCATCAGGCCCAGGTGCTTTACCCGCTTTCAGCCTTCCACATGCTTGCTCCAACTCGTTCTCTGTGAAAAGCCTAACCTGGCAGTCATCTTGCCGAGTGAAGCCTTCCATTTCATTCTGAACGTTAGGGAAGAGTTCCCTAACGATCCTCAATTTCTCATCCTTATGCAAATCATATGGACTCACCCTGCCTTTCAATTTGGAGGTGACTATCTTATAGCCCTGCCCCCAGACATCCCCATCCACCTCACTCACCAAACTCCTCCAAGCCTCACGCTTGGCCTTTCCGATAACTTTTACAAGCTTCTTCCGGGCCTCCACATATCCTGCCTTTCTCTCGGTTTCCTCCCAATCTCTACCTACCCTTCCCCTTACTCTCGTCCATTCTCTCCTCTTTTTGTTACATTTCTTTCTTACATTCTCCAATGACTCATCCCACCAGTACGCATGCCCCCCACTTCCTCTCGTTCCCCCTCTATCACTCCGCATCCCAAACGCCTGTGCGAGCCTGAGGACCCCCGCCAGACCCGCATAACACCCCATAACGTCCCCGCGGAGAATGTCATACGCATCCACCACAAGGTCCTCATTCACACCCCTACCCCGGAAGAGCCCGTCACGACATCGGCGTTTCACTGAGGCTCCTACGTCAAACGCGATGTACCTGTGGAGACTGAGAGATTCCTCAAGGAGGACCTCCCAGCTCCCCAGACCCCTCGCGAGCGACGACGAACACAGCGTCACGTCGATGTATGACCGCGATTCGCCCCTGACAAATGTTGGCTGGGCGCCGTTATTCAGGACCACGGCATCCTGTGCCGCAATCCCTTCCTACCACAGGAGACCCTTGGCATCCCTAATGGCTGACCCCCACAACGCTGATTTCGCGTTGAAGTCGCCGGCCACCAGGTACTCCCCATTGCTCGCGCGGACCTCCTGAAAAATACAATCTACCAGGGCAGTATACTCCCCCATCCCGATGTTCCGAGACAGGTAGCAGGCCACCAAGCTCAATCGCCCAAAATCGACCACTAACATCCCCTCTCCCACTCTCACCCCTTTCACTCCACAGTTCCTGTTTAGCACCAGGACCGCGACATCCACCCTACTGTGACACAGCCACTTGCCACCACTCGCGTACCTAACGTTTGGTTCGGCCATAACCAAAACGTCCGGACAGCCGTCTCAACCGCCAGATTATGCGCAGCCCTTGCACGCCCCACATTCACTTGAAGGAACTTAATACCCCCAGAGGATTACTTTCCTTCCTCACCCTCTTTTTCGCTCTCTCTCCTTTTCGTATACGCATTCTCTTTTTTCTCCTCGAGCAATCTCCTCCTAAAGAACTTACACGCGGTAGTGTCCCATCTATGCCCTTCCTCACTACACAAATGACATTTGGGCTTACACTTACACTCTTTAGCAGTGTGTCCTCTGACGCCGCAATTGAAACAACACTGCCTCCGATCCTCCCCTTTACATTCACTCGCCGTATGCCCGAAGTCCCAGCACCGGTAGCACTTGTCTAACCGGACCCTGGGGCTTATGACACACTTCAGCCATCCCACTTTCACACTTTTGGCTTGCAACAGCACCCCCGCGCTGGCCCCTTCCACGCTGATAGTGGCCGTCTGCCTGCCCCCAACCCCTACAACCATCTTGGTCACCTTAACCTCGCCCTTTACTCCCTGGACCGAGCCAACGGCAGCAACTACCTCGGCCTCGGTGGTGGCGGCGTCGAGTCCCCTTATTAGTAAGAATGCCCCCCCCCTTATGCGGAAACCCTCTTTTCCAACACACCCCTCCAGTCTCTCGGAGAGCTTTGCTGCCTGCCCCTTTTCGGTGACAAGTAACAATTCCCCCCGCTTTGTCTCCCTAACTGCTTTTATGTTAACGCCCAAGGAGGAGACGTCCACGGACTGCCTGACGAGACGGACGGTGTCCGCGAACGTCTTCCCCTCGGGCTTTTTAAGGAAGACGGCGTCTTCATTAGGCCGCCTTCTAGCTACAGGTGGGCAGCTTTCCCTTGCTGACCCACCTTAGCCCTCTCCAACTGTACCTTTCCCACCGCGTTCGGTGCCGCCACAATGGCATATGTGCCCCCCTGTCCATCCCCTCCCACCTTTGGTGGGAGTTGGTATATTGTGACCCTGATGGCTGCACCCCAGAAGATCACCTGCACTTGGTAGCATTACCTAGATGACAAAAAGTTTTTTTGTAATATATAAATTGTAAATTGTCTTTATTAAGAAAAATTAATAAGTACTACTATTAAGAATGGGGAGTAATATTTACATATGATTGTATACATTTTCAGAAAAAAAATATTGAACATAATCTATTCAAGCATATATGTAAGTTCAATAGTCAATCATCTTGGAAGAAGAATAATTTTGGCAGTTATGTGATTTTGTAAAAGACTTGTGAATAGTGAATAATAAAAATATTAAATGCCCTTGTTTGTATAAAAGGGTTAGTGAATTTTAAAACACCTACAGAAAAAAACTTTAATTTTAAATTCATTGCAATGAATTTAAAATTTGATATAGAAGAATGCTGCAGCAACTTAAAAAGTAACAAGATAACTGACAGGAAGAAATATAGTGACAAACTGATTCAGTTATTGGAAAGACCTGAATTTACAGAAGCTCTAAATGAAGATGATGGTGTAACCTGGAAACAGGTACTTTCATCTGTTCAGGAGTGCATGCGACTAGTAAGTATACAGTTGACACCTTGTATTTTGTCTTAAATTTCACCTACTAAACATCATAACTATATTTTAGAATAAACTTTGTTTGGGAATTAATTTTATATTTTCTATACAATCTTATCATTTAGATGGAAACAGAGTGCTTTAAAAGGCCATAATATTTTTAATAGGATACTTACTATTTTTTAAGATTATATTCAGTACAATAATTTTGCTAAATTTTGGTATAAATAATATTAATTCTTGATTCTACAACTGTTGATTAACAAACAGTTTTTTGCAAGCTCTGGTTTTTCTTGATTTTTAATTACACTTATACTTCCATGATATCTAGAATACTACATTATGTTTCCTTTGTTTCCATTGATAGTGTCACTTTCATATTTATGCTCAAATCTGATAGTTGAAATAAGTGCCAATGTGCATCTGGTATGGAAAGCATTAAGAAACTTTAATTTTTTAATTCTGGGCAATCTTGTCTTATATACTTTATATAAAATTCTTTATTATTCAATGCCATATTCATGGAAATCTCACATTGTCAGTCTTTTTTGACACTCATGGCATTTAAGCATCAAGCTACCATGGTCTTTGTCATATCACTGCAAGGAAAAAAAAGATATTGTGGTGATCTTGGTAAATGTCTATTTGCTGTTTTTTAGCAGGTGTCCACATTTTTGAAAGTCAGGGAAGCTCAAGGTGGTCTAGGAAGACAGTGAAATTGAGTAACAACTGGGAAGGCACAAAAAATTTGAGATTTTGCACTGTTTTGAACTTTAAATTCATGTGCTTGGCTGACCCTTAATCCATACTATTGTAACATTTTATTCCAGGTTTTGAATGACCCATATGAAAACGTCCACACCCAAATTTTCATGCATAATTTTGAACAGGTTTTGATATCTTTAGCATGTCAGCTATCTCTTCTAACTTCACTTTATATCCGACATAACAATTTCTAGAACTTTTGGATATTTTGGGCATAGACACCTCAGTTGAACGATCGGAGCGCATCTCGTCCTCGGTGGTTGTTCGACCGCGTATCATAGACAAATAGTTGTTTTCGATGGGCGTTTTTACCGGTAGCAATTTTCCAAGCCATTACTGAGCTTGAATGGTATATTTTCCCATAAAAAATCTTAATTGCTTAACACATGAAACTGGTTTTTATCCATCTATAAGCAAATACAAAAGAACCGAATTTCATGGATTTTTTGCATGTCATTTGAAGGTTGGTATTACCAAAAAACAAAAGCCGGAATACATTGGAGTCGCGATCTGCGTATCAGTCCAAGATTTAATGACAAATGGAATATGTATGTATATTATGATTTTAATAGAAGTGATTCAAAATTTGTATCTTATCTGTACCTTTATATAATCTAACATTTTGTTCTCATTGCTTTTCTATTTACAATTCTATTGATTAATTTTCAGATACAGTTATTTATACTTCTTGTTTCAGCACTGTTGTAACTAGAACTGTTACACTCAAAATTTTACATCTATTAAACTTGGATAATAATTTCTTTATGTGCTTTCCATATTTTTTTATACAATCTATTAGTTTTTCAGATGTTTGGGAATTATAACAAACATTTATTAGATGCAGATGTTTTATACTTTATACTTTTAAGCTTTGTCTTTTGTTTTTTATGGCTTTATCAATTAAGGGACAATCTGTGTGTACTATGACTTTTTTATTTAATACTAAGGTGAAACTTGTTTCTGTTTTATACAAAGAAATTGATTTGTTTTTTTTACCTACTTCTAATGTGTTTTTCATTTTAGGATGCTGAAAAACATGTTGATACTGCAAAGAAAAAAGGAAACCCAGTTTCCCTGAGTGGTGAAATATTCTCTCAAATCATTAAAATCATAGCAGCTGAAGGTATGACCTAATGAGTATAATATTTCATAATAATAAATAATTACATTCTAGCTCAAGATGAGATAGATATTTCACACTTACTTGGGTATATTATAGGATGTATGAGAGAGACTAAAATGAAAAGCTGTTATGATAACGTTTTTCTTAAAGTCTTAAGGGAATATATTCTACCTAATCCGAAGTGTAGAGGCAAATTTACTAATGATGACTGGGAAGGTAATTTTCAACAATGTTGATTCATGTATTTGTAGTACAAAACCATAAATTATTCAAAACAATCATTATTTTCAGCATTATATATATTTTTTCAAAACATATGTCTTGCACGAAGAGAAGATACAAGTGTGCTTAAATGCTATTTTTTGGTTATAAGCTATGGTCCATTATCTGGTCTGGCTCCATCAATTTTAAGAAACGATTTTGCTTTTGTTACAAAACTGTGTCAGATGGTCAGTCCTCATTCATCAAAAGTTCTTCAAGAAGATGTACTTGATATTGCTTTAACTTATTGTAAACATGTAAGTATCAGACATCATCTAAGTTTGTAGTCAAATTAATTAGTGGCAGTCATTTATTTTATTTTTTTATTTAATTCCAATGCATCATAATTTCATTAACAATTTACAATTTAGCAAGGCTGAGAGAACAGACACTCTACATGAGGACCAGTTTAATTGCAGCTAAAAAACAAAGTGTAAAAATTAAATATTAGCTTAAAAATAGTTGATCGCAATATCCATTCGAATGAGACAGATGAGGTCATTTACATATAAAGAGTAGAGAACGGGACCCAAGACCGTGCCTTGTGGCACACCAAATTCTACTGTTCTACCTGAAATGATTGTGTTACCACTTTCCCCCTTTTTCTATTCAGTTATTTAAATATGATTAAAATATCTCTAGTACATTGCCTCATATCCCTAATATATCAAGTTTTCTGGGATTCATTGTAGCGTTCAAGAAAATACCAATGTATTTATTGCTATTAAAATGTACAATGCTAGTCAACTACATATACCTCCGATAAAATAAGCAGATCCAATTAAGATACTTCAAATAATATAATTAACTTAAATGTAACAGAAATTTTTGACAACAAATTACAGTATTTCATATGAAAACGTAAATATGGTGCTAAAAACACACATAATCGGCTAGAAACAATATATTCTATTGCATACAAAAGTTTGTGAAGTCTCAAAATAGTAGTAACATTATCAATGTAAGATTCTAGTTTTTACTGGGACTTTTATAGATAGAGTTTACAGGGTAAATATTAGGTTAATGGAACTCCTTTTTCTGTATACATCTTTTAAGTTATTCCAACTGGGCATGTCTCATGGGCAATAAAATGATACCATTTTTCTAAATATAGATGGCTCTGCAAAAATAACTTTAGCTGGATCTGGTTTGTCTAATCACACTGTCTGTGGAAGAAGTTAAATTTTTACAAATTTGGAATTTTTCAAACTGGAATAACTTTTTTATTTTTAACCATTTGGTATACTTTCTGCTTTGAAGAATTAGTTCACTAAGTGTACAATGGGATATAGAATTTTATTATAGCAATTTAGTATAATTTTATAGGGCATTCAGTACTTAATGCCTTTCTAAGTTTTTTATGTAAAAAAATCTAATGCCCAGTTGGAGCTGAATTTTTCATTTTATTCATCTATGGATTGTGCTTTAATTATTGGTGCAGGCAGTTAGCTATTTTTTTATTATGAAAATATCCACTGAATGTAGTATAAGTCGATATATTTATGATTTCCACGATGTATAATTCTATATTTATAAAAACATAATTATTTGTTTTTATAACATTGCAATGATAAAGATGCCTCATCTCTTTGATAGTAATATACCGAAAAAACCATTATTTAACTACTAATAAAGATTTATGCTGCACTTGTATAGCAAAATTAAATAAAACAGACTATTTTGTATGAATTTTAGATTATAAAAGATAGCAAATTAACTTGCTGTAAATTTGGTGAAGATGTGATCCCAACTTTTGTTTCATTATATGAAAACAATGGAAGAGAATCAAGGATAAAGGTACATAAGTAGAATTTTGATGTTTTATATTATTCTTTCCATGTTAATTTTAGGAACAAATTGTTGAATTTATTTTGCTACAAACTTCTATACATCATCCAAAAGGTGTCATTCAAGACCATCCATGGTCCTGTGCAGCTGATTGGAGTTCTTGGCAAAGATGTTTGAAAATCACATATATACTTCTTATGAAAGAAATAAATTTCTTTTTTAAATTCAATCAAAAAAACAGGTCGTTTTTTCTGAATTCGGGAGACACGATGAGTTGTTCTACCAATTTTTCCGAATTGGTAACAGAAGTTAGTCGTCAAGTAAGTTTTACGGCGTAAATAATTTTATTTTGTCTGAAAATTGTTCTATTTCAGTTATTCTCTTATCCAGATGTTGACGTTTCGATGTCTTTGGATTGTTATTCAACAACACAAATTCCTCAGAAGCGACAGAAGTTGGAACTCACTTTGAGAAATTATATAAATAACATTCAGGAAACAAAAAGTTGGTTATGGTAAGTTTTATGTTTTCATAAATTACCTTATAAACTGGTAGATTTAAATTTGTAAACTATTTGATGTCATTTTGTCAGAAAACTACTTTATTTTCAAAAAATCAACTTCGTTATTTAAACTGTTGATCTACAAATAGTGCTGTATTTTCATATAAAAAAAAATACTGAGAATATTGAAACAAGTCAGTGTTGTATATGTATCTTTTGTGATGTCTGTAAGGCATTCAATTGGGTTAATCAATATATTCATGAAAAAATCTGATTTCGAGTATATCCACTAGCATGGACAAAATCTTTTTTGTTTAAACAAACAATTTCTAGACATTAATAATCATTACTCACAGTAGGCTGAAAATGACATATCTGTTCCTCAGGGGTCAATGTTAAGATCACTTTAATGTTTGATTTTTATCAACGACCTGGAGCAACTGCCGCTATACGTTGATGATGTATCTTTCTTCGTATCTGAAACGTCAGACGTGCTATTATCTGAATAATGTAATGAATCGTTGTTTACTTTAAATGAATGGTTTTCAGCTAATCATTTATATCTTAACCATTCAAAAACACAAAATTTAAAATTTCAAGACAATCAAAGACAATCCATTTTTAACTAATTTACATGAAACTACCTTTCTCGGATTGCATATAGATCACGATTGAAATTGGAAATCACACGGTAATTGTTTGATTTCACAGTTAAATTCGATTTCCTATTAGCTAGGAAATTAAAGACATGTACTAGATGTTGATCAATTGTTATAGCTCTATAATGGTCAGGTTGAGTAGACTCCGATATGGTGTCATTTTCTCAGGATTATTGTCTTTGGATAATGATGTATTTATAGCTCAGAAACGAGTTTTAGAATCTGTGACAGATCTTTCAAAGTTTGATTCCTGTAGAGACGTCTTTAAGAAATTAAGAGTATTAACAGCTCCGTCATTAATGATATTAGAATTATATCGGCAAGTATTTACAAATAACGATAGCATGTATGTAAACGATTGCGTGTATGTAAAAAAAAACAGCACCATAGATTTTTAAATAATTTCTAAAATTTCAAGTTACACAAAATGTATAATGCTCTTCCTGCTTAGTCAAAAAATGATTAATATGTAACATTTATTTAACTGAAAACTGCTTTTATAAAATATGTGACTTTATTCAGATATGAGTCAGGATTAAAATTATTATTTTTGTTTAATAATTTTATTTTATTTATATGTTTAAATGTTCTTAATTTTCTACAAATATGTGTACACTTTTTATGTATCCACGTAAAAACTGACTTTTTCCATAGGTTTGTAACTCTCTAGTATAGGTTTCTTTCATGATTTAGTTACAAGTTTGCATTATGTTTTATCATAAATTTATATATTTTATTTTTTGTTATGAATCAAATATTTGAAAAAAAAAATTCGTTTTGATACGCCTCTTAACAAAATAGAGTATAAATAGCGGTTGCACTAAATTCAGTAATATATTTCAGGATCCATATTGTATGTCAGTTAATAAAAAAATATCCAGAAATATTTGATCCTGGTGATTACATTACTCTTTTACAAAGTTTATCCACTTTACAAGTCGAATGTAATGATCACAATACAGTACACAATATTTATGTGTGTTTTTCAACACTTATGGACAAGCAGCATTTGATTGATTTAATAAATTACAAACCTGAAATTGAAGACCTATGGAAAACTGTTGGAGACACTACATTGAGGTAAGTTCCTTTGTAAATTAATCCAGACATTAAGAAACAAAGAATTTTATTTTCACTTACAGAACTATTGCGTTAAATCAGCATTTGAAGGTTGCTGGTATTCTAGTACAAAAACTTGTTCAAAGAAAAGCCATTGATGTGCATGCAGTAATTGAAACATACACATCAAGTGTACAGAATGTTTCAGTAGAGAGTATTGATTGCTTGGAAATTACACTAAGTATTGCTCATCTTGAAAGAGCTGATAGCCACATAAAAGAAAGTTTGATGCAGTGTTTGTTAAATCCGGCAAATCTCAGAAATTTCGAATATTTATTATATAGAAAAACTGCAAAATTTCTAATAAATCTATGTTTAAAAAAATGGTCGGAGATAGAAGCGGTTAACTTAGAAGAAGCCATTGTGGAAGACAACGTAACGAACATTCATTTAAAAACTTTAATGGAAACAGTACTTGTTTTGCCGAAACCAAAGATTAATAAAAAGGTTAAGGAAACTTCGCATTATAATATTGATTTAGATATATTTCAAAAAATTAATGAAGTTGTTGAAAATTTCGTCACAAACATTCCCAACACTGTGGAGGTTTTGATTAGAACATTAGTTCTGCTGACTAATATGTTAAACTATATTGTTGACTATGAAATTGTACCTAAAAATGACATTAGAAACACTTATATAGTGGAGCACATCCAGAAGATATTACTTAATGATGATTTACGGTATTTAAGATGTTACAGACAAGAAAGAGACATTATGAAACTAATTGAATGTATTAACCACCTGGAAATATTTTTCTCACATTCCTCATTGAATGATTCAACAGTTTGTTTGTTCAAAGACCTTGTTCCAGTTGAATTACTGACGAGTTTTTTTAGTATATTGAAAGAAACACAAGGTAATTAAAAATTGTATTAATTTTCTAACGTCTGTTTCCATGTAATTTCCTGTATTATTGTCACTTTCCTTGTATTGTTTATTCCTTTATATCTTTAACCAATTCAACTGACATTTTTGCTGTCATCCCTCACTATTTACTTTCGACTCGGTCACTATTTTCCCTTCCTTAGGGGCCGTTTAGTATTACATAAGCAGATTTATTACAATTATTTACCCTCCCCTTCCTCCTTGTCAGCAAAAGTAGTTAAAGCTCTTACCCCCTCCCCCATGCTTACGAAAACATTTTTATATGCATTTTTCTGTTTTTTATTGATTCATGAGCAGCAGTTATAATTCTAGAAATTAGAATATAAAATTACGAACGAAACAAACTTCTTTTAAATTTTTGGTATGCATATTATTAGTCTTCAGTATATGACACCCGAATCCATTAATCTAAGTTTTCGATGATATTGGATTGGCTTGCTTGGAGTTGCTTACAACACGTCAAATCGGTAATCGAAACGAAACAATGATTGACGGAAGAAATTTAGACAAATTAACAGCGCGCGGTAATTCCCGTACTCGGTTGTAAGCGAGTACCTAAACGTATTCATTATGTCACCAAAAATAAGCAAAGCAAAGATCCTCGCCTCCTATAATGCTTATGTAATACTTGAACGGCCCCTTACCTTAATATATTTCATCTAATCTTCTACATGTTTCTCTTTTCTTCCACCCTAATTTCCCAAAATTTTTTGTATCACTATTTTTCACTCCTGATGCTTTCCGCTTTTCAATCTTTCTCTCACTTTTAAGAGTTCCCCATTTTTTCTAGTCCAGTCCTTCCCTACATAGCCTTCACAATTTTCTCTTTTAATATTCTCTTCTCCAGTATTTTTTATCTATTTTACTCGCCAATTTTTAACTTCCTAATATTTGCTTCTGATCTCCTCAGCCTCTCTCATTATTTTCTTTTCTTCACTACTTTTAGTTACTCTCCTCAATTTTTTTACTGTACAAGTTCAGTTTCCTTTTTCTAGTTTTTTTCCCACATTTTTTTTTGTCTCGATTATTCTTTATAAATTTCCTCATTTGTTTTTCTATTTATATATCTGCCGATCTTCTTCTGT
This sequence comes from Octodonta nipae, assembly GCA_034190945.1. NCBI lineage: Eukaryota > Metazoa > Arthropoda > Insecta > Coleoptera > Chrysomelidae > Octodonta > Octodonta nipae. The sequence continues at coordinate 25,281,270 of CM067222.1, forward strand.
ATTACATCATACTGTATGTGGTTGCAGGTTCTTGAAATATTATAATTATTGAACCTGGTACATATGAATTACCTAATACATTAGTTGTTTTCTGAATGATATTCCTTACACTTCCAATCCTCATTTTGTACATCCAATTCTTTCGGTTTTCATTCTGTTTGCTACTTTAGCTTAGTGCCATTTTTGCTGTCTTCGTCAGTCTATTCATTGGATTCCCTTCAGATCTCCTTCTTTCTACTAACTTTTTCCGCACTATCTCTTCCTTCCTCTGCTTTACAGTCTCCCTTTTTACTATCTATTTCTTCTTCCACAGTTATGTTTTTTACTATTTTGGCTTCACCCTCCTACTAAATCCATGTAAACATTTCTTCGCTTTAATTTCTTCCGAATCTATCGTTTGTTTCACTTTCTCAGCCACTTCCTTTCTATCCAATAATTTGCTCCTATATTATCTCCTTAATATCCTTCCTCTTATTATTATTTTCTCACTTCAATAATTTGTAGATAATGGGAAATCATCACTGAAATCAGCAATTATTAAAGCTTTGGGAGCTTTTAGTTTTTTATGTGGAGAACAAATAAGTGAAAACCAGTTCAATGTTTTAGAAATGGTTGCTGATCTTCAGTATAATTTTAATTCACCACAAGATTATCAAATGGTATGAGAATTTTGTAAGTTAGCCAACAAAATTGACAATTATCCATTTCAGTTTTTGACATTTTTTCATATGATGAAAAACACCAAGCCAGGGATTATCTCAACTGTGATTCTGCACAAAGTTATTGATTCATTGAAAGAAATTTGTTTTTTGTGGTACGCTTGCAGTCAAAAGGCCTCGGAAATACTAAATTTTCTTTGCGGTAAGTGACATAACAAAAGTAACTTCTAAAGTTGACAGCTTGAATGTTACAGATTTATATCCACATTTTATAACAAATGATGACGAAGAAATTAAATATACTTCGGTTGCATTATTAAAACCTTTTTATGAAGTGCGTCAGAATTACGGTCCTAACGTCATCGTAGCACTACTAAGTTGTATGGAACAACTTTGTAAAGTAATAAATCTACTTGTGTAATAAACCCATTTATGTTCATCATTGTTACGGTATTTTAGGTCGATCCTGAGTTTCAATATGCTTGTTGGTCAGATAAGGAAATTGTAAGGTACATACCGGAATTCTTGTGCAGTGACTATCAAGAGGTACGGTTTCGAGCTATAGAAGCAATTGTAGCCTTTTATTCTACAAGTGTTGATCAACCAAAACTTACCAGCTTTCATCGACAAGAAGAAATATTCGAAAATTTGTATCATCATGTAAGAGATTTGGAACAGTTTAAAAGTTATTAATTTAATTTAATTACTTAATCATTCTTTATTTAATTTGTCTGTTTTATCAAACTTCTAATCAACACCTAGTCTTCCAAATGAGTACCAGCATCAAATTATTTATTTATTGGTCATATATTTATACTTCCAATGTAGTATAACTTAGATACACTGGTTTGATCATACTATAATTTGAACCGATATATTGATTGCGTTGCGGTCTATCAAAGTTTACTGAAGTACGTTACATTGCCAGATATATAGTAATGAAATATACAAATTATTAATGTTCAGTGATCTGTGTTATAAAGTAACTATTGTTCCAATTACTTCGTTATATCCATATACTTAATACTAATATACTCCTACCGGAGTCTAGAGAAAGGTGCAAACATCATGGTATATATATATATATATATATATATATATATATATATATATATATATATATATATATAAATGTTTTAGGTGGTTTCCGGGAATTCATCCGCGTAGTTGATAACTGATCCCTGCCGGGATCGATGGTAAAATGACGACGTTTCGGCAGAGTCACATCTGCCCTCTTCAGGTCGGTTCGCATAATTCTCGTAGCCTTCTGCTTTCGCTTCTAGTTACTCGTATATATATATATATATATATATATATATATATATATATATATATATATATATCGGGGTTTTAATCCAAGGGGGAATGTCGGGTTTGATCCAAAAGGGAATAAATGTGGCTAAACATTTATTCGACAAATAATAATCACATTAAATTGACCGAAGGCACCATAATGATCTACCACTGGAGTTTCAAACTATACGAACAATAGATAATGTTGATAATCAATTTATCTTGGGTGCCACCTAACATTGGTTCCATCGGCGTAGCGATATGATATTATTACTCTAAATTGGTACACAAGGTATTCTACTCGGAACCGCGGCGAAATCCCGATTACGCGATAGCCCTCTACGATCTTACCTCGCTCGAGGTTCGAACAGAACTGACTTCGTTATTCTCGATATGATTCTCATCACAAACATCGTGCATAATAACACCTGACTCATAGACTATCATGTAATCAACAGCTCGCCGGGTGATTATTTATTTATGAATCACCCCCGGTCCCTAGCTGGCAAATTTGTAATAGAATATAATAATCGTAAACAAAAGTACGAAAGCACAAATATCCTGTTTCCGATAATACAAACTATATATTCTTTAGACCTTCGCCGCTATTTCGACATATATATATATATATATATATATATATATATATATATATATATATATATATATATATATATATATATATATATATATATATATACATTTCTATATCGTTTTAGTGTACTTTGTGTCTTATGCGCATGTTCGAAAATGCTCTACTGTCGTTGGGGTTATGCTTTCTCTCTATTTGATCTGTGGTTAATAGTTTCTCATCACATTTACATTCTCTCAACAGAGTCATAACGCTTGCGCACAACGGGTTAAGTACAGTAAAACGGAAATGTGCTGTCTCTCTTAGTGGGTGATCCTTCCACTTACGGGCGATAGCAGTATATTAGTATTAAGTATATGGTTATTCTCAATCTTAGTTACGGAATCAACAGTTTCTTCTCTATCTGCTGGGAATATTCTTTATGTAAAATACGAATGAGTTAGAGACATACAGAGAGAGATAACACAAACAACGCCAATCATCTTGTCGTCACTAGAAATTGCTTGTATGCTCAGTCTGCGGTAATTTATGTGTCTATGGTTAACGTTCGTTTTCGTTGTGCTTATAGGTTAGGTGTTTTGAGAACACTGGTATATGAAATGTTAAAATGAGTAAATTAATAAAAATGCCTGTATAAAACCGTAAACATTTTGTTGAAGACTGTCATGTATCGGTTACAAGATGGCGTGTCCAAGATTGGTGAAGATCTTGGTGATTGGTTATCAACTTAAAGCCTTGTATAACACAGATCATTCATTTCTGAGTCTGATAGAAAAATGTCTATATCGTTTTCGGCCCAGCCCGATAGTTTTAATAAATATGGAAAAGCTTTACACGGTTAATTGAAGTTAACTGTAATCATTTACGGCATTTGTTTCTGTAGCCGGTACATCAGTGTACATGTACTTATATGAATAGTTGCGCAGATATTTTTCTTTTTAATTTTTTTGGTCATAAATTTTATTCATACAACCGCAATTTTATTTTCAGAGTTTGAAGTTGTTTGAAGTTAGCCGAGATATGTCAGAAACACTTCGTGTAGATGAAACACTTTCAAGAACAGCAGCAGTTTTGCATACGTTCGCATCGATTTTATTAAATTGTACTGATTGGACTGAGCAGTGCTTGTTTACATTTGTAAAATTAATTTACTTGAAAAATATAGGTAACAATTTCTTCTTTAATTGATACACTATTCACAATTACTTTTCATGTAGAATTTGGAGAGAAAATATTGAAATCCATCAACCAACATTATCACAAAAACCAAGATGTAAATATCATGGAAAAATACTTGGGAGTTATCATTGATAAATGGCTAAGTGAAGGTTTACCTCTTGACAGTTTTCCTTTCAAATTATTCGACTGCAGCAACAAGTCAGAGTTTTATGAGAAGTATTTGAATGTATGTGCTCCATTGGTAATGTTTAAGGATAAGGAACAATTTTTGAAAGTCGCTACACAACATGGACTTACAGATTTTGGTATTGTGCAGGTAATGCTTTATTAATTTTCAATATCACTACATATTATAAAATATAGTCGTCCGCCGCGTCTGTCTGTATATCTGTTCGGGATAAACTCAAAAACCACCGCTCCGATTTTCATGCTATTTTTACCAGTGGATAAAGTGGTTCTCGAGGAAGATCTTAGTATATAATTTGTTAAGTCTTTATATAAATTGGCTGAAAAATAAACATATTTGTTGGAGGTGTCGGAAAATAACAAGCCGTCTGGGACCTTTCAAGGAAAACGCTGCCTAAACTCTTTGAGATATAACAAAATAATGTTGGTGAAATTGTGAATCTTATAGAGGTCTTCAAAAAAGTCCGGGATGGCATATGTCTATCTCTTAAGGATAACATGCTATACCCATTTTAATACTTAAAATAAAATGGACAATCATAAAGCGGTAGTTGGAACGCTATTTAGACAAATACGGTATTAATCCTTATCATTTTAATTACCTTAGTTGGCTTGAGCATTTCATGAAGAATATTTTTTCCCTTACACCATGCAAATTAAATGAATAGCTTCGGAGATATAGCAAAATCAAAATAAAATTAATTTCGTGTCACCGGGGTTCGACCGCTCCCCCTGACCCAGCGCTTCGCGTCCGAGCTGTAGATTTTACTCCACGTAGTAAAAGGCCTTACTTCTTTCAGTAGTCTTTGTATTAGAGTAATTAGAGGGTAGGAGTAAGAATTTTTTTTAAATTTTAACTCTGAAAATAGAGATATGGTAATTTCAGTAGTCTTCGTACTTTTCAAGGTATAATTTATGAAACATTTCAAGCACTTTGTAAAGCAATGTGTATGTTAGAAGACGACTCTCATTGGGAAAGTACGCTTTCTAAAGCTGCCTTATGCTGTTCAGCTAAATCAATTAGATATTTATTTAGCATCATGATATCCTTCAGTCAAGTTATCGACCCACATCTTCTTTAACAAAATGATCGTCAAAGTATGGCTGAAAATTTCTGTGTGTATGCATCACAGACGTCAAGAATTGTCAATAAATAATTTTGACTCAACTATTTTATCAAGCTTTATTTGAATTGATTCAACAAGTGGAATCTCTGTCAGGAAATTCTATAAAAGTTTTTGGTTCACCTTGCCATTAAATTTCAATTTAATTTAATTAACAATCAATACAGAGGAATCACGAGAAACTAACTATAACAATTTGAGACTTTTACAAGTCGTTCAAGGTGAATGTTGCTTGAATGCCGAACAAAAAAAATGTTATGACCTAATACTGTCCTCAAATAATAATAGTAATGAAGTTAAATGTTAAATCATTAGCAAAAGTACGATCCGACCGAAAAATTACCCTAGCTGTTGCATCTTCCGGCATAGCAGCCACACTTTTGGAAAGTGGGCGAAACGCCCATTCCACATTCAAACTGACATTAAAAATATGTAGTGATGACGTCATTAGCATTTGCAATATCTCTAAACAGAGTGGTGCCGGAAAATTAATGAGGGATTGAAGTTTAATTATTTGGGGAGAGGCTTCTATTTCTCATAAAGCGGTTGAGGCACTAGACAGGACACTGCGAGATCTGCGCAACAGTAACTGCCCAATGGGTGGTTGTACTGATTTATTCTCTAGAGATTTCCGTCAAATTTTGCCAGTTATAACTAGGGGAACGTGAGCAGATGAAGTCAGTTCATTGCTCAAAAGATCGCATCTTTCTCACATATAACGAATTGAGAACTTAAAAATATGAGAATTTTATCGCTTAACAAAGATAATTGGCAATTTTCCAACCACTTACTCCGAATAGGAAATGGTGAATTTCAAGCAGGAATTGTCTATGTAAATTTTGACAATATTTGTGTTTTGGTACAAAATGTGGAAGAAGTTACAGAACAATTTTATCCTGATATTAGTAACATATCCACTGAGAAACTAAATTGGTTTCAAATTAATATTAAAAGTAGGTGCTCCTATTATATTACTAAGAAATTTCAGTCTACTGAAACTGTGCAACGATACAAGATTCAAAGTAGTCAATTATTTTTTTTTTTTGATCGAATGTTTCATATTAACTGGCAACGCAAATGGTGAAACTGTTTTTATACCAAGAATTAAAATGATACCCTCAGAATTGCCTTTCCAATTTAAACAGCTACTATTTCCCGTAAAAATAGCGTTTGGAATGACAATTAATAAAGCGCAGGGTTAAACATTAAAAGTTGCTGGGGTCAAGGCCGTAGCCAGAAAATTTTTGCCAGGTGGGTTGTATAATTTTTTCGGGAGTCTTGGATAATTTTTTTGATTGATGATGGGCTGATGAAGTATTCACGTATTTCTAGGATATATAAAATTGTATAAACATAATATTTGTTCTTATGAAAAAGATTATTTTCAAATTTAGTATTGAAAAAATCTCCAAAATTTCGGGGGGTGTTTGAACCCCCGCTGGCTATTTGCTTGGCGGGAGTACATTTAAGCACACAGTGCTTTTAGCACAGGCAATTGTATGTTGCCCTATCACTTGTTACTTCGAAACAAAATTTGTTCGTTTTACACGTGATCAGGTTATTAATGTCGTATACAAAGGATGCACTTAGAAACCAATCTAAATGTTTTCTGTTTTGTTTACCTCAGAAATAATCCGAATTAATATTATGTATAACGAGGAAAGATGATTGATTTTTTGTTTGTTACTATTTCACTCAAAAACTACTCAACCATTTTTGCTGAAATCTGCATCTCCTCGGAGTATCAAAGGGTAGTTTATATTTTCTGTAAAGAACCCGTGCGAATCAGGGATGGGTTGCTAGTGTTATATAGAATTGTGTGTTTATTTTTGTAATTTTTTGGGAAATAACAACGCACTTCACATTATGACCTTTTACGCGTGAGCAGACGGGTACGTGAACTATGCGAAGCGACCTGATGAGAGCAGATGGGACTATGTCGAAACGCCGTCAGAATATTATCCATCACCGGAGGGATTAGTTACCAACTATGCGGAAACCACCTGATGCATATGAGGTCATAAAGTAGCCGATAATTTATTTTCTACGCAATTGTAAATGAAAAATCCTGTACAGGTCAAATTTTATATGTGAAACTAAACTTTTTGAATATAATTATCCGCCTGTCCCTTCAACCGCCTAGGCGGTGATACCGCGTTAGAAACGGTTTACTATTCTCCATTCAGCAATATAGAACTTTAATTTTGGGATGTTGGTAATAAGAAAGATCAATTTTCAATTGTGTAATTTGTAAAGTAATTAATCATGCCATAGAAAGAAAGAACATTTGAAGTAGTTTACAATATTTACAATAATTATAGTCTGTCATATGCTCAAACTGGGCACCGTTGATTTCTTGATAACAAAATTAACGGTGTTGGAATTCTTCGACAACGTTTTGCGCTGATCTGATTAATTTCTTTCCTTATTAGATGTTTTAAGTCATCAATAATAATTGGTTTGCTCTCGCAAATTTTTTATTTTAAATAACCCTGTGGCGGCAGATCTCAAGAACCGAGTGACCATTCAATTTCGGGAATATTTTTGACAGTTCCAAATTTAGGGAGTTTTTGATTATTTTACTCACCAGTAGATTGGGAAATGGTAAGATCAGGATACTTCTCATTAAATATTCTGCATACCTCAGAAAGTGTTCTCGTTTTATCACCCACTCCAATTATTATCTCAAATATTTGAGTCTCAAAAAGGCTCATTATAAAAAATAGTTAATAGTTTAAGAATTCTTAAAAAACGATTTATAACTAAAAATTATTAACAACGTTTAGCGAACTATAATAAATTTTAAATACGTCTTAAATGTTACAAAAAGATCAGGTTTTACTTTTTTAGCTAAAAGAAAACTATCGTTATATGTATTTGACTCAAGGGCTACTTGTTTGTATTAAATAAAATCACTGTTTTCATGAGTATCCAATCCAAAAATCAAAAAAATTCTTTATAGCCGAATAGAGAATTGAAAACCTTTTTAAACACGGTACCACACGCTAACCTTTTTCATTTATTTTTTTAAGGGTCGTTATTGCCTCTAGGGGATAGAAGGGGCAGGTGAATAATTTTATACAAAAAGTGTAGTTTCATATATAAAAATTACTTTAGGACCTCACTGTATAAATACAGTAATATCCAGTGCCCTTTTTGCCGTGGAATGCATGGGAACGGCGTCCCACCACCTTTTTACCACGGATTATTTTTATTTTTCTGATTTTTTAATAACTTTTGGTCTAAATAAAATCACACTGAGCTCAGCAGATAGGATTTGATTTTCAAGAGCTCCATAATTACACCACCGTTTTATCGACCCTGCATTTAAGTTATTTTGGTTGCCTAAACACTGAACACAAAAAAGGTTAGCGTTCCACCACCTTTTTTTACAAAAAGAGACTAAATATAAATAAGTGTTCTTTTCTATTCATTCATTTCATTTTGCCTCTATTTACAATAGAGAGAGAAACTTTTATATGATTTACTAATTATTTTTTTATTGTTTTCAGATGACTGCTCCCCAAGTATTCACTCAAGTTTTATGTACAGATTGTGAGAGCTTAGAAGATTTGTTGACTCGAAATGATGACTTGTTAGCGTATTACGTCCGAACTGTGGGCCCGGAAGAATTTAAAAACATATTGATCAATAATTTGGGACAAACGATTACGAAGGTTCTTGAAAATTTAACGGACGAAAACTACATAAGGGAAACTTTCAAAACTGAGCTGATATTTGCTGTGAGAAAAATGTCATGTTCGCAAATACTCACTTGTTTTGAGCATATTGAGGTTTGTACATTCAAAGGATACATTTATTACAAACTAGCCGTTACCCTCGGTTTCACCCGCATATGGAATGTACAAATTTTGCAAAAAGAAATAGCTTATGAAACATTTGGGCTATCCTACATATCATGTTTTTAAACATTTTTAAACCACCCTTCATAACTGTATATCCACTAATCGCGAATATTAAACATTTTTTTGAACCACCTTGTATAACTGCAACTGTACTTTACCCTTTACCAATACCAATATAACATTTTTTAACACTACCGTACCGTATATTTCAGCTATGAAACTTGCTTATGGTTTACGCTATATAACAGTTATTTCTGATAATTTTTGAGCCCCCTTGAAAAGTATAATTTCTCTCCGCCCTATATTTTAACCGCCCTTTATATGCAAATTTTTCTAAGATTGTATTAAACACATTGTATAAGTATAATTTTGCATCGCCCCATATTTCAGGTATTCCATATAGTAGAACGCAACTGTTCATGGTCTACCCTATATACATTTTTTTAAGATTCTGCTTACCCATAACTCTGCTCCACTTGTATTTTAACTTATCTGTGTAATTGCTAATGGATTTCGCTGTATATTCATTTTTCTGATATTTTTTTAACCACACATGGAAATATAATTTGTCTATTTCAACCACTCCTAATATGAAACCTTTTTCTAACATTGTTTTAATCACACTGTATAACGATAATTTTACTTCGTCTCATGTTTCAGATATTGCACACATGCAACAGCTCATCTATCCTACAACATTTATTTTATTTATTTTTTTTTATTTTATTTATTTATTTTATTTCAATTTTCAATTACAATTACAATTTCAATTACAATTATTTCAATTACCATTACAACAATTTGTGTTTGATCGGTAATTCTGACACCTAAGTGCTATTGCACTTGTATGTGTCATCATCCCCACCATTACATGCAAAATAATAATATAAAGGCATAACCTATCTTATGGACAAAAATAGAAGACTGGAACATATTAAAAATGTGAGTAATAATAAAAACTAAAACTAAACTAAAACTAAATGTTAAATATTTCTTTTAATATATTGTAGTTAGTTTTTAACATTTCTTTATGCACCAGTTTGATTATAATTCTACCCCACCCTCTATTTCAACCACCTTACATATGCAACTACTTATCGGCCACCCAGTTTAACATTTTTGTACCACTCTCGATAAGTATAAATCCATCAATTCCCAATATATTTCATCAAAACAGTAACTGCTTGTGGAGCACCCTATATAACAATTTTGTTCAACATTTTTTTGAATTACCTTGCATATTTATCTCTACTTCAACCTGTATTACAACTATCCTCTATATACTGCTGCTTATTGGTGACCCAATATAACAATTTTGTACCACCCTGTATAGTTAGAATTCTACTCCACCCATCTCTTTATCTTTTTTAAACCCACCTGTATAACTGTAATTATACTCCGCCTCATATTTTAACCATCTTGTATAGACAACTACTTCTGGATATAAAATATTTTTTTAACCACCCTATAAACTATAACTACCACCCTATATAACCACCCTATATATATTTCAACCACCCTATATAATCAACTGCTTCTAACATTTTTTCAACCCATTTCGTACTATAATAACTCCAGACCATGATTTAAATATCCTAACTACTTACATAAAACTTTTTTGTAAGATTTTTTATCCAACCTGAATAATTATATACTCCCTTTATTTCAACCACATTGTATATGCAAGTACTTATGCGCCAAACAATATAACATTTTCTTATCCACCCTGTATAAATTTGATACCAATATACCCGTTTTTCAACCACCTGGTATATGCAACTATATGTGGTCCACCTAATATAACTTTTTGTGAACCACCCGGTATAACTAATTCCACTCTCTTCCTCGAAGTTTCGTTGGACTTCCATCGTCTTGAAGTGGTTGATCTCACAACGTTTCAATAGCTGTGTATCTGCTATCGTATTCAGGTGAATGATGATCATTAGGTTATCAGGTGAATGATGATCATTCACCTGATGACGATAGCAGATACACAGCTATTGAACCACTTCAAGACGATGGAAGTCCTAGGAAACTTCGAGGAACGAGTTACATTGTCTACCAACTTCAGACTTCCACTCTGTATGTTTCACCGGTCCTATATTTGAAACATCTTCTGGTTCTGTCAATGTAGGGAGATAAAATGTGTACCAGATTTTAGTCAAACTATAGCCTTTGCAACAAAATAAGATTTAGCAGTAGTTTTTAATTAATGCCCGAACAAACAGGCAATTTTATAATAGTATAGATTAAGACAATTTGGCATTCTAAAATATTATAATAATTGATTTGATTCCGTCAGAATTTTGGTGATGGGTTTCTTACTCAAATACTTTACTTTGGATCTTATGGATAAGACATGCAATTTAGTAAACGAGTGAGGTGAAAGATGGTAACAGTTCCTCAAAGAAAATAACGTCGGGGTCATATAGAATGGACAGATGAATCACGCGACATAACTTGATTTGGTATTTTTCTGACTATTTTAAGTTTGGTAGATTATTTTTTAAATTTAGGAGAACAATAATATTTATTTGCACTAATACATAACACAGAATTTTGGTGTTTCATTTGGGTTTTCACACCTCACAATGGTATCAAAAAATACAATAAGTTAATTGAAAATCATGGTATAGTACCTAAGGGCAGTTTGTGGAAACTGCCCCGAACACTAGTAGCCTTCTTATAGAAAATCTTTCTTGTAGGATTAACACAGAAGGTCTCAGTATTTGTCAACTAGTTTTTCTGAAAATATGTTTGGATGTTTATTGTATGATACTTACTTGAGTGATGTGACGTTTCGATCCCTATTAGGAATTGTTCTCGAATAATGTTTTTTAAGCAATTTGTAGAATATTCGCTGGATTGACTTCTTGCATTCTTGTTAATTGACTGATTAATTAACTTTCAAAATTATTTTTTGAAGTTCATTTGACAGGGGTCATTGCCGTGGTACCGCTATCTCTATAGATGGAATTCCAATTTCTTCATTATTTGACAACATGCAGACACTTTCTTCGATTTTCCCTTTCTTAGTGTGTTTTTCTTTAAGTAATATACTTGTCTTGTCCAGTCTATTTTGTGTATTTTGCGTATCTCATTATACATAGTTTGCCAATCTTGAATTGTCTATATGTCTTTTTGAGATGTTATATTAGTATTTTTTTTGTTATTTGGAGAGTTCTTGATGTTTCATCGGTATATATTTTCCCGCAGATACACAAAATTACTTAACATTTAGTCAGGATTTAACAGAGTCCCATCTTTTAGATAGATTTCATTTAACTTTGTTTAGACATTGTTTCACTTTCACTTCCAAATTGTCAAGATATTCATTGTCATAATTATTTGACAACCATTGATATGAAAATGTTTTGTTTCAGACTTTTTTGTGGAATAATCAAAGGATTATAGAATTTTTAACAGAAAATACTTTACATCAATTAGAAAAAACTGTTCTGTGCCTTAAACAGAATATATATGACTCGTTAACAAATCAAAACAAATTTAAAGCTCTACATCAGTACACTTTCTTTGTATCGTTGGTACTAAATGAAATGAAACACACCAGCAGATGGTTACATTATTTTATAAAAGATACAGCACATAGTCTTATAAATTTAATTAAAAACCATTCTGATTCAGAGAAAATATTAATGTCTGTCTTCAATTTTCTAATGGAATTCCTGAAAAAAATAGTACCAGATTTTTCTGAACCCTTTAGTCCACTGCTTCCTATAATTGTAAACAATTTGAAATATTATTATGAAAGTTTGGACAGTACAAAAAAGCTTTGTATACAAATGTTGCATTTTCTGATAGTGGAAAATTCTTGCCAACTCATGGACGCTATTGAGAAGCTTGACAATTTTCCAAATATACCAGAATTTGCTACTATTCGAACGGTTCACACAAACATTAAATATGGGAAATCGAAACCTAGTCTTGAAAAGGAGATAACCTTTTTCTTAGGACATCTAGACCTATCTACAAAGTTGGATAGTTTGGTACACTTACGTAAAGTGTTGTCAGAAGAAACCATCGAGTTGAAACATATGTATGAAAAGTTATGTAAACAGAGACAATTTTCTGAAGTTTGTGAAGTAAGTCTCTTACACCGTTTAATTGCCGTCCTTGTAAATATGAGCCGTTCAGATAACGAAAAAGTAAGTTTCTTTTATATATGCCTATTTATTGTAATTTAACAGTGTTGTTCTTTAGGTTAAATTAGCAGCTCTAGGGTGTCTCGGTGAAATTGGGCCTGGAGATTTAGGAACATTGGTCTTGAAGAAAGAGGAACCAGCTTTTGATTTTAAATATCATCCAATTGATCTTTTGGCAGGATATTCTGTGTCTTTGTTACATAGTTATATTAACGATCCAGATATTCAGGTTGTAAAAACAGCCAGCGATGTTCTCTATTCCGTTTTAAAATATGTGGAACCACGAAAAATGGCAGGTATGTTAGTGAAATATTATTTTGTAATTGGTGAGACTTGCAAGTATTTAACTAATTGACCCGATATAACTACTTTAACATCACATTCTAAATTAATCTACATACAATTTTAATACAAGTTTAAAGTTTTATGAATAGGTTTTTCCTCCAAAATGAAACTGTTACTCATCGATTTCTGGCTATCAAAACCCCCCAAATACATAATTTTGATCAAAGTAGCCATTTTCCTGATATATTTATTTAAAGTACCTTCTTTTATGTTTCCTCAAAGGAATCTTTGTAATAACATTTTTCATTGCTTCTCTATTCATTGCGGTGTGTATTAACAACGGTACATCGTGTAGCCCTATCCACTGTCTTCGATCAGCAGATGCAAGAATTGATAGTTATTGTTTCACATTATGGGTCCTAGATATGCCGTTTTTCTCTTTTTAATTAATTCAAACGGTTCACATTTGTTGACACATAATACACAAGACAAATATAATTGATGACCATAATTGATTGATTGGGTCATTAGAAATATTGCGACATTGTCTTTCATTTTCCAGTGTGAATTCATCAATTGTTCTTGATTTGGTGCGATAAAATTTGTCTTTGAGATATCCCCCCAACAAGAAGTCCATAGGCGCCTGGGGAATGTGTAGGGTATTCAATGGTACCCCTTCATCCAATCCATGTGTCTGGAAAAGGTACATCGAGGTGAGCTCTTACATTACGATCGTAATTTATTTTCCTATGATGTCCAATGCGAATATCCCGCACCACACTATTACATGGTGTTCAAGGTTACATGAGGATTTACATGATCCCAGTACGTGCAATTATGGCGATTAATGGAGCTCTTTAATTTAAAGGATGCCTTATCGCTCCACACAATTTTGGGTGGTAACCCAGCAACTTCTGCACACTTTGCCAGGTACCATTAACAGAATTGAACTCTCTGGTCAGATCGTCTTCGTGGAGAGCATGGATTAGCGTTGGAATATACCATTTCCAATGTAGACGCTTCATGATGCGATGGACGCTGTCTTTTGAGATGTGTTTCCCGAGCAGTTTATCGAAGAGACTTTTGTGCTGAACGAAGAAGTAGGTGTTTCCTACACCTGCTCTTCTTTTGCAGAATGTTTCTTATTGACGTTCTGACGGTGCCATCTGCTACGAATTTGTCTTTAATGCGAGCAATAGTCCGGCGTGTTGGTGGCAGTTTTGCGAATTGTTCATCTTCTTTGCACTTCAATGACGATTTCAGCCTTCCAATACCATTACAGGACAAACTTCCTTTTTTCCAAGTTAAGTTGATTTACTGCTGCTGTGATTAATACATTCAATTCACAGAAGATAGCATGTTAGCAATAGATATACTGATTACATTTTTGAGACACCCTGTATAATAGTTGGACTTAGACTTTGGAAGTGGGAGCATTTTTCCCAAAAAGGCCTAAATCAATTTACTTTAACTCTTCAGCTCAAAGAACTCTCATTTACCTTTCAAAAGGAAAATAATTTGGTTTTATGAATTTGTGGATTTACCTTTATATTGTTGTAAAGTCCGTGAATTATAAAACTATTATTTACATTAAAACAGCTGATTCAAATATCACAATAACATCCCATATACGCTAGTCGTCGCCGTATAACTGAACTCTCCATCGTGGCTTCTTCCTTTATAAGACCAGCATAGAAAATTCTCGTAAAAATCATCATCACTCCTACAGGTGCCGAGTCTTTTCGAGTACCATTTTTTATCTCGAAGCGTTTGTTGTCGTACTGAAATGAAACAGGGTCGGCCTTGGGTAAATTTCGTAACACTATGAATTTTCTATGTGGGTTCCCAAAATGTACACTAACAGTCACTTTTTCTGGATATTAAGTATGTTTTTCACGAAAGATGTGCGGATTTGTGTCACCCCAATATCTTACTTTTTGTGTGTTCACATTTTCATTGAGGGAAAAAGTACTTTCATCACTAAAACAATTGATTTTTGTATAGTGTTGGTTTCAATTTGTCATTATTTCACAGAATTTCAGTCTTCTACCGGGTCATCATCTGAAAGATGGTACACCATTTTTAATTTGTATGAAATTTATTTTTTAGCAACACTGCATGTACTGCAGTTTGACTAACTTCTCTGATAGATGCAATATTAGCTGTAGAGGAAGTAGGGTTTACTACCATTTGTGCATTTATGTCCATTTTTGTGTCATCACTAACTGTTGGTTGCCCAGATCATTTGGCATTTAACACTACCCGTTGCTACAAACTTCTAAACAAGCTCCCTCTGAGCATATAGTACTATCTAGGTACCTCTCATTAAATAAGTGTTCCGGTTCATGCATATTCTTAAGACAACTGCTACTGTCTCAGCTTGAGTACGTACCATTTTGCCTAAGTAATCTCCTAAACGTCTCGTTAAACCATAATAAAATTGCATGTTTAAGGTATAAAGTTTTTTACAAAAACTTTGCAAATAACAATTACTAGCAAATTAAAAAACTTCGTTGATTAAATCAAATAATAATTTTAGTATTTATTTAATTTTTCCATCAAAATTGGCCTAAATCCAAACAAAATTAATATGGTCAATACCTTTCAAATGAGCTATCAGATGTCATAAGGTCAAATTTGTGATCTCTTACTGTTACGTCATCTGTTACCACTAGTAGAGAGGTTTACTACCGTTTATTTTCACCCTCCAAATTTCATTAGTGTAAATATAACTGTTCAAAAGATACGGGGGGGGGGGACTTTTGCCTGATATTATATAACTTACATATCCAAGTTCAGCTCATGCATAAATTTATTTGATAACGTTTTCAATATTTTTCTAACACGTCATTCTTAATTGAATAAATTCAGATGCCAATTTTGGTCAAGTGCCTCTAGACACAAAGTACATTTCACCATATTTTCCCTTAAACAAATCATCAAGTTCTTCAAAAGTAACAGTGGATGTGGAGCAGTTCCAATTAAAAATCAATTCCAATGAATTATGGTGTCCAGAAGAAAATATACCTTACGAGAAATGGATATCTTTATTAGTTTCAAATCTTCTACAAACATTCACCGACAAATCGTATCTCAGACACCTTATACCGATGTGTGCAATAAAGGTAAGTTTCTGTAAATTCGTATTTGTTTCGAATATTTTGAAAACACCATTTTAGGCGGAATTTGCTGGACAGTTGTTGCCTTTGTTAATAAATGTCTTGCTGTTTCAAAGCAACAAAAAAGTTTCTGAAATTTTATCCAAAAACATCGACAAATTCTTTTCTTTACATTGGAATTATACTGTACCAAAATTCAGAGATGTACAGTCTATTATAGTCAATAAGAAAGCTGTAAAGTCCATGATAGAACTGGTCAACTTCGCTAGACTTCAAAGACACGTCGAAAAAAATAGGTTAGGATAAGCATGTCTTACTATTGTGTAGTCATATACAAATTTTTATTTTTTAGGCAAATGAGAGAATTGGATATAAACTATTTAAAAGTGGGTAAAGCTGCTGAGTTCTGCGCTTCACATTTTAGTGCACTATTTTACTTAGACCTTTGGTGTCAAACTAAAATTGAAGTAATTCAAGAACAGGATAACAGTCTTTGTGAACAAAGATCCAGTTTTCTGGATACCATTTATGAATATGAAGACGAAGAAGTTGGAGAGGCTTTACATAATATACTCAGAAACGTAAGTAAAAAAGCGGATAGCAGGCGCTGAATTGCTAGTTTCTGTGTTTTTTTTGTAGTTGGTGTTCAAACCCATTAAGGACTTATTTTGAAGCTTTTCCCCAAGTTGTCTGACTTTTGCACTAACAGTTTGTTTGTTTCTTATCAGTTTTGCTAAATAATCTTCCAGTTTCCTTTTTATTTCTTCATTTATGATGTACTTTATTCTGGCTACTCTGTACACTCTTAAGAAATTAATTTCAGTTGTTTCTATTCGTTTCCTATCATATTTTTGTCATTTGTCAACATTCTTTTCCATATGATAAATTCGGATGAACAACAGGTCCATATATTCTTACTTTAGTATTTAATCTCATACTTTTGGACATTAATAAGGAGTTCAAAGCTTTAGTTGCTTTTTTACCTTGTTGTGCTCTATTTTTGATGTCTTCTTTACAATTGCCTCCTTAGGTTCAAATGGTCCCTAAATACTTATACTTCAAGGTTCTTTTAATTTCTCCAATTTGTAATTTCCGGTCTTTGGTTTATATATTCTGTTTACATCAAATTAATATTCAGCCCCCAACTTTCATATATGCTCAACTTATATACCGCGTATCTGTTTCTCCATGTTTTAAAAGCATTTGGAAGGTCAGTCCTCAATATGCTTCTGAAAAGGCCCCTGCTCTTCTCTACCTTATTGGAAACACATACGTCAAATTTCCGGCACCACCCTCTGATTGTTCTCCAGGGATCTATTCATCCCAAGATGTACTCTATAACTTATTCCCTTGTCTATTCGTGTTCCTTTTAGAATGTGTATTGAAATTCTTTATAAAATTACATTCTACACTCAACGGGAATCCCATTAGTCTCTTAATTATTTCAGTCACTCCTTGCCTCGATATTTTTACTCATTGAAGTCTTTCCTGTTTCAATACTGTTTGAACCAATATTGTTGAACATTGATGGCATTCAATCGAAAGTGCATTGTACTGGAGAAGTTTGTATGCAGTTTGTTGTGGTCTTGGAAACCACTAACCATTAGTCACTCTTTTTGTAACTACTTATAAACTAAGAGTTCTGTCTAGAAGATAGTCTATATTAATGCTGAGCGTTTTTTTTTAAGTAAATACTCTCTTGAAATTTCAGCGCTGCCTTGATTGGTTGGGATAATATCACTATTTAGATGAGATAACTCACTATATTACTGTTTTTAACCTGTAGCAAAGAAAATAGAAAATTATGCTAGTTTAATTTTTTCAGGCATATAAAGCAATTGGGGATTTGGATGCTTTGCCAGGTTGTGGCGTTTCTTTCCTTTTAAAACCACAATTTCGCGTTGAACACTATAAAGAACATAACAAATGGGACCAAGTAACCCATTATTATGCTCAAAGAGTGACCAACGATTCTGACAACTCAGTCAAAGAACTAATGGAAAGTTTTAAAAAATACAGCCTTTACCAAATTCCACTCATTTGTTCCAGCAAATCTCTCGAACCTCAGTACGAGTGTTTGTGGAGATTAGGCCAATGGGATACGGGTGATCGAAGAATAGAGTACTTCACAGACAAAGTCACACCAGATGAATTCGAAAAACTTCGATTTTTGTCTCTGAAAGCTTTACATGATAACAATTACTGTTTGTTTGAAGAAACTCTGACCATTCAGAAATTTTGTATAGCTGAAAAACTTAAAGACACTAGTTTAGAAAGCAGTGAAAGTATGTATCCGATTCTGGCACAGTTAAAAAGCATCAATGAACTGGAACAATTTGGTATCGGAGCTAACAGTGAAACGCTTATTTCTGTAATAGAAAAGTTGACATCTCCCGAATTTTTTTTGAGAAATTGTAAATTTTCTTATGTAGAACCAATAATTTCCCAAAGGTTAATTTTTATGTTAGATTATTTGTCAAAGGAGGACATTCCTGAAATAAAAAACTACGTTGTAGACTTATGTCTGAAATTTTCGGGTATGTATTAACTTATAATTTCCTATGCAATCTAATCAACTTTTGTTTTTTGTAGCTTTGGCAAAAGATGAAGGCTACTACAAAGAAGCTTCTACATTTCTCGAAAACTTACGAAATATGCCAGCAATGAATAATGATGCTAAAATTGAAATGCAAATAATCGACGCACAGTTAGCTTGGCTGCAGGATAACAAACTAATTGCGAAGCATATTCTTAATAAGCTTTGCAAATATGAAGAAATTAAACCTAAGTACGGAATTTGTATTAAAAGTTTAACGTTTTGTTTTTAAAACGATCTCTCTCTCTCTCTCTTTAACAGCCTGTCTGCATCCACTCCTGGATATAGGCCTTCCCTTGAATTTTCCACTTCCTTCGATCTTGGGCTAACTGGTGCCAATCTCGTCCCACTACTTTTTTGCCGATTGTTTCTTATACTTTTGTTCTACGTCTAATTTCTAATATGGTCTCTTTATGGAGATTCCCAACCCAGATCTTTGCCGTAAGAGAGAACTTGGAGAATACATGTGTTGAATACTAACAGTTCGAGATTTTTCAATCCATTGAACGCAAGACAATATATTGTTTCTAGTTGAGAACCTTCATCAGTTGCGCTCCCCTCATATGACTGAATTCCCGAATAATTATTTATGTATAAAGTACATATAACTGAATTTAATATTTTATCGCGAAATGAATTTCGACATCCAGGAGTTTCCGGGAAATATAGCTCACAGAGACTCCAAAACGGGAATCGTACTGTGTGTAACGCCCTTTTCCTGTGATTTCTAGGATAGAAATCACAAGAAAGAATTCGTAGCTTTACTAAAACCTGTCAAAGAAATTACGGTACTAACTTTTCGAGATTTTTCAATCCATTGAACGCAAGACAATATATTGTATCTAGTCGAGAACCTTCATCAGTTGCGCTCCCCTCAACTGACTGTGAGCTAGATTTTCCTGAAACTCTTGGATGTCGAAATTCATTTTGCGATAAAATATTAAATTCAGTTTTATGTACTTAATAATACATAAATAACACAGGTCTTCAAAAAAAGATGTTTGAATTGTTCTAAGGAACTGAAGAGTCATTTCCGAAGTAATTTTTCATGTAGAATCCGAATCCAGGATCCAAATTGCTCTATCACGTCATAATTTTGAGATATCCTAACCTAAAAGCGCCAAAAACGCGATTTTCGGCTATATTTGAGGTTATGTAGCCTCGCGATATTCTTTCTTCTAAAAAAACAACCGATGACACCTCAAAATGTAAGTCTTGATCTTTCAAATGCCGTTGAGTTTGCTCAAATAACTTAATTCTGCATTGAGATATTTCATTTTGAATCCAACATATCCAACATAAAAGACGATCTAATACGAGAAATTTAGAAGATAAGAAAAAAAGATTGGTGAGAGGAGGCAAGGGGAGTCACGTTAAAAAGCACTCCTGTTTGTGAGAGGCAAGGGGACTCACGTTATAAAAGCACCCCGGTTTGTGAGAGGCAAGGGGACTCACGTTATAAAAGCATCCCGGTTTGTGAGAGGCAAGGGGATTCACGATAAAAAAGCACCCCGGTTTGTGAGAGGCAAGGGGACTCACTATAATCAAGCACCCCAAAGGAAACAGTCCTTACTACGTCCACGTCGTTGTTTCTGGATAGCGCAAAAAGTAAGGTTATTACAGTTTGTAAGATGAGAAGTGATGTTAATTGAGGGATTAGAATTGTTGGATTTCACCTTGGAGTTTAAGATACGTGGATTCGGCATAAGTGAGTTTAGGGTTTGCTAATTTGGAATAAGGCAAGTTCTTGAACTTTTTTACCGTTTTTCACCCCTTTTCACCACCTTTAAAGTACTTGGGGGTCAGTTTGGATGATGTAACTTTGTTTACATCGCTTTCTTAACCTTGAAAGTTCATTTATATAAAACTACGCCAAAAATATATGGAAACTCAAAAAGTAGAATACATTTAGATCGATTTCAGCGATTTTCACCCCGTTTAAGGAACTTAGGGGTGGTTTTGGATGGTGATACTTGGTGCACATTGTATTCTTACTCTAATACACTCACTTACTTTAAACTGCTCCTAAATACGTGAAAAAATAAAATATAAAATACTCTTAGGTCGATTTTAACATTTTTCACCACCTTTTTGCTCCCTTCACAGCGGTGGTTTTGGGTCGTACAACTTGATGTACATTAAATTTTGGTTTTAAAGATTCTATTGTTGCAAAACAAAACTTGATACAAATGTGAAAATTTACAACTGAACATAAATGTCGAATGTGGGAGTCAAAGGCAAAGAATCATGTGGATTTTGAGAATAGCGAAATTGATGAAACTCGCAAACTTCAAAATGAAATATCTCAATGCAGAATTAAGCTATTTGAGCAAACTCAACGGCATTTGAAAGAACAAGACTTACGCCGAAAATCGCATTTTTGCGGTTTTAGATTAGGATAGCTCAAAATTCTGACTTGATAGAGCAATTTGGAATCCTGGATTCGGATTCTACATGAAAAATTACTTCGGAAATGACCCTTCACTTTGTTAGAACAAAATCATGTTGACCCGTGTAATTATTCGGGAATTCAACTCTGTGCGATCCAAACAACGCCATTTTTCCAATGGAATAGTAACCCTAAAAGGGTTGCCAAAGATTCTATCGTTTCTCCTTTGATTTCCAAAAAGTGTCACGTACAGTTATCAAATACTCTACAACGTTGAAACAGCGTTAATGGTTCAGGAGTTCCAACAGATATGATTCTGTTCCAGGTGGTGTGCGATCCAAACTAGTTCACCGCCATTTTTACTTCATAGCCTTACCTTAAGATATACTACTGTGATAAGTAAATTGTAGGTATATTATTTGATATTTTTAGTTGTTAGTTACAACTATGCTTCAGAATCGATTTTATAAAATATCTTTCATTTCAGGGTAAAGTCTCTAGCGTTAACATTATTTGGACAATATATGAGCGAGACGTATTCAGAAAACCGTGGAAAAATTATTTCCGAGTATTTCATGAAATCTATCTCAGCCATGAAAAACGTACACCGGACAAGAGAAGACAACCTGTTACTTGTAGATACCTACGATAAACTCGCTTGTTTTGCTGACAGAGAATATGAACAGGTAAAGCAGCTATATATATTAAACAAAATTCAGAGGGTTATTGAAAACATTTTTTTTATTTGTAGGTGAAAACATACATGAAGTCCGATCTATTTCAAAGGAAGGTAGCCAATAAGGAGAAGGCCAAAAGAGCTGCTGCCGAACTTATAAATCAGAGGAAGAGAACTCACGATGATCTCAAAGCTGCTCACATTCACACAAAACAAAGTGATATTGATGAGATTGAAATAACTACTGCGAAAGCTGATAGCAACCAGTTTGTCAACATAGCTTTAAAGTTAGTATAACAACTTGTTATATTAATTATTAAATAAGGAAAGATATAATTAATATCTTTGTTTTGTACCGAGTACCGGATAAATATATATATATTTTTTAAGTCATTGTAAACCCCTATTTTTATTGAAGTAGAAAGGGTCCGTCTTTTTACATACCACATTGTAAATATGGATGCGAGTTTTTAACCATTTTTATTGGTACAAGCGATCAGAGTTGGTAGTTTTTCCTCTAGTGGAATAAACAAATATGATTTTACAAAAACGATTGCTATTAACTCTCGTACACATTATTTTTCCATGAATTCACTTTATTTTCTGTTCTCTGTTGTACATATTCATACCAGTTTAATTGTTTTTCTCAATGTGTTTGTTCTTTCAAACTCATTCGTTTTACTAATTCATTCTCAACCCGTTCTAACTTTGCTCTTCTCAGTGTGACTATTTCAATCGCTTGTACTGTTTCTTCTATTGTTCTATGCTATTTATACTCTTGTGATCTCCTATATACATGTATTTTCTACATTCATTTGCAATCACCATTTTCCTATTTATTTGAGGTCCATGTGTTCTAAGTCTTCTTCTTCGTTTGCACATATTTGATCATCTATGAATAATCTTTTTCCAATTTGTAAGTTTGTGGCGACGTACATCTTCTTGTGTGAGACCCTTGTTTATTGTGAAACCCTCTGATATTTTATTCCCTATTTTCACTGCAGATTGCATGCCTTTGTATAAGTTTGGATAAAGTTTGTGAGTATGATTAATATTCGTATTTTGGATTAGTTCCCATAAGCTAGTTATTAATGTTATCCTAAACGTTTTATAGATCTATTAATATCAGGAGTACTGGGTCTATTTTCTTCTAGCTCTAAACCCACTCTGTTCATCATAGTTATTACATTACTATTCTATCATATCCCTTATTATTCTGGCATATACCCTGCATATTGTGCTTGTTAACGATATCTCACCATAATTTCTGCATATTAATTTATTGCCCTTTTTATGTATTGATGTAAAGTATCCAGTCTTCACTTTTGTCCCATTGATATATTTTGTAAACATATATGGTAGGGATAATTCATAATGCCAATTTTCAGGTGAACCTTCATCAAAGGGAGTATGTTGTTATAATACATAGTGTTACGTAAACGGTATCAATGTAGTACCCTTGATATTATCAAAACATTTTCTGAGAGTCCCGTAGCATGTGTGTGTGTGTGTGTGTAACACTCTAGATTAGTTCTCAAATAGTTCTCTCATAACTCATCACCATCATGGTAACAGTATGTGAATGTGGTAGATATTATTAGTGAGAATATTATGATTATGTAAGAAGCCCATGTGTGTAGTCAATAAATAAGAGATAAAACTTACTGTCTTTATGATCCA
The DNA here is from genome assembly GCA_034190945.1 of Octodonta nipae. Taxonomy (NCBI): domain Eukaryota; kingdom Metazoa; phylum Arthropoda; class Insecta; order Coleoptera; family Chrysomelidae; genus Octodonta; species Octodonta nipae. Next base: position 25,305,077 of record CM067222.1, read on the forward strand.
ACCACCTGCACATCTGGAAATCATTTACTTTATAGTGTTTAACCCTTTCATTTTTAGTAGTTTGGTATTAATCCCGCATGGACCAGAGGCTATTTTATTATTTAGTTGTATTACTATATTTTTACTGGAAATGTATCTATTTCTAATTTTTCTCTTTCATTTGTATCTCTATCCTGTTTGTTGATCATAGTCTGGTCCATTTTCGGTCTGTAATGTTCTGTGATGTTGAACCCATATAAACATACATAGACATGGCACTTTCATATACGACCGAACGGAAAATGGGTTGAAACATTAGACAAGATTAGAAAGATGCATATATATTTCTTTACAAATATTCCAGCTTCAAATTAAAGGTTTATGTTATTCAGGATCAAAATAATACAGCTATATAATCTAAAAATTACAACTGTGTTTAAAACTCATTAAAAGATGTACACAGTAGCAAATATTATTTTATGGCTTAATTACCAACATGTAACATTCATGATCAAAACATTCATTTATTCACGCAAAATGTAGCTTTATTTGCAGCTGAAATGACATTTTGTAATACTCAATTGCTACGTTTGTGATTTTACACTCTCCTGTGAAAAGATAATTCGGTAAACGAATATACCGTTTTCATGCATATGAGACACTGACATGCAATTTTATTATTATTTTTTTACATTTAAACAAGACAATCACTGATTTGAAATAAGTTTCAACATCCAAAACACTTTAAATAATATGAAAATCGAAGTTAACCTCAAAATCAAAATGTCAACAAACACAAAATTTTGGCATTGCGCTGTTGAATGCTGGCCACTAACGTCCCGCAAAGTTGTAAAGTATTGGCGTTTAGTCATTGCGTTCAATGCCTAGACTTACGTCTTATTGGTTACAGAGGAAAGAAGTTTGGCATCGGTAAGCATTTGTTTACTATTTTCCGGCAAACATGTTTCAACTCTTTTTAATGTAAACATACAGGTCCATATATATATTAGTAATCATTGTGTTGAACCCATTCATTTGTAGTTATTAGTAGTATGTTGATTTTTTAGATGTTTTTCATCTTCCTTAAAATTTTTCATGTTTCACATTTTCTTGATTATAATTAATAACACCCAATTATCACGTTTTTACAGTAAATGCTTTTGATGGTTGACCGATTTTGATTTAATAACTCCCAATTTGTAGATTTGGTCCATAACTATTTTTTGCACGTTATTGTTTAAATAAAACAGTAAACCGCATTTACTTAAAAATATTACCGCTGCCATTTATTTACGCTCAAAATAAGTTATACAATACACTCATTTTTTTAGTTCTTTTTTTCGGTACATTCAGTGGTTTATTAGAAGATATAGTAATCAATAAATATACCATAAAAATTTGTTATTTAGCTAACGATGATTTCATTACACTTTTTTCAAAACTGACACAAATGGCTTGTAATTTACGAATATAACACGGTGACAGAAAACAAATGAACGGCTCATGCAACTGAATTTATATAATTCTTTGTTTTCAGGTATTATCTTCTTAATTTGAAGCACAGTGAAAATAACATTAGAATCTTCAGAATCATGTCTCTGTTTTTAGAAAACAGAAGTAATACTAGCATTTTATCAACAATTCAGGAATATTTACCAAAATTGCCTACCCACAAATACATCATGATGTTACCACAACTCATTCCACATCTAACAGATACGAACTGTGATAATTTTAGTGAAGAAATTGCAAAAATTTTAGAGAAATGCGCCATCGATCATCCGCATCACACGTTACCGTTACTACTGTCACTATACAATGCAAATAAAGATCGCGAATTCTCCAAAGAAGCAACGAAAACATCACAAAACGATGGGAGAATATCGGCGGCTACGAAACTGATAAACAAACTGAAGAAAATGCCGAATCTCAAGCAAATCGTTGAACGTCTTCAACAATTATCTACAGCCCTAATTGACTTGGCTTACGTTAAAGCCGTTGCTACTGAAAGGAAACAAAGGAAGTTCGACATACCGTCAAGACATGCAATACGACAAATTAAAAATTTCGACAATGTTTTGGTGCCAACGGATGATTTGAAAGTTAGTTACGGAGGCAACTACACAAATATTGTCGGTAAGTAAAGCTTACTTTGACTGGAGACGAGTTCAAAAAATGAGAATATTTTCAATTCACCTGTATAACACTACTTAAAGAAATTAACCCACCACTTAATTTTTTTGGAAACTTTTTTAAACTATCCGTTAAAAATTTCATTATATTGTGCAAGGCTCCTGAGTGTTTATTATTTTAACAGTTGAGATCGTGTTACAATAGGCATGATAAAAGATTTTTAAATCCCGTTCTATAATGTAGGGTCACGTCTGTTATCTCCGAGATAAAAACATTATTTCAACAGAAAATTATGTTTTAACCCAAATTATTGTACTTTTATCTTTCTATTCTTAATTATGTCCGAAAACACTCTTTACATCACGACTCAGGAAATATTGCGATGATAATTTATATTTATCCAGAAACTACATACGTTTCAAAATGCACAAAATATAATTAGGAAAACTCATTATACCGAATTTTTTTTTAAATATTCAAACCTATTTCTTATATTCTTTACCAAAACAGTATTAACTTTAAACATCTCCTTCTACTGGTTGCGATTTCTTTCGCATTGAGTATACAGGGTGAGTTTTTTTTGATAATCAGTAAGGGGATCTCGGAAACTAGCGGAGATAGAGCAATGGTTAAATTGCGAAAGATTTGCAGTTTTACTGGCCTAATTTAATGACACCTTCGGATTTTTGTAAAAAGTCGTGACTTACTAGATATTTTGAAAAAACGCAATTCTGTCGATTTAGTCAAATCCCTCTAGCTCCTTTGTTTTTTATTTTATAAAAAAAGTGTGAATATCAAAATTGAAGGGAACTGTATCCCGAATATGATTGTCATGTCCTCGTTTGCGTGACAGCTCTCGTTTTTGAGATATGACACAAACTTATCTTTTTTTGAATGGAAACCATAGTTGGCTATGACCTCGAAAAATCGGACATTTTTAGAGCTTTTCAACAATATAATACTCGATATAGTTATTCATAAAAATAACGGACTTATGGATACTTGTCTCTCTTATTTTTACTTTTAATGTAGGTAGCCAGGAAAAAGATTGTTTTCACTTTGACGTTTCCTCATTTGAGAGTAATTCCATTAGTAGTGCTCAACTGACAGTCGATATTGACAAGTTTTCGTGACAAAATGGAATATTCTAACGAAGAAAAACTGAATATGGTGGAATGTTATATCATATGCCATACAAATTCAGTTCGTGCAGCTGAGAAATACTTTCATAAATATTTTAATCGTCGTCAACCTACTCTATGTACATTTAAGAGGCTTTACGATAGTTAACACATATATCTTTTACTAAACCACCAAAGGAACGTAATCAAATTAACGAAGCAGCACAAATAAATGTTTTGGCAATAGTAAATCAAAATCCATCTACATCAACTCATGAGATTGCGGCAGAAGCTGGCACATCTCAACGAACTGTAGTTAAGGTACTGAAAGCGCACAAGTTCCACCCGTACAAACTTTCAGTTTCTCAAACTTTGCATGCTGGTGACGAACATCGACGTATTTTGTTTTGCACATGGTTTAGAGACATGTGCCTTGACAATTCAGTTTCCATTAAAGGTGTTATGGTCAGATGAAACTAAATCTACTAACTGCGGTATGTTCAATAGACACAATGAGCATATCTGGGCTAAAGAAAATCCTTTCCATGTAGAACAAAGACGACACCAGATAAAATTTGATTTTAATGTTTGGTGTGGTATCATAGGGTCTACTATTCTGGGGCCTTTTATCTATGACGAATCACTTACTGGGGAGCGCTACTTTCATTTCTTGCAAAACACTTTTCAAGACATGTTGAATAATTTGAATTTGAGAACTCGTTTAGAAATTGAGTGGTTCCAACATGATGGAGCACCTGTTCATAACTCGTTATTGGTAAGACAACACTTAGATAATATCTATCCAAACTTTTGGATAGGAAGAAATGGCCCACGCGAATGGCCACCCGGGTCTCCCGATTTGGCAGTTATAGACTTCTATTTATTGGGTGCGCTAAAAAACAAAGTATACAAAAGGAAGTATGAGACAGTTGGTGACCTAAGGGAGGCGGTATTACAAGCAATTGAAGAAATTGATAGGCGGTCTGTGAGGAAAGCGGTAATGTCAATCTTAAAAAGATTTTTTGTCTAAATAACAATGGTGGACTTTTCGAACATAAATTGTAATCATTATTATGTACTTTAATTTCTTAAGTTTTTAGTAAGTACCTACTTATTTAGTTTTTTCGTTATATCTGATATACCTAATAAAAAAATTGTTCAATGTTTTTTGGAATAGTTATTAATAAATTAATCTATTTCATGGGTAACTACGTTAAAAGTGAAAATAAGAAAGAAAAGCATCCATAACTCCGTTATTTTTATGAATAACTATATCGAGTATTATATCGTTGAAAAGCTCTAAAAATGTCCGATTTTTTGAGGTCATAGCCAACTATGGTTTCCATTCAAAAAACATAAGTTTGTGTCATATCTCGAAAACGAGAGCTGTCACGCAAACGAGGACATGAGAATCATATTCGGGATACAATTCCCTTCAATTTTGAAATTTACACTTTTTTTATAAAATCAATAACAAAGGAGCTAGAGGGATTTGACTAAATCGACAGAATTTCGTTTTTTCAAAATATCTAGTAAGCCATGACTTTTTACAAAAATCCGAAAGTGTCATTAAATTGGGCCAGTAAAACTGCAAATCTTTCCCAATTTAACCATTGCTCTATCTTCGCTAGTTTCCGAGATCCCCATACTGATCATCAAAAAAAACTCACCCTGTATATGTTTTAGAATTAACTTGATTCATGAAAAGTACCAGGGCGCTAAGAGTGCATCTATGTTGGAACTGCGATAAGTGATAAGAGTATCGACGAGAGCAACAATAAAAGCATAGCGTTGACCCTCTTTGTATGGGGCGTTCATGTTGAAGCGTCACTAATAGCGAACATTGAAGTTCTCTCAATACTAGTATTGCATTTTAGCAGTCAAAACGTTGTTTAAAATGAGCGATTTCGAGGAATATATTCATTTATAAAAAACAATCCCTGCTAGAAACTCCCATGTTGAAAAAGAACAACGTTCTGGACAGAATTTCCTAAACATAATAGAAATCACTTTAAAATATTTTTTAACAATTTCAAAATTCGTCTGCCGCCATTGAGGATATACTAGAAAATAAACAGTTTGCATAAGTGTTGTATTTAATTTCAAAGCCACTTCATCCTACATTTTGCCCAAAACAAATCTGATGGTGTATTTTTTGTCTTTTTGATCCCACAATGGGGATCTGAAAAAATTTCACTGATTAAATTGTCAACGTCCATACCAGAGATCATACAATAGAGAAAAAAGTCCATACTCAATTGGAGCAAAGAAAATACATTTATCAATTATCGCCCCTCTTATAGTTGGTCGAGACTGAAGAACGATTCGTCGCCCTGCTCCAATATTTTTAAAACCCCGTCTCACTTAACTAACAGAAAATAATTTCTATATGAAATGTATTAATTATCGTAATACGTGTGTAAATTCACAAGGTATTCAAATATGATTTCATAAATAACAAATGTGTCACACAAAAAAAGATAAACCTGCAAAGATTACGCGCTACCTCCAGAAGTATATGGTCTACAGTCCGATATTAAGGAATTTAAAAATATGGTATGTACTCTAAACCCACATATTATCCTGAAGTGTTAATGTAAAATGTTTACTTAATAATATGAACTTGGTTAGCAACACAAATGTAATGGTAACTGGTAACAGCAGCGGGGCTTATAACGTTGGCTCTTTTTTGTGGTGTTCTGACGTACGTCAAATCTCTAATTTAAATATATTGCAAACAGAGAAATATAATGTTTAGTAGAACGAAAACAAATTTTGTGCTGGTATTGTATATTAATTGGATGTTTGATTATTATTTACTACAATTTATTGATTTTTTATAAACGAAGAGACTCTTATATATAAGGTCACTATTTCTTACCCAAAGGTACGAACTCTCGAAACAAAGTCTAATTTTTACATTTCACTATCAAACTCATCTGTTTTCTTATGTGTAAATGTGGCCTCTATTAAGAAACTGTCACTTCAAACGTGATTTTCTGAACAAGGAGATCTCATGTAAAATAAAAAATGTGTTACCACTTCGGGACCCCACTTAATAGAATATCGGTGGAGCAACTTTCAAGAAATGGTTAAATATGTATAAAAAACATACAGATGAATTGAGGACTTCTTCCTTTAGCTGTGGATTAAAAAGTTATAAATATTCAAGAATAATAATAATCATAATGAATATTTTAGGAATAGCATCCTTTGGTTTATGTTACTACATAGTAGGAGGTGTAAATGCTCCCAAGAAAATCATGTGCCTAGGAACCGACGGTAAACAACGAACGCAACTCGTCAAAGGCCAAGACGATCTAAGACAGGACGCCGTAATGCAACAAGTGTTCGTCATTATGAATAACTTGTTAGCTTTAAGCAACGAGACCAAACATTTGTACATCAGAACCTACAGAGTAGTGCCTTTGTCGATGCGAAGCGGGATCCTGAAGTGGGTCGATGACAGCATGCCTATTGGAACGTATCTTACAGGAGATGATGATGGTATCGTTGGTGCTCATCAGACTTACAGACCTGTGGATAAGTCTGCTCAAAGTTGTAGAAATATGATTAGGGTAAGTTCTTTATCTCATCAGCCTTGTTCTTTGCTCAATTTTTGAACATCACCCATTCTTTGTTATGTGTTACAATCTTGTCTTGAGTTATTATGTACAACGCAAAAACTGCAATAAACTGCATGATTTGATCCACTTTTTGTAAAAATCTACCATTTTTGCACTATCCTGGAATATTTCCGTTCGTTAGTATGATTCAAGTTTGAATCTCGCAGACGTTTTGCCAAGTTCTCACTTGGTATTCTCAATGCGTTGTTTTGTTTTGTGTGTGGCTAGTTCTGTTTTATTTTGTTGTTTTATGACTGTCTTCCATCCACTAGATATTCCTGAATGTCCTAGTTGTGGAACAATATATCTCACATCTACATACATTATATACTTGTTTAGATTAAATAATACTTAAGCAACGTTTATAATAACATTAATTAATTTTTTAGGATAGCGCAGGTTGTAACGCCGAAACTAGATTGAAGACATATAAAAAGATCTGTCAACAATTTAAACCAGTATTCCATAAATTTTTCGAAGAATACTTTCATCAGCCTACCGTTTGGTATGAAAGGAGGCGTGCCTACATTCACAGCGTTGCCACTACTAGTATGTGCGGTTACATATTAGGAATTGGTGACAGACACGTTAGTAATATTTTGATAGACAAGAGAACAGCAGAAGTTATTCACATTGATTTTGGTAGGTTTTGTTTTTGATATCAACCCCTTTTGTGTTAGTGGAAGCTTTTATTGTAGGTATTGCCTTTGAACAAGGAAGAGTACTGCCAACTCCGGAAACCGTGCCTTTCAGATTGACAAGAGACATAGTGGATGCTATGGGGGCTTCTGGGGTTGAAGGTATTTTCAGAAGGTAAGTAATATAGTCTAAGTATACAAATACACATCCAGAAAAAAAGTCCTGAATGCGTAATAGAGGATAAATTTGGTGTGAGTGTGAGTATATATTTTCTTGTATTTGTAGTAAAGTTATATTTATTGGTTTTTAATATCATGTTTTAGATCATGTGAGAAAACAATGAAAGTCCTTCGACAAAATTCTCAAACAATCATCCCAATTTTAGAAGTGCTTCTTTATGATCCTTTGTATGCGTGGACCGTGACTGCTGCAGAAGCCAATAGACGGCAGACCGACGATGAAAGTGTTTCCAGCAGTTCTGGTTCGGCCTCACCGTCGTCAGATGAAGGTATATTTTTTTCCATACAAAATCTCACTAATAAGTGTTTTGCGTTATATGTAACCATGAGCATTCACGTCCCATTATTTTAGAGGGCTTTATATTATTCTAAGTAAAAAAGTACTTAGTTTATTCTCTCAAACCAATTGAATAGCGGCAGCTTATAATTTAAATATTTAATCAATTAACGGTATTAAGAACTTGGTTTTGTAATTTTACAATATATATGTTTTATGGCAGGAGAAATACGAATTTGAACATTGCTAATAGATAGCGCCAGTTATACATTGTTACTTCACTAAATCAAAGCATTTTTTCTCTGTTTAAACTGTAATTATAGTAATAAAACAAATATGAAAAAGCTTTCAATTATCTCGTTAACGGTTTATGAGTTATTTGCTTTTAAAAATTTCAGTGCACTTCGCATTTAAAAATTCGGCTTTGGTTTGATTAAATTTTTTTAAGTATGTTTGTATCTCTGTCGATGCATTATGTTAATGGAGAAATAAAATTGCGCCTTATAATATATAATATATAAACTTAGGTTAGGTCAGGCAAGTACAAAGTGCATAGGTGAGACAGGGTTTTTATATCGAAATAGTCAGCATAGTGCAACAAAAACCATCTAGTTGATAAAGAAGATGAACTTTTAAATCGTATTTCTGAAGATTCAGATCTCGCGCTTTAAAGATAGTGTGACGGGAATTCATCCGATAAATCGTGGAATCAGCATTCACCCGATATATCGAGGAACCCGAAATTCGCCGAATTTCATCGAATCTTCGAGAACACATGAAGGAAATTTATCGGCGGGTCTTTGACCTTCTGGAGAATTCCTATATATATACAGAGACCTGAGGGAAACATTCATTCAGTATTCAGTCGCAGTTTAGTAAACACAGGTGTTCAAGATAAATTGTAAATAGTTGTGTGTACATAAAATTACTGGCAATAAATTAGAGTGAGTTCTACTGTTTTTAAATAAATCCAAGAACCCGATTGTAAAAATAAAAACATTAGAATAGGAATAAGTCAATCTTTTATTTTTAAAATTTATCTAACTTCCTTAATACAATGCTTTTTACCAATGACGCTAGACGTGGAATTTTCGGCTGTAGAAACAAATCATCAATTGTGAGATTCTGAAAATCCATATTCTGCAACAGGAGTTTAATTAAAGTTACTTGGTTTTTTACCCGAATTCCAAAAAGGAGGAGGTTATCAATTCGTCGGCAATTTTTTTTATGAATGTTCAGCGATTATTCAAAAAAGGCAATTTTGATGGTTCAAACGGCATTGAATTAAGGAATATTACGGGAAGGTATCATATAATTTTCTATAACGTAAGATTTACGGTTTCCAGAAAATCAGAAAAAAATATTTTCACTGTTTTCTCCAAAACAGCTTCACAATTTGAATATTTTGAATGGTAATCTACAGAAATATATTTGAGCTTGACTCCGTATTTTTTCTATAATTTTTCGGAGAATCGGTAAAATATGTGAAAAAAAACATCAATATAAGTGTCAAATTTTCTAAATAAATCTCTATGTCATAAAAGTATATCGTACAGGGTGTTGGTAACGGTTTTCATTTTGATTCATTTGAAGTCAGTTTCCTTTTGAAACGAAGTTCTTTTACGCGGCTTACTATAGAGTTAAATGTCTGAAAATATCCAGTTTACCAGAGAATACGGTTGTAGGTGTGTTTGTGTGCGGTTGAAATACAGTAATAGAGGGTTCAAAAATCTTACAAAGAAATGTAATATTGGGTGGAACATAAGCAGTAGCATATATAGGATGGTTGAAATATAAGGTGGAATAGAATTATAGTTCTACAGGGTGGTCCAACAATTTTTGTATTTTATATTAGGTGGAGTAGAATTATAGTTAAACAGAGAGGATCTGTAGTTAGTAGTTGGGGCATTTGAATTGTAGGGGGAGTACAATTACAGTTATACAGAAGAGTTAAAAAAATGTTAGAAGCAATTGCATGTACAGGAAGGTTAAAATATAAGGTAGGGTATATAGTTATACAAGGTGGATCAAAAATATTTTGTGTTGAACATAAGTAGTTGCGTATACAAGGTGGTTGAAATAAGGGTGTAGCAGAATAGGGTTGATCAAAAATTTGTTATATAAACATAATCACTTATGATATTTAATTAGAGGACTGTGTATAATTATAGTTGTAGAGATGGGTTCATAAAATGTTAGAAACAGTTGCATATACAGGGTGATTGAAGTAAAGGGTATAGTAAAATTATAGTTATAGGATGTGGTTTAAAAATGTGAAAATTTTTGTTATATAGGGTAGATCATGAGCAGTTGCATATATGAAATACTTTAAATATGGGACGAAGTAAAATTATAGGTACAGAGGGTGATTGAAACAATATTAGAAATAGTCAATGAGGTGGAGAGAAGCTAAACTTATACAGAATCGTCTAAAAAAAATTCAGCGCTGTTGCAATATAGTTTAATTATAGCTTTACAGGGTCGTTCAGAAAAAGATAGACAAATAAGTTATATTGAGTAACCACAAAAGCATATAAAAGGTGTTTGCAATGTAGAGTAAATTAGAGTTATACAAATATAACAGAAAATAAAATCTAAAAATGTTAAGTAAATATTACGTAAATATTCCATATTTAAAAGTCTAGATAGGTCAGAAAATAGTGATTGATTGCACACGGTTTTTAAACTGTTTTCATTTTGAGTCAGTTGAGGTCGATTTTCTTTATATAAGTTATAGTTGGTCTTTTTGAATTTAATTTAGATAGTCTTCAAGAACATTAAATGAAGTTCTAGAGGATACACCTCTCGCCTTAAGGCACCACCAGATGATTTCCTACAATTGCAGCAATACTTAAATGAACAATTTTCTTGTCGGTGGATTGGTTGTTGCTTGGCCACCGTGAAGTGCTGATTTTGGAAATTTGGATTTTTCAATTTCTTCACACACCAAAGAAATAAATACACGTCCGTAATTGCACTGGAACATAGAAGAACTCGCGAATGCCATTATAATATAAATAATAGATAAGTGTTATTTGCTGGAGAAAGCGAATTATAACGTGTATTGAAGTGAATGGTGGGCATTTCCAACATTTACTTGAAGTTTTTTATTGATATTTATTGATTTATTACTTACACATTTAGAGAACTTTTTTTATAAAATCAAAATGCAATGAGTTTTTAAAAGCAAATAACTTCAAAAACCAATGAAATTGCACCTGCCAAAATGTGACTTTTCTATGTGGAATTGAATGCTCTTTTATAGTTTTAATCACAGTTCAAGAGAGCAAAAAATATGATTGGATTTACTAAAGTTTTACATTCAGATATGACGATGAACTTGCCCTTGATCAATGAATTTCACTCCTGTTTTCATGGTTAAGTTCGAAATTTTGAAAACTTATACATAACGAAATGGGTCTAAAAATGTTTAAACCAAAATTCAACGAAAAAGAAAATTAACGAAAAGCAAGTCAGTTTCGGAAATCGAAAACATGGGTTCTCTTTGTAAAAATTAACTCAACAATGAAATTGGATGTGAAGGTCAGTACTCAAGGTCATGTTCAACATTATATCTTGTAGTAGAATTTTTGGCTATTTTTATTTCTGGAATTGAAATTGGATTTGCCAATTAAAAAAAATGAGTGTGGCCTCAAAATATTCTACAAGGTCTTAGTCAGTTACCCAATCGCGAATATTTTAGGTTCTAAAACTTTTGTAAGATACATTTTTCTGGATAATTTATGGCTGACAAGTTATTATGTTATTCCGGTACTTCTTGGACACCTGGAATTATTAAATTAAGTGTGTATAACTAGCTAATTATTTATGTATAGTTTCATTATAGTAATGATCTTCATTTTTATCTTGGAAAATAAATCATATTGCTATTATTATAATCTAGTTATTGTATTAATATCCCCCCCCCCCAAGTTCATACGGTATTTGTTTTTTCAGATGCTGAAGTGAACATTGCCGCAGAACGAGCCTTGCTAAGGTTAAAAGAAAAATTGCAAGGTACCGAGCAAGGTCAACCTAGAAGTATTGAACATCAAGTTGGAACTTTGATTCAGCAGGCCGTCGATCCTGAAAACTTGTGTAGACTTTATTACGGTTGGCAGGCCTATTTGTAAAATTTATTTCAATGTTGTTGTTAGTTGTTTATTCTTTTTGTAATATTGTTAATACCATAAGTGCCATAAGCGATTGACAGATAAATTACTACGAATAGGATCAAGTGATATTTCTATGCAGATAATATAAGTCGTTATTGGGCACCCACTGCGAGTGGGATTGTGGCCTTTTGAATGAAAATAAAAGTTATAATATTTTTTAAGCAAAAAGTATTCTTTGGATATGTTTGAATCTTGATGTAACCCCCAGGAGAAATCTTTTTCATGTATATGACTCAGCTTCCTTTCTTCTTTTAATTACGTCCTGGTGATCTAGTAATTGACATTTTATTTTGTTTAACATGTTGATGTAGTATGTAGAAGTTTTCTTAAGAAAGTTATCTTATGTATTCTATCATCTTCTGGATTGGATGGGTTATTTGCGAATTGCTATGTAAATAGCAGCTGAAATTAGCATAAACTTTGAACATTCTCGCAAAATAGCCAACAAATTTTTTCATTTATTTGAGACGATCCGTTTTCTTTTATATCTTTTCATTTCGAATTCAGATTCGTTGATGTTATTGCCTGCAGACCACAACACACCATATCACACATCAACACATGTTGGTAGTCATTATAAAATGAATTCAAAAATAGATATTTTTCCACTTTCCACTCCTTACAATGGTGTCTGAAAATACAGATAAGTTAAGTCATTAAAAATCAAGAGCAGTTTGTGGAAACAGGAGCTGTCATGCATACATTTTCTTAGAATTTCCTTTTCTTAGTGTGTTCTTCTTTAAGTACCTTTACAACCTTGTCCCAGTGCATTTTGTGTTTTGTACATGGTTTGCCAATGTTGATCTTGATATGTTTTCGTAAGAAGTTTTATTGGTGTGCTTTTTCTCTTATTTGGAGAGGCCTTGATGTTTCACCGGTGTATGTATTCCCGCAGACACAAGACACACTGGAGACATAATTTTTCGAACTTTGAGTAGCGTTTTCCGTTTTTGTGTTTAACAAATTTGACTTGGTATGTCATTTATCTTAAAAATTGTTGTTACTTTATATTTATCTCCAACGCATTTATTTTGTTGGGCAGACCGGAAACATAGTGTATAACATTTATAATTTCAGACTTAATATCAGTTTGTGCGTTGTTATTTAAAATAGAAGTACTTTGTGTTGTTTCTGTAGTTTGTTTGTTTCTTTGTTTTATAACTTTAATAAAGGTAACAACTCTCTTAAAAAATTCTTCTGATGATGATTTTGCTATGTCATATAAGGATTTCCTTTTTTAAGTTGAATGAGTGATTTGAATATAAATTCAGGTAGCTATTAGTATAAATTGGTTTTCTGTAATTGTAGTGATATTGTTGTTTGATCGATTAACCAACACATCCAAAAATGAAACTTTATTTCCATCCTCTATTTCTCGAGTAAATTTAATTGTGGATTTTTTTACGTTTAATAGAGTATAAGTCCATATAGCAAAGTCAAGGTATTTTCAAAAGCAGTTCCTTCAACACAAGAAATTTTGAGAAAGAGTTATGTTTATTAAAGCAAATTTTACAACATAACGAATACCCAAGAAACTTCATAAACAAAACAATTTATCAAATAGTGGAAAAAAAAACGAAGAAACCCACAAACTACACAACGAACTTCTAATTTAAATAACAACGTACAAACTGATAACAATTCTGAAATTATAAACGTTAAACCCTGTTCCGGTATAACCGAAAAAATAATCGTGTTGGAGATAAATACAAATTAAAACCGATAAAAAAAAACAAAAGCGTAAAACACTACTCAAAGTTAAAAAAATTGTGTGTACAGTGTGCCTTGTATCTGCCGGCAAACATACACCAGTGAAACACCAAGTCCCGCCAAATAAAAAAGAACGCAAGAATACAACGTCTCAAGAAGACATAGGCAAACAATTTACTAAAGGATAATGGTGTACATAAAATGAACTGAGTAACACAAAGATATTTGTTAACGAAGAGCACATTAAGGAAAATCAAAGAAAGTGTCTGCATGTTGTTAAATAATGGAGAAATTTGGACACTCTCTGTAGAGATAGCGCCATCACGACAACACCTTCTGTCAAATGGACATAAAAAAGAAAACTTCAAAGTGAATTAATCGTCAATTGACCGTAGCAAAAAGTCATAACAACGCATATTCTACAAATTGCTTAAAAAAAATGTTCGACAACGATCCCTGATAAACGAAACGTCACCACACAGATAAGAATCATACAGTATACATCCAAAACTAGTTTACAAATCCATATATTATTTCTCTCACTTAATCCTGCGAGAGAGCTTTTCTATAAGAGGGCAACTAGTGTTCCGAGCAGTTTTCACAAACTGACCGTAGATCTACACCTTCATTTTCAATTACTTAACTTATCTGTATTTTTTAGAAACCCTTATGAGGAGTGGAAACCCAAACGAACAAATAAAACTATTTGCCTTTCCAATCATTCATAAAATTATTAATTAATGGATGTTCGAATTCTTTGAATTTGTATGCTGTTAGCAGCTAGGTTTGTTCCGTTACATCTGACTGTATAAGGATTGTTCCAATCATACAAATAATCGACACACAACTGGTTAAGGACGTCCCCGTTGAGGAGTTACCGACTACACAGACTGGTTGTATCCGTTTATTTATTGATTATTTGGAAAAAAACCCTTTGAAATGTCATCTTTTGCATGGTTTTTTCATTTTCTTTTAAATATTTAAGAATTTATTGTATGACTTGTTCTTTAACCTGTTCTATAATATTTGTTGTAAGTTGCTGAGTGCAGAAAAATGGAAAGCCTGTCTTTTTTTTCTTCGAAAATCAGTCATTTATTATTCTTGGCTCATTGGCATTCTCAATAATAGAGAATATTCTTCCAGCAATCTTTGTTTCCTAATGTATCTGTAAATAAAAAAGGGAGAAATGAATCTCAAAAACACGAGAATGCAATCATAGTCAAATCGTTACTGAACACGATGTTGTGAGGGGATCAATTCACTCCGATAAGGAAAAAAATCCGCTATTAAAAAATATGGCAAATTTGAATACTATATACATTTTGTGATTAAAATATGTCTTAAACTATTTTCATATTTTTATAATTGTTTATTCTTATCATAAGTTATAATTTGTTTGTTACTTGCATTTTTATTAATGACAAGAACTGTATGTTGTATAAGAATTAAAGTTTACGTATTATTAATAATTGTTTTTATGAACTAAAATGTAGGGAAATTGAATGGTATATCAGCAATACACTTCTTTGCAGTAACGAGAATAAGTATTGTTGTCTGGAGGACTCTAAAATTGCAAAATTCACATTTTCAAAATTTCTTGAGCATTAACAAATTTTGTGTCTTTAAAGGCCTAGATGTCTCTCACATCTAGGTCTCTAAATATAAAAATAAGTGAGCACAACAATTATATAAAGAATCCTCAATTCGAAAAATCAAAAATTAGTGAACACACTTGGGATCTGTCATTAAATACTATTTAAGACTTCAACAATACCACACAAGGAAGAACACAACTAAAAACGAAAATTAAAACCGTCGCCCTTAATTGTGTTAAATGAAAACGATTGTATCGCTTCTACTTCTGTAGAATTCAATCGTGATTGATTAAGGATGAATAATCTCATTTTGAACAACCCTACATCTGGTTCATAAAATTTTTCCTAGGTTTTCCTTTCATCAATGGAATGACTGAAACAACAGAATTCTGTTATCACATCTTATAACAAAGTCGCTCCTACGAGCGCCACATATAAATTGTGAAAACCGCTCTTTCAGTTCTTCCAATATGAAAGCAGGTTGACTATTATGTACTTCATTTTTGGAAAAGGTCGTTCCGTTAGTAACTTTGACCAAGGAATCCGATGGTGACCTTTGATTTGACCTTGAACCTCATTTTTGAGGTCAACCTCATTTTTTTAAATAAAAACCCCTATTTTTTATTGCTGAATTGGAAAGAGCGGGAAATTTTACGTCCAGACATGTACTGAGGTATGAGGTTGAGATAACGCCTAGAGGTCAAAGTGGTAAAACAAAACAAAGGTCGTACCTTAGGAAAGTCTTACGATGAACTCAAAGGTGACCTTGGATTTGACCTTACACCTCATTCTCAAGGTCATTTGAAGGTCAACCTCATTTTTTCATGTAGAAACCCTTATTTTTTCGATTCGATTTCAGATTCGAAACGACCGGAAAATTGTACGTATGGATTAGAACTCAGCGACCCCCAAAACCCCCGAGTAAGAAATGTCAAGCCAGAAGAAGTCATTATTCGACCTCTAGTGGTTGCCTCAACTTGATACCTCAATACATGTCCGGGCGTAAAATTTCCCGCTCTTTCAGATTCCGCAATAAAAAATTTGGGTTTTCATTTAAAACATATGGGGTTGGCCTCAGAATAACCTCAAAAATGAGGTTCAGGGTCAATTTCAAGGTCACCTTGGTGAAAGTTACTAAAGGAATGACCTTGACCTTTTCCATAAATGAAGTACTTCAGCAAATATTCAGCCGTCTCGGGACTTAATTGACACCCGGTATACTCACCGACAAAGAAATCGCAACACCCAGAAGGAGATGTTTGAACTTAATATTGTTACGAGAATTCATCCGACAGCTGGTGCAATCGGCCATCAACCAATTCATAGAAGGGACATAATTCCGATAAATTCTGGGAATCCGAAATGTTTGTCTCTCAAGAGGCGGACCGCTGCCGTTACTGGGAATTCATTTAAAGCTTCCAGAACATGAAAGAGTTTCCCGATGGTTTGTGGACGTACCAGACAATTCCAAGATAAATATATAAATAAGAAGAGCTGGGATAGATTCCATTCAGTTTTCGTCGGTCGTATTGAATACTTAAGTAGATATAAATTGTAAATAGTAGTTTCTGTGAATATAAATTTGTGTAAAAGTAGTGGAAATAAATTAGAGTGAGTTAGACTATGTTTTTAAATAAATCCAAGAACTGAGTGTGAAAATAAAAACATTACAGTGGTGACAGGTGTGCGGTTTATTTGTGGAACTTTAGAAGTGGAAAATAAATAGACTGACAATGTTTAGAAACGTGAATTTGGACCATTTGAAAGTGACGGACTTAAAAAAAGAACTTGAGGAAAGGGATTTAGAAATTAGTGGAAAGAAAAGTGAATTAGTGCAACGGCTACGAGATGCCCTAATAAATGAAGGTAACGATCCCGATACTTACTTGTTTGAAGTTTCTGACAATGGAGACATGAGTATGCTATTTAAAAAATTGGAAGAAAATTTAAAAGAAACCTTACAAGAAAAAATACAAGACAATTCTAAATCTTTAGAGGGTAAATTGCTCGAAAATTCTAAGACTTTAGAAGATAAGCTACAGACATTACAAGACAATTCTAAGTCTTTAGAGGATAAATTGTTTGAAAATTCTAAGACTTTAGAAGATAAGCTACAGACATTACAAGATAATTCTAAAATCATGAAGAGAAATTGCTAGAAAATTCTATAAATTTGAAAGAGGCGTTAGAAGACAAATTGGTAGACAGTTCTAAATTCTTAGAACAAATTTGAAAAGCATGGTATAGCAAAACTCAGAAATGTTGGAAGAGAAAATATTCTAGAATGAGGCTCGGATGGAAGTGCTAAAGCAGACAATGGTCGATGAGCTGAAACAAACAACAGACAAAAATGAAAAGCGGATAGAGGAGCTAAAGCATATAATGGAGGGGGAGACCAGCAAAATAAGAAAACAGGTAGTCACAATGCAAAGAGGAGAAACTCCACCAAAGATCGAAAGCAGAAACAGTCCAGAAGTAGTGGATTCGAAAATTAGCCTCGAAGGAGCAAGACACAAAATGAAACCTCCACAATTTGATGGGAAATCGTGGACTAACTATAGGCGCCAATTCGAGGCTGCGGAATGATGAAGAAGTGGTGCTTCATGGAAAAGATGAAATAAAGCTTCAAGCCATCTTAGCAGAGGATGTCAATGTTCCGGAAAGAGCTGAAATCATTATAGATGCTTGCTTAGATGGGAAAGCTCAAGCTGGAAACTGTTGTTGAGCTTGATGTTTGATCCCGAACTTAATGACGGAAATGTAGGCAGAGGAGTCGCACTGGGGAAGACTCTGTTTCGTGCCAGGGAGATTGGTCCAGTAAGAGTAATGAACCTGAATCATTACTCGGTTGTGCTAAAGAAAGGAACAACTTTGGGCCATTGTTCAACAGTTTCCTCTGTAGTCAGAAGCACACAGCATGCAGAAATACCACCAGGTAAACTATCTGAAGAACTGGAAAGACTCATCACCGATTCATCTAAGAATTTGAAACCAAACCAGAAAGCAAAATTGAGGGACATCGTTAGAAACTACCAGGATATCTTCGATGTAGGGAATGGCAAAAGAGGACGAACTGATCTGGTGAAACATAAATTAATACTGGGGACGCTCAACCGATTCGACAGTCGGCGAGGAGACTACCCCTAGCTAAAAGAGAAGAAGCCGACAGGATAGTCCGCGAGATGGAGGAAGAAGGTGTTATTGAACCATCCAATAGGCCTTGGGCTTCTCCAGTTGTCTTGGTTAAAAAGAAAGATGGTTCGACCCGATTTTGTGTGGACTATCGGCAATTAAACCACGCTACAAAGAAAGACAGCTATCCCCTTCCAAGAATAGACGATACCCTAGACACGTTGGCTGGATCGAAGATGTTTTCCACCCTGGACTTGAAGAGCGGTTATTGGCAGGTGGAACTTGCTAAAGAAGACCGAGAAAAGACTGCTTTTACCATCGGCTCAGGACTTTATCAATTCACGGTGATGCTGTTTGGACTGTGTAATACTCCAGCAACGTTTGCAAGATTGATGGAAACAGTGTTAAAAGGGCTTTCATAGAAAACTTGCTTAGGGTATCTTGACGACATTATTGTGGTTGGAAAATCTTTTGAAGACCACGTGAGGAACCTGGAGGAGGTATTTCGGCGACTTCGAAGTTCCGGACTAAAGTTAAGCCCGAAGAAGTGTCAGCTGTTCCAAGAAGAGGTGCAATATCTTGGACATGTAGTTTCCGCACAGGGAGTAGCTGTTGACAAACAGAAAATCAAAGCCGTCCAGGAATGGCCGATACCTAAAGATATCCACCAGTTAAGAAGTTTCCTGGGGTTATGCACGTACTATCGTTGGTACGTAGCCGGATTTGCCAACATCGCCAAGCCACTTACTAGACTCACAGAAGGGAAGGTGCAGTACCAGTGGGGCGAGGAATGCCAACGATCATTCGAGACACTGAAAAGAGCATTGACGAGTGCCCCCGTCTTAAGTTATCCTTTGCCAGATGGGAACTTCGTTTTGGATACCGACGCAAGCAATGGCGGAATTGGTGCGGTGCTTTCGCAGATCCAAGACGCTCAGGAGAAAGTCATCGGCTATTTCAGCAAGACCTTGAGCAAGCCTGAACGGAATTACTGCGTTACTCGCAGGGAACTCTTGGCTGTGGTAAAGAGGGTAGAACATTTCTACAAGTACCTCTATGGTAAACGATTTTTCCTGAGGACTGATCATGCAGCACTGAAGTGGCTCTTGCAGTTTAAAAACCCCGAAGGACAAGTGGCCAGGTGGATTGAGCGGTTGCAAGAATTCGACTTCGAGACTGAACATCGAGCTGGAACAAGCCATAAGAATGCTGATGCTCTATCGAGAAGACCATGCCCTGATGACTGCAAACATTACCAGCGAGCTAAAGAAAAAGGGGCTGTTCTCTGTAGAACTACCGCCATCAATGATCATTGGCAATCTGCGGAGATCTAAAAAGACCAGAAATTAGATCCAGATTTGAAAGAGGTTATCCGCTGGAAAGAAGAAGAGCGCAAACCTACGTGGCAAGAGGTTTCCCGATACTCACCAACCATAAAGTCGTACTGGGCTCAGTGGAACTCCCTCATCCTGGAGAATGGACTTCTGAAGCGAGTCCTGGAGACTCCAGAGGGGGGAAACGACAGAAAACAGATTGTAGTTCCCAGAAATAGGAGACAATAGGTTTTGCGAGAGCTACATGATGGTACAACTGGAGGACACCTGGAAGTGACGAAAACCCTGGGAAAGTTAAGAGAACGGTTCTATTGGGTGAACTGCCAAGCAGATGTTAAGGATTGGTGCCGGAAATGTACAGTTTGTGCAGCAAGTAATGGGCCTCAGAAGCGACCAAAAGCTCCGATGAAGCAATATAACGTGGGCAGTCCATTCGAAAGAATAGCCATTGATGTTGCCGGTCCATTTCCTGAATCCGACTCTGGAAATAAATACATTGTGGTGGTGATGGACTATTTTAGTAAATGGGCCGAAGCGTATGCCTTGCCGAATCAAAAAGCCTTGACCGTTGCTGATGTCCTTGTCAAGGAATGGATCAGTCGTTTTGGTGTTCCCTTGGAGTTGCACTCAGACCAAGGTAGAAATTTCGAGTCTACTCTTTTCCAAGATGTCTGCAAACTTCTGAAGATCAATAAAACACGGACGACAGCATTACACCCGCAATCCGATGGAATGGTAGAACGGCTGAATAGAACTATTAACCGCCATTTGTCAAAGGTAGTCTCTGACCACCAAAGAGACTGCACTTGTTTCTAATGGCATATCGTTCGTCTGTGCACGAGTCCACGGATCAGACCTCGGCCAGTATTATCATGGGACGAGAATTAAGACTACCATGCGATTTGAAGTTTGGATGTCCCCCAGGAGAAGAGACCGCAGGTGAAGACTATGTCAGCCAGCTTCGTCAAAAGATGAACGACATCCATGAACGAGTCCGGTTAAACATCGAGAATGCCAGTGCCCGAATGAAGGAAGCCTACGACATCAAAGCCGAGGGCGGAGAATTCCAAGTTGATGATCTTGTTTGGTTGTATAACCCGCAAAGTCGTCGTGGATATTCGCCCAAGCTACAGAGATCTTGGGAGGGGCCGTACCAAATTGTGAAGAAAATCAACGATGTCTACAGAATAAAGAAGCTACCTCGGGGAAAATCAAAGGTCGTACATTTTAACAGGTTAGCCCCTTATGCCGGAAGTCATGACAGCGAAGATGACCAAGCCCAAGTCCGCAGCATCCAACCACCCGATGACGAAATGACCTTCGAACAGTTTATGGCACTGTACTCTAATGGGCAGAAAGTGCGCACGACGTGACCACAGAGGAACCCCGAGACCTGTTTGAGGTGCCCATAGAATATGCCCTGGCTCATTGTGTAGCTCGAGATCTCCGTATGTCCAGAGGAATAGCCAAGGTGTTTGCCAATAAGTACGGCCAGTTCCAGAAGCTACGGGAGCAAGATCCAGCGGTAGGGAAGGTCCTTCATCTCGAAGATAAACAACCAGTGGGTACCAGAGACATCTTTTATTTGGTAACGAAAACATTCTCGCAGGACAAGCCAACATACAGCGATCTTTGGAAGATTCTGGTAGAATTGAGGAATGTAGTGATGGATGGCGGTCCCAAAGATAGCCTGCGGGTTGGATGGACTGAATTGGAGGGTGGTGAGAAGTATGATGGAAACAATCTTTCGATTCAGTGGCGTCGACATCCTGGTATGCTGTCTCAGTACTCGCAGCCCAGATTCGAAGACCGTTGACTGTTACTTCCACCAAACTTCCCGTTGTCGAAATGGAGAGTCCTGTAAATATCGTCATAGCAGGAAGGATTCTGGGACATTCCGGGACGAAATGGTCTTAAGGAGGGGGCAATGTTACGAGAATTCATCCGACAGCTGGTGTAATCGGCCATCAACCAATTCATGGAAGGGACATAATTCCGATAAATTCTGGGAGTCCGAAATGTTTGTCTCTCAACAGGCGGACCGCTGCCGTTACTGGGAATTCCTTTAAAGCTTCCAGAACATGAAAGAGTTTCCCGATGGTTCGTGGACGTACCAGACAATTCCAAGATAAATATATAAATAAGAAGAGCTGGGATAGATTCCATTCAGTTTTCGTCGGTCGTATTGAATACTTAAGTAGATATAAATTGTAAATAGTAGTTTCTGTGGATATAAATTTGGGTAAAAGTAGTGGAAATAAATTAGAGTGAGTTAGACTGTGTTTTAAATAAATCCAAGAACTGAACTGAACCCGAGTGTGAAAATAAAAACATTACAATATTGTTTTGGTAAATCATAGGTGCTATAGAAAGGAGTAAGTGATTAAAATTTGGTAAAGTTTGGTGAATGTTTTTTCATGTAAAGTTTTCTTTATCAATTAATATTGTCGTTTTTTGCATTTTTTAAATTTACTAAAAAACAAACTGTTTGATGGGATTCAAAATCGATGTTTAGTCATGTTAAAATGCCTAGAGTACGTGTACGGCGAATGTATAGCCAGCTAAGTGAATTTGAAAGAGGTCGAATTATTGGTTTACTGCGGGTTTTTCATTTCGAGAAATCGCTAACCGCACGAACAGAAATCTAACTATTGTTATGAAATATTAAGTGTGGTTTGATAACACCCAAAATCGGCGAAGATTAGGCATCAAACGTCCAAGGGCACAAATGAAGTTCTAAGGCTTATGGCCTTTAGAGACCGATTTTCGACAACTCGTAATATTCCTGATGAGTGATTAGGATAACAAGGTAATAATCCAAACGGTTTACCGCCGTATGAGGTCTTTTCGGCTGCAGCATTGTCGACCCATCTTGTGCTACCCCTGACCGCTGAGCATCGACGGCAACGACTACAGTGGTGCAGAGGACGACAACATTGGAATATGGAATGGGGTTCTGCCAATGAAATTATGTTACCTTCACTATTTGTTCGAGGCAACGTTGTCTTACGGAAGCAGTGGAACCGTATATACTCCCTTATATAATCGGCTCATGGATCC
The DNA here is from genome assembly GCA_034190945.1 of Octodonta nipae. NCBI lineage: Eukaryota > Metazoa > Arthropoda > Insecta > Coleoptera > Chrysomelidae > Octodonta > Octodonta nipae. The sequence continues at coordinate 25,328,097 of CM067222.1, forward strand.
TATATTTCAAGAAGATAAAGCTCGAGTTAGTTTACACTTTTTTGAAGAGACTCATATGAATCTCTTGCCATGGCCACCCAGATCCCCGATCTTTCGCCCATAGAACATGTTTGGGATAAGATGGGTAGAAGGCTCGGAAATTTACCTCAGCCCCCACGGACTTTGGAGGTTCAAAGACATGTAATACAGGTAGCTTGAGATAGTATTCAAGAAGAAATAGACAACTGTATTGAATCAATGCCAATCCTTGTTGAAAAAATCTCATAAGAGTTCCTTACATACCCATAGAATCTACAATAGTTTGTATGTAGTCTATCTGGAAAGAAAATGTGCCATATAAAAGTAATTTATGGGCTACCGGAACTTATCTACAAGTCCAATATAGCGAGTTTGGGAATGTATCTATTGTAGACCATTAAAATTATGGAGCTTTTGCGTATTTCCTAATACAAAATAAAATAAAATGGTTGTTCCATAATCAGTAAGTTTAATGTTTCCTATTTGTAACAGCTATATTTAAACATATACTAATAAAACTAATAGGAAATTCCATATAAATTCTAAACATATAATCTAACTGCAAACACAAATAGCATGAAATTTTATTAAGAAATTTTTATAAGAAGCTATGATATCAATGAAATAGTTTATGTATGGTAATACTTTTAGAATTGCAGCAACAAAAACACATTAAAAATTCATAAAATTCCTTACAACTATCGAGTTCTATAAGAATGTAACAGCCAAACTATACATCCAAGTTGCCACAATCTTTATGGACTACCTTTGGAAATGCAGCAACAAACACATTAAGAATTCTTAAAATCTAATACAACTATCGAGCCATTGGAATCTAACAGCCACACCATACGAGCAAATTGCCATATTGTATAGGTTTCTATGAGAATGGTTTAATAAAAATAAAATTAGTATATTAAGACTTGTTGGGGAGGGTATAGATAACCGCGGTGGACAAACACATTGTTAATAAATTAAAAAAAAAAATTAAACACCTTGTCACTGAGTATATACAGGGTGTAAATAGTTTGAGTGCATATATTTTAGGTGGAGGTAGTATACACCAAATTAAACAAAAAACTCTTATACCACTATGGTCAGTAGGCCTTAATAACCAAGAAAATCCCTAAAACATATTAAGTAAATTATTGTCAATCCGGCAACGTCGCTCGCGTTCGAAGCAGATTCACTCTTAGCGCGAATAATAAAGGAATGACTACGCCGACAAAAAAATAAACACCTGTTTTTTTGTATTGACTGATGACATTGACCTTAGAATTAAATAAAAATGTATGAAATATTTTGTTGAAAATATTTACGTTTTTAATACAAGGTATTGCAATTAGAATTTGTATTTGGCGGTTTCTTTTATGCAATTATACAAAGTTGGGTAAATACATATGATATTCAACTCGAGATCTGTATATTTAGTTTTTTACCAGTTAAATTATTCGAAGAGTCATTATTACTGATTTAATTAATATTATTTATATTAGACAAGTAAATATGTAATCCTACTTACCGAATTTATTATAATGATAGAACTGAGTTGAAACAACGGATTATTCACAGCAAATGTTCAAAATGCCCACCATTACTATCGACACAAGCACGACACCGTTTAATCCAATTTTCACGTATGCGAGAAAAAATTCCTGGAATATTTCGGATTTCGTCAGCAGCGTCAAAAATGCGTTGTCTAAGGTAATTCTCGTGAATAATTGGAGTCGTGTAAATTGTCGATGTTTTCTGAGGAACCAACGACAGAAATTGAGTCTTGGTTGAAAATCATCAATTGAAAGCCCTTGAACCCGCTGCATGTGATATGGATAGAGCAATTGTTCCCGTAATGTTCAATGAACAACAGTGTGAGAAATTTGCAGCTCACTTCCAATACTCCGTGTGCTACGATATGGGTTGATGTCGATAAGGTCTAGTATTTGATCCTCAGCAGCTAAGCTACGATTATGTCGCTGTGGTCCGCAATTGTTTATTTGTGGTATTACACTACCTGTTTCCAGAAGCCTCTGCGAAACAGCTACGAATGTCCTAGCATTGGGCAGGCGTATGTTTGGAAACCTTTCCCTGTATAAGATTCTTGGTATTCTGCAATTACGTCTGCTTTCCCCATAAATTAAGAGCATGTCATGTCTTTCCCTAATTGTATAAACGGCCATTATTTATCACAAATAAATACTGTCGCACTATTCTTAATTTTCGAACTTACACACTAATCACAACCGATTTTATTTATTTAAAAAATATATTAAATGGAAAGCAAACCACGAAGTCTACATCAAATAGATATCATTCAAATCACTTTACCGTTTATCTATTCTTATTTACAAGAATCGAAATCGCAGAAAACAATCGTAACTCTCAGTCGTCGTGAAAGTAAAAAACGTAGTAAACAAGTTTGTCTGTATGCCACGTTGCCATATTTATTCGGAGAAACTTACACTAAATTATAAAAGCATATTTCGAGTTTAAATAATCAATTTTCATTTTTAATTAATTAATAATAATTAAATTAATGGCTATTAAAGATGTATAAGCTATTGAGTATTTACATATTTAGATTTACCGACATTTTGAAATCGAAATTATTGTATTATTCACTGTAGCAAGGGCTACATAAAATCTAACTTTATGTATTTTTTTTGGCAAAACTATAGTTTATTTTAGAAAATGTTATAAAGCTTTTTGATTTGTTTTTGCCATGTTCAAAATCTTTGCACTCAAACCGTTTACACCCTAGTGCCAATACCTGCTTTTACCCAGGGGGTGGATTCCATCCCTTCTAGGGCGTGAACTATTTTAATCAAGATAACCCCGGATTTCTGTTAAAAACCGACTACTGTAAACCAATAATTCGACCTCTTTCAAATTCACATTCGGATTACACGTACTCTAGGCATTTTAAAATTACTAAACATCGATGTAGGATGCAAAAAACGACTACAACATTAATTGATAAAAAAAGACTCGAGATGTAAAGAGCGACATCTAGAATGACACCTCGAAGAGAGTAAGAGTACATGAAAAAACATTCACCAAAATTTACCAAATTTTAATTATTTACTACTTACTATGTACTATTGACAACGAAATCAGATTATAACCTTGCAATATTTGGATTTTTTAAATATAAGTTATTTCCCTAAAAAACTTAATAATTATAAGAATAGCCTCATTGGGGTACAGATGGCGCATCATACTTAGCTGTTTTTTCTATAACTTACAGTTAACTTTTCATAAGAAATAATTTACAGTAAACTTTTCGTCATTAAATAAACTCGAAATGTTTGTCAAACCGAATACGCATTTTGATCATAAAGTTGGACTTCCACCTAAGATGACGAGGCAACCGCATGTATGATTGTGTGTGCGTTGTAGCTATAAGTAAATTGAAATAGCTTATAGTTTAATCATACCCCTTACTTGCAGCCTCCTTAGTTTCCCCAAAAACGCTTTAAAACTTATAAGGAATTGATTTATTTGTGTAGTTTCAAGGCTGTCTTATAAATAGTGATTCGTTTATAAGTTTTATTCATCATCTAACTAATCATAAACTTTATCAAGGAATGGTGGAGAGTAGTGTTTAATTTTTATTTCAAGGATTAGTGTATTTTCAATATTTTAAATCCGAAGATAAAATGTAACTGTTTATCGGCTAAACAGAAATGTTATGACATCCTCAATTACATATAAACCTGTATATGGGTTTATATAGTTGCAAAGTACTAAACAAAGAAAGCACACAGAAACCTGAAGACACTGATTTATATAGTTGCCGCCAAATTCTAAACATATTCAGAAGCAAGTTCACAGTAAACCGAAGAAATTAATTTACCTATTTACAATTAAAGGAGATACTACACATGATATTCACTTATACAGTTTAGAACACTTGTAAATGGTCAATAAGATCGAAAGATCAAGACCAAAACCAGCCGAAATGCTAACCTTGAAAGAAGATCATAAAGTTTAATAATTTCTACTAGCCGTTATATGGTATTTCTCCTAAAGGTGTTGCCAACTTGACATTTTACAGTTTTAACAGTGTTTCTAACTTTGTATTTTACAGTTGTGACACCTCATTTGGACTATATATACTTCAAAAGTTAAAAGAGTTCTTTCCTGTCTTAAAATGTAGGCTGATTAGTATTATATTAAACTGCATAAAATAATATTGAATACATAAACAAAGCCGAGTTCGGAAGGAAACTAATACCATTAAAACATAAAATATATTTCACAATTATTGTCACTATGTACAGTCTTTATACATTTTATGCATCTTATGTTATAACTATATACCCAGAACTTCATCCATTACCATTTAATATTTAAGGCATTTACATTTTTCTCGATCTCATGATAGGTGGTATGTAATATTGCGCTGCACTTGTCACTATCTTGACCTCCTAGCCAGTTCTCATATAATTCTTCAATAAGTTTTTTGTCATTTAAAGATTTACATGGTAATGAATTGTACATTTCTTCTAATTTCATGACAAGTTCTTTTGTAGTTCCGCCATCTTTTGTTCGAACTTGAGCTCCACCATTCAAACAGCCTAAATAGAAAATTTATATTTGAAATAGCTTTAAATTGATATTTGATTTTTAAAATACACATTAATCTTCAATATTCGTATTGTTATCTTATCCAAACAGTAAAAAATTAAAACTATGTAATTTTGAAATGATTGTTAAGGTGGTTTTTGATATTGTGCAATGTCCAAGAAATTAAGCATTAATGATATGTATTGTGACTAACAAACACTCCAGACTTGGAGTTGTAACTTTTTAACAAGAGAAAAGTATATATGGGGTGTTTCAATTAGAGCGCAAGATTTTAATTGTCTGCCATGTTTAATAGTCATAATGACACATGATTTTAACTAGAAGATGCCACAAATAACATTCAGAAAACAATGATTTTAACGTCATAGACAGCGTTGCCAATGTATATTTTACAATTTCCCAAATACCTTGGTAAAATGCCCCAAAATGGGGAGAAAAGTGTCGATTCTCTACATAATTTTCTCAGAAGAAAAAGAAGAAAAAAGAAATATAAATAAAAAATACAATAAATTTATTTTTTTAAATTTATTTCATCATATACCTTGCTATAAGTTTGATAACAATTTGAGGTAAGCATTCAATTTTAATCTGCACCTTGTTTTTCAATTCCTTCGCTACAAGCCATTAAAAGTTACTGGTATCTGTATGATTGCAATTTCAATTTGATATTTTTATGTTCTTAAGATTACTAAATTTACTTTCTACGAACGCATTTGCAAATGGCAAAACAAGCAACACGCTCATAGTTGATAGCGATTTTTAAATTGGGAACATATGTTGTGCTGTACCGTTTTTATAGTTAAATTCTATCCCAATAACTTTCATCTCCATTAATCTCATGTTGAGTAAAATTCCGCATAACATGAGCTCGCCACTCATCAAACAGATTTTGTATTTTCACAAATTTTCCAAGGAGGGGAAATCGCTTCAACACAAAAATGAGTGATTTAAAATGGATATAATAGAAAATAACTCGTCTCTAAAATGAAATTTCTTTGTAACATTTGAAGTTAATTTAGTATAAAAATCTTGGCTTGTTTTATAGAAATTTGTAATATCTGAACGAGGTACATTTTTCAAAGTTATGGCTGTCATTTACCAGGTTTTTTGTTTTAATAATTCCTAAATTATTATTAATAAATATTTCATTTCTTTGTTACAGAAAACCATGTTTCATTAAGCTTTAAGAATGCGCTCTTATTGAAATACCCTTTACAATGCACCCATGTGGCTGATCTTATTATAGATTTTTTCTCTCAGAACATAATGACTTTCTAGAAGTTTGTAGTAAATGAGCATGTTTTCAAATGTTCCCATTAGAAATTTCAAATGCTTGTATTTGTTACAGAACAGAAAAGTGAGAAGCGAAACCCACAGTGAAAAGATAGAATTAACTTTAATTGTTTAAGATATTCCAGTGAATTGTTGTATCATAAGTATGGAAATTTTATATTTCAACAAAAAAATTAATACAAAAATACTGTAGATTAATTAATGAATGTCGGCTTCGACATCAGTCATATTCAATATACAGAACAAACATTATTTTTTTACCTGACGGACACGCCATCACTTCTACATAATGGTATTGGGATTTCCCCCGTTTTAATTTTTGTACCAAATTTTGTATGTTCTTAAACCCATTAGCAATGGCGAATCGAAGAAGAATTTTACCATCTTTTTCTAAAACAGCTTCCAAAAAATCTGCATTCCTACAATATTCTACATAACACCAATAGTCTAAAATATTAATATATTAATATTACCTTAAAGATTTATATTTACTTTTTGGATCTCTTTATTGTACAGTTCTTTGGCAGCATACATAAATATGTTGTGTGCATATCCCCCTGAACCTGATCCGATATGCCTTTGAAGATATGGTGCTATTTGATCGTCATTTTTTAATAACCATGGTTGCGAAAACGTGTCATTTTCTAGACTGTTTAAGGAAATGCCATCTTTTAATAACATTTGTTCTAATTCAACTGAAAGATAATTTATATTAGTGCATAATTTTCATTTATTTATTTATTAAATTTATATCATTTTCCCAATAGACAATCAAACGAAAAATACATTAAACAAATTACACTATGTAGGAAACTAACAAAAATCATTAATAATGTGATTAAAAAATACGCAATTAAAATTATTTATAACCTGCCTCGGATTTTAATTTAACTTAAAACTTTAAATGTTTCATTTCTATAGGTTCCAAGCCCATTCTACTAGTAATCTCAGTCCTGTGATACTTATTTTGGACATCTAGAAGACCAAACAACAGATCAAAACTCCAAACTTAATCTTACATACTAATGAATAATAAAGTACCTTAAAAATGCCAACACTATATCTATTCACCATTCCTGACATATTGAAACGATTTATACAAACCTTAGCAATATGAATTGAAAAACTTAATTGCTCATCAAACCACACCCCAAGGTCTTTTATAACTTCGACATAATGAAGTAATACATTGCTAAATGAGTACTTAGTTTGAAATTGCTTGGGACCTTTATAAAAACTTAAAAAACATTTACTAAAGTTCAAGTTAAATTATTCATATGTGTCCATTCCTAGATAGCACTTAAGTCAGCATGGAGCATACTTTAAGGTCATCTGACTGTAGAATACTGGACTACATTAAATGTCAGTTACAAACAGTTTAAATAGCAACAGGGCGCAGGTGAACCTTGAGAAACACCAGATAAGACCTGAATTGTGTTGGCGATAAAGTTATTAATCTTAACCCTTTATGCAGAATATTAATTCCTATACTAGATATTTGATCTATAAAATTATATTACCTAGCATTGTAATATAATTTGTTAGTGTTAAATCTCAAATTATTCAATTTAATTTTGTATACACAAAAATTGAAATATATGAACCAACCAACATCATCGAAAAAGGCTTCAATCAACGTTCCTTATAGACATATAGAAGCGATACGAGTAAGATCCGGTCAAATATGCCTCTACAGATTAACTGAGCCCCATTACATTAACCGGCATATTTCCTTCTCGGAAAGAACTGATCTGCGCCGTACTTCTATGGTTATATATGTGTAAAATGGGCTTAGTACCCACTAAAATGTAAACAGCTATTTTGTCACACATATGGCACAGACTGCAGACCAGATCCATAGATAAAGATTTAGACTGGGATATGAGAAGCCTTACAGTTTACTGGAAATAAGTATCAATTAACTCTCCAAAGGCTATTTCCCCAAATTGCTTTTCACTTGTATATGCGGACACATTACAGTAATATGGAGAAAAATTGAAGAAATTTTCACCTATTTATAAGTGAACCCTATGTTAAGCATGTGAAATATTTATAATAAAAACATTGACAATACGTTTTTGTTATACCTTAATTCAAAGTACTTATCTCCAATATTTTTTCAGGCAAATTATCTTTATTTTGGGAACATAGTCATTAGGAGTTAAGACTGGAGAAAACAAGGGTGCATCACAAATTGAAAGCCCTCTTAATTAATAACATGTCACTGCAGCTATGACCAGTAGCTTGCCTTGTTTTATTTCAAAGCATCTCCTAATTTACACACCATTACTTGCGCATAATCAACCAAAATTACAAATTCTGTGTCTTAAAAATTCGGGATCGGATCATAATAATAAAATAAAAATAATAAAACGTTTTTCCCAACCCAAACAAGAAGTGTAGAAGTTAGAATAGCAAAATATTTACACTAAAAATTGTTTTTTAACTTAGATTGGTGAAAAAAGTTGGAAAAGTTCATATTTAATATTGTAGTAATTAATTAATATATTTATTTTTTAATAAGATACTTACTAGCTGTGATGACACAATCAACTTCTCTATTTTGGGTTCTCTCATCAATAAAATCTTGTCTAGAAGCTTCCAGCTTTTTATCATAGCAAGGCATAACAGTTACATGATAAATTTGTCGATCCCCTTCACATGAACTGACCCATTGTTTCATTAATGATCCCATAATTTGTTGAGGAGATTTTGTTGTTGCAATGTAAGGCAATATATAACTGCCATGCGTTTTTTCAGCATAACAAACCCAACCTGAAACAATATTATATTAAAAAAGTAACAACAATTTTCATTTGAATAATGTACCAGGACAGCTTGAAGACAACATTGGTATGACATTTTTAACTCCGTCACTTTCAGTTGCTCTCATCCGCCTAACAAATTCCTTTTGTGATTCTAATAAAGCAAAATCGTCAGCAATTGACATGTCAACTACAATGTCTGCTCCAAGATCTTTGAAGTATCGAGCTAGTTTTGCAGCACAGTCATTTGGTGATAAATTGTAACAAACTGCAAGGGATAAAATTGGTTGGATGGAAATAGAAATTATGATGAGTTTCACGTCTTTATTTTGCTCCTAAAAAGTAGATAAAATGTCAATAAATGTGTTACAAATCCTATTCTCATTTGACATGATTTTATGAAGAATATAACAGATTTTTTCAAAAAATCTTTAAAGCTTGGAACATGACAGTAACACCAAAGAAGTTTGTGGATGGCAATAAAGCAATTAAACTTCAGATAAAAGAGAGAAAATCAGTAAGCAGTTTACAATTTCTATCGACGCCTGGCATTTAGTAATGATTAGTCAATAGTTAATATACAAGAATACTCGCTAATTGACTTTACAAAATGAAATTGAAAATGGAATTTTTGTTACTCCAATTAATGGACTAAGATTAGGATATGAACATAGGCTACTGAAAACTTTTATTCTAAGGATTTTAAATATTTTGAAACAAAAAGCATTTTTAAATTTAAGCACAGTAGTCTCAGAAGTAAGGATGCTTGAATAGGTACTCAATTGTCATATATATTCTGTATTATCTACAAAACTAGACATTTTAAAATTACTAGATAGTTGTATTTACTGTAATGGCATATGATGCATTACATTGAATTCATTTTCTAATTTACTCTCAAAAAAATTAACATCAGGATATCTGTTTAGTTTGTTTTCTGTAAACAATGTGGCACTATATTCGGTGTTTCTCAAAATTTTAGGCTCAGTAGTTTCAATGATAATGGAGTTTGCTTGATATTCATATATTTCACTGAATATTTCATCAAATATCCATTTTAAAATTGTAAAGGTAATTTTTATTTTTCATAAACCCTTTCATTTTATATGGTTCATAATGCATTTTATTTATTTTTTAAATGATATTGTGAGCTCAAATAGCCTTTGTTGAGTTGCTTTTTGTACCATAAATTGCGAATTTGTAAACCTTGTAAGTAAAAGTTATTTTTATTGTTAGAAGACAAGTTTGATTTGAACTATATTAATATAAGAAATATTTCCTGACCCTCAAGACCATTCGACCACTCTACCACTTAAAGGATGATGTAATTCATATGAAAATTGATATACTTACATAAATTATTAAATTTCATTTATTTCAGATTTCACTTGACATATGTTCTCATTTGAATGGAAAGTGATCAAATGGTTTCATGAGTTGAGGCCCTGAAGGTCCTAGATATCAAACATCTCAAGTGAACATATTAAAGCTGTTGGTTACTTTCAGTATGTAGAGAATAAAAATTCTGAATACATTTGCATAGAACACTATATTTGGATAACTGTACATGTTGTATTCAGAATACTATGTTTTGGAGAATTTGCAATTCACTGAACACAAGACAATATATTGTTTCTAGTTGAGAACATTCATCAGTTGTGCTCCACTCAACCAAATGTAATCTCAAATAATTAATCATTTTATTTTATTGCAAAATCAATTATGACATTTAGGGGTTTCCTGAAACTTCATTTTGTTATAAATTATTGTATTTAGAAGTTAGATGTGGTCTCTGAGGTGATTTTAATAATGTAATAGAAACTAAATACAATTGGTAATTTTGTCAAAGTTAGCCTAAGGCCGTTATTACATTGTCAAATCTTTTATCAAATATCTTTGATAAAACATCATTGTCAAAGATATTTGATAGTGTAATACCTAATCTTTGATAAAATATTTCTTTGGCATATATCTTTTATTCAAATTTACATGTGTCGTCCTACCTTTGATAAAAGATTTTTGACAGCAAAATATTATTATTTGAGTATGAATTTGTAGAATGTTGTATATAAAATAGAAATGAAGTTAATTGCCTACAATGAAAATTGTTAAAGAAAACTCAGTTGATAATGCTGTGCAGTCTTGTACAAGACTAAAATGATGTAGGTGTACATTTCTTTCATTTGTGTATTTTTTTATAAATTAAAATAGACAATTATAGTATCAACATTTATAATATGGCATCATCCATAAAAAAATAATTCATCTGCCATTCTTGCCTTCTATCTCTAGCTCTTTTAATAAATTCAGTGTAGGGTAGTTGCTTGCTGTGTTGGTTCAGGGGCAGATCCAGACACATACTTCCAGGGAAGTGATTTCATACTTCAGGGGACAATCCTGTCGTAAATTTACTAAATAATTTTCGCCCCATCGCCACACCCTTGGATGCGCTTGCTAGGAAATATCAATAGTTCATTCAATAACAATTGCAGAATTAACATATTGGTAAACTGCTAATAAGAAGTTTTGCTTATCAGGCCCACTACTGATAAACTATACCTTTCTACTGCTTTTTATTTTTAAAATGACAAACTTTAACCATAAAAACATACCACAGTAGCACAAACAGGCAAAAAATTACATATATTCCCCATTTTAAATAGAAAATATTTGATGTAGTGTAATATGTCATTTAATGAAATTTGTTCTGACATTCATATCAAATATTTGATCAAATGTTTTATAAAAAAAATGTATCAAAGATCTTTGATACTTGATTCTCTATTGTATGATCTATGTTGATACTGTATACAGGTCTAACTAATCTGTAACCAAGAATGACTGAAACCAACAGATATATTTATAAAAAAATTTTGTTTACCTTCACTCATTAAAATTAAGGTAGTAAAGTAGTACAGCTACAAATAAGTAATTTTAAGTATAGAAAGTAGACCTAGGTACGTCAAAAGATTACAACACCCATCAATAACTACAAAGCTGAATAATACCTGACATGATTAGCTTGTCATAAACATACCATTTTAAGTCTTTTATTTTCCTCAAAAACCCTCAGCAACTCCTCTTGACTCTGCTGTGTAACTAAAACACTTTCAGCTGATGTTATACATCCAGAACAAGCTAAACAATCTGCTAAAGTGATCTCTACTTTTTGCAGCTTTTGAAAGCTACCATCCTGAAATTAAAACATATATTTTGATAATGAATATGGGCAAATAGAAATTTAACTACCTCTGCAATTTGAAAATAACCATCCTCACGTATTTTAATTTTGGATCCAGTAGCTGAGGACTTTTTCTCTATTTGCACAGGTTTGATACATTCCTTAAAGAAGATAAAACATTTATATTCTACATGTGGGGCTTATTTTAAAGTTTACCTGTGACGGTGTTATGAAGTCATCTAAATCTGTTAATTGCAAAACACCACTGAATCCAGACATTTTAATTTAAGACGACTATATTTGTTTGAAAACACTACTTAACCTAAATACACATGAACATGACATGCAACTAGTTATTTGTTTATATTGCTGATGTTCCATGTCACATTATTCCGTTTTCAATGTTGGCAAACCTTTGTTTTGTTGCCAATCAAAATTTGAAAGCGCGATGTTAGGATATTGTTTAAATATTGAAGTGAATTTTTTTATTTACTTTATGAATTAATATTTATATAATTTATAAGCAATGGCAGATGGCGATGTTAAGGAGAAACCTGAAGAGCAGAAGAAAATTGTGCATACCTATCCTCTTATAAGAGTGAGTCATAAATTATTGATTTTTTTAGGATTCATTAAGTTGTTTGAATATTTTATTTAACAAATATGATTGTAGCATTCTGATATGCCTGAAGAAATTAAGACTGAGTCAATGGAATTAGTAGTTACAGCTTGTGAAAAGTATTCAGCAAATAATGAGGTACCTCATTTTTTATATATCTAGTTACTACATATGTATTTGAGTGTATGGTTTTAAAAAGTAGAATTTCATTTGTGTTATTCTTTAGCGATAAACGTAAACAATAAATAGATTTAAAATGGAATTAAAAGGAAATATTTGCATCTAGTGGAAAAATATTGTCACTCAGAAATACCCCTAATAGGAGAAGCAATTTTTATTTAAGAACAAACTATATTGTCTTGTCTGAGGCACATTTTTATATCGACAATTGCTTAAATATTATTAAGATAATTGATGATCCCATTGGATCTTCTGCTTTACCATATTGTATAAAATTTATCTACGCCGTCCCTGACTAAAGCAAGGTAAAGCATTATTCATTCCGATAAAACATCATTCACTGGGATAATAAAAACAGAACTGCAATCTTTGAATGGGGCAAAAACTATTTATCTCGACACTGGGCGTCATAGGCGAACAAATGTAATATCCATCCAGAACGACTAGAAAATTCGATGTAGGATATATAAGCATGACCGTACCGTGGGAGGGGCAGAGGAGGCAACAATAACTTTTTAAACTGAAGGAGATCCAAGTAATAACCCTTGGTAATACGTCTTTCATTTTGCGCTCCTGGTTTAAATCCATTTTTTTTTTCAAATTACCAATTTTAAATCAACACTTATAACACACTTATAACTTGTGTTCTAAATGTTATTTGTGGCATGTTCTTGGTTATTTTTAAGTTTTCTTGAGAATAACACCACAATTGAATTAAAAAAGGTGTATATTGAAAGAAAATACCAAACGTTTCAAAGTCGATTATGACTTCGTTTTCAATGGTTTTAAAATTATAAGTTTTCTTGGGAATAACACCACAAATGTCATTAATCAAGCTTTCCATTTTCAATTTACATTTTCATTACATATTTTAAAGCCACTGACAACGAAGTCAGAAACGTTTGATATTTTAAACTTAAAACATAACACTTATAAATATATTTTTGCCAATAATCATACTCCTTTGAGCTGAAATAGCAATGGAAACCGCTCTGTGGAATTGCTATAAAGTCTTCAAACCGCATTTTGGAATTGCTATAATTGCTTTCCTAGAGACTGATAGACATCAAAACAGTAAACAACTTTTTAACAAGTTTGTGAGTAAATTCCTCTCACTGAGCCTAGATGTCAACACTTTCGATTTCTTTCGAATGTAACCAACCGGACTAAACGAGAGGAAAAGTCACTTAAAAATACTCTAAACCTAAAATAATAATTAATATTTATTTGTATTCAGAATTACACAAAGGCAAGAAAAATATATGTTTTAGGTAAAACATTGTGTGGTTTCTTTAATGTTCATAATTAAGGACAACAAAAATGAGCTTTTATTAACCTCGGGTATTTATGTAACAGAAAATTATGCACGTAATATTTTATACCACATTTGTTTTTGTCTTAGTTTTCCGAATTGGCTAACTAATTATAACGAGATCAATGCAAGTTTAAACACTTTCTTATCATGCCCGATAAACATTGTTTGTCGTTTTATTTAGCCAGTCTCTGTGTGTGTGTTCTTTGAGTATTTTAATAACAATAAAACATTAAAAAATATATAACCGACTTCCACCTATAACTAAGAAGCTGAAAATAATTATAACAAAATACAACTCTAGCAAATAAATAACACATTCAATGTTCTTAGGTACCTACCCAGAAAGTAAAAAAATGTAAACATTAAAAGGTGCTCATTCTGTACAAATTAATTACCTACCAATCTAGTAGTATATTTTTGAAGTCGGTGCCTAGCAATTCTAAAATCCTGCATTGCGTACTTATCTACTACTTCATCAAACTTAAAAAATATACTATATTGGTAGGTAATTAATTTATACAGAATGAGCACCTTTTAATGTTTACATTTTTTACTTTCTGGGTAGGTACCTAACAACATTGAATGTGTTATTTATTTGTTAGAGTTGTATTTTGTTACAATTAGTTTCAGCTTTTTAATCATAGGTGGAAGTCGGTTACATATTTTTTTAAATTTTTCATTTTCAACTTTTTAGTTTTTTGAACTCAGGTAGTTTTCATTCTTTATGTTTTATTTTGTATGTATAACCTTAATAGACAGGACCAGGTAACATCGAAAGTCCCAACATTACATAGTGATATTAAACAATTTTTTTTGTCATAAATGAAAAGATCATATATATGTTTTATAACAAAACTAATTTTTGTTTTTTAATTTTTGATATAATTAACAAGTTATTTCAATTCGAAAATCAATATTTAAATCCAATACCGCCGACGCTCCGGATGAACCCAAGCGCGTTGAGGTCCGTTCCAATGCGATCTGATTCAAACCGTTATGCGGTTGAACAGTGACGTCATTTTCAACGGTAGCCTTTTATTACCGGTGGCAAGCAAATCTAAAATCCTGCATTGCGTACTTGTCTACTACTTCATCAAACTTTATTGTTGCTTGGCACCGACTTCAAAAATATACTAGATTAGTAGGTTAGGTTAATTTGTACAGAATGCGCCCTTTTAATGTTTACATTTTTTACTTTCTGGGTAGGTACCTAACAACATTGAATGTGTTATTTATTTGCTAGAGTTGTATTTTGTTATAATTACTTTTAGCTTTTTAGTTATAGGTGGAACTTTTTTTGAACTTGGTAGTTTTCATTCTTTATTTTTTATTTTGTATGTATAACCTTAATAGAGAGGGCCAGGTAACATCGAAAGCCGCAACATTACAAAATGATACATTTTCATTTCAATTGAGAGGTAAATGTTTACGAAAAAAAAAGTACTAGTACGCGTTGACTTAACAAGTCCAAAATATATTTATGTCTTATGAACCACGCCATGCAACCTTTTTCCACCCTATATTCCAACCATTCTGTTTATACGGCTGCCTACGGACCACTATCATTCTAGTCCGTCCTATATTTCAATCTTCATATAAATGCAACTCCTTCTATCACTTTACTTTGTGATTTTGTTTGCTATAACTAAACACCCTGTCTATAAATATACCAAATATCAGTTTAAAGTTTGACAGGTGTTGTCACTGAATTTTCTATTAGGCCGGGAGAATGTGTGAACCAAAAGCACCGTCTTCGCAAAATGGAAAAATTTGCATTTAAATAGGTATTTGCCTGATATACAAACAAAACGAGCTTGGTATTCATTGATTTAAGGAGCCGAAAATACTATGCTTTACTACCTATATGCTTGAGATGTACATAGAAAATTGTCAAATTCGCAATTAAAAGTTCCAGTGCCTAAAATTTCCGCACTATTACCTTGGAATTAAAATATTTATGAGGAAATGTCCGTTATGTCAATTTTTGATAAGAATATTGGAATTTTCGGCGATTTTCTGCAAAACTGCAAGTTGTACGTCGCAGAAAAGTATATGAGACTACCTAGGGATCTTCCTTAATAGATTAAACGTTAAAAAATTATACAAATTCATGTTTTTGAAAAATAGACCAATATGTTAGGGATATTGGTCGATTTCCATACACGCATGTGTTCATTCACAAATTTCATCACTTTACCAATAGAATTCTTTTCCCAAAAAGTTTTACCAATCCGAATATATACTCTATTAAACAAGACCATATTCATTCCAAACGGTTCACCACAGGACAAGAAATCAGGTAACATACATACAAAAAAATACGCGACGATTTGAGAACCTCTTCCTTTTTGGAAGTCGGTTAAATATTACTTCAAAGGAAATGTGCGTTAAAATCTATCAATTTTGTTTCTTACATGGACTGTGCACGCTATGCTTCTGTATATAGTAATCCTCACAAAAGATACAAGCGGTTCTTACAAACAACCGATTATCACTTCTCTTTGTATGATCTGTGATCACCAGCGTTCGTCTGGCTTCATGGTATGTAGTTACTTTTCACGATGGTTCGTCGGTTTTCCGTGAGGTGGTACTATCCGTTTAGCTATATACATTGTAAAATCCAAATGTGTTATTTCAATTCAACGCGCTTACCAGTGTTATTTTTTATAATCATTTGTATTTCTTAATGTCGATGTAGCGAAACACCTAAACCTAAAGTGTTATTTTTTATAATCATTTGTATTTCTTAATGTCGATGTAGCGAAACACCTAAACCTAACTTTTTAAATTTCTTATTCCAAGGGGTAGTTTTCTTCCATTAAATACAAAAGGTTCTCATCTGGAACATTATTATAACTTTCGATACAGATAGTAAGGTAAGCTTATAATTCCAAGTTTTCATATACCTAAATTAGATCTCATTCGAATAGTACGGAAGTAGTAACGTATTTTTTGCCGTCGACGACTGGACAACAAATTAATAAGTCAAACTTGCAGTGACGTAAAGCTTATATACAGCGGGGGTCAAATCGCCCTTATACTTTAATTTAAAAAGTTCAATTAGAAATCGTTGATACAATACTTTGACAGGCAACCTAACGTATTTCTATATTAGTAAACGTCTATTAAAATTACGTTTCAATTTATTAACTGATGAATTTAGTAATATTGTTTCTTCTGTACCTGCACATGTATTGTCTGAGTACATTTTCAGCAACACATAGAACATTTAATGCTGAAAAAAAAAAATTACAAATCAATGATCTGTTTTAGGCTGCTGCCAGAATGATTAAAGAAGAAATGGACAAAAAATTTGGCCCACCGTTTCATGTGGTAGTTGGTGAAGGATTCGGTTTCGAAATATCCTATGAGTGTTCAAACTTACTGTACATGTTTTTTGGTGGCAACTTGGCAGTCTGCATCTGGAAGTGTTAAAATAAGGACAATATGTGATACTTTAACAGGGAAATACAAATGAAATAGAAATAATAACAATTTATTTCAATATTTTACATAGGCTTAATAGGAAAACATTTTTGTGTATAAAGCTATAAATTATTAAAAAACTAACAATATACTAAAATATTATATAGAGTCAGTCATTTTGAAACAACATAGTATATAGAAAGGTATACATATTGTGTGGGTTTCCACAACTTTGATATTATTTATTTTTTATATATGTATGTAATAAAATTTATGCCTTGATCTGCGTTAATAAAACATAACAAAGTATTTAAAATGAAATTCACTAACAGAGTCACAAGAATTTCTCTTCTAATTGAAATTGAAAAGAATTTACAACAAATAAACACCAGTACAATAAAATACTTTTGTATAACATTCCATAATATTTATAAATATATATATTTTTAATATTAATGATGAAGGCAATTATGAATATAGTTATTTGCATTTAGCGAATCAGTACACAGACATTTTCAAGGTTGAGCTAATTATCACAGATTTTAAGGCCAAAAGTATGTTTCAAACCGATTATCAATTTTGCAGTTGTGTTTGACCATTTGGCGTTGTGTTAGTGTTTATACTAGTCTTCAGTCTGACATATAGATGGCGCCAAAGATATAATACAGAATCCAAGTTTTTGAAAGATTGACGAGTTAGATTGCCGGCTGAAAATTTTTAAATTGGAGTTCAAGTATGATAGTGTGATTGCAAACATAGAGAATGAATTCCACTATTTAGAAGCTTCTGTTATTATAAATGGAAAATGCAAATTTTTAGGTCTTTAGTCCAAAATAAACAATTTGCTGACATATCATTTTGAATTATCAAATATCTACTAGTTCAACAAGTTATTATTGAATAATAAAAATATCCATTATAGCATGTCTGAAGATCCTGATGTAAATGTTAACAAAATAACAGCAAATTGATACATACAAGCTATAAACTGTTTAAAAGACGGAAAAAATAAATTCAAAGTTCAAACCATATCAAATTAAGCATCTTTGAGGGGTCTAGGATGACAATAAAAAAGTAAAATGCATTAAACATTCCATCCTATATGTAGAACTTTGGCATGGTCTTTGTATAAAAATATTACCTAACCTGGCGCCATCTCTAAGTCAAGCTGCGAATCTCTCATTAATATCATATAAAATTGGCAATAAATTTTGTTATTTGTGCTAATCAATGACTACTAATATAAATGGGCCTGGCCGTTTACATTAAAAATGGGTTGAAAGATGTTGGCCGGAAAATAGTAAACAGATGCTAACCCAAGCCAAACGTCTTCCATTGTAACTAATAAGACGTAAATTTAGGCATTGTAAGCATTGTCTGAATGGCAATACTTATACGCCTTTTATGTCCAACAGGCAATAGCGCAAGTCTGTTTATTTACATTTTGAATTGAGGTTAAGTTTGTAATTCATATCGTTTAATGTGTTGCAACTTGTTTGAAATCAGTGATTATTTTGTACAAGTGTAAAAAACATAAAGTATTATTTCAGTGTTTTACATACAGTAAAACGGCCGAACTATCTTCTTACCGGTAAGTGTCAGATCATAAATATGTTAACTGACTTTTACAAAGGCCATTTAAGCAGTAAATAAAACTACACTTTACGTGAATAAATAAATGTTTTGATAATTACTGTTACATATTAGTAGTTAAACCACTAATTGTTTTTGTTATTGTGCAAATCTTTTAATGGATTTTAATATATTTATATTTGTGGATTAGGTACGTACATGTATTATTTTTGAATAACATGACCTTTAATTTAATGCTGATTGGACGCTAATATTGGACAAGGAACATTTGTAAACAAATATATCTCTACATATGTCTCTTTTTATTTTTGTCTCATGTTTCAACCCATTTTTCTACGGTCGTATATAAGTGCCGGTTCCACTTATATTAGTAGTCATCGGTGCTCATTTTGTACATGTAACAGTGAGTGGTTTTAACAAGCATGGAATTAATTAGGACTTATTGGCTGATATATATTAATACTGCATGATAAAGCTAATTAAAAATACTAAAATGTGAAGTCACTTTAAGTAGATGTAGAATAATAATAGAAAATAATATAAAAATTTTCGCAGAAATATGTATGATACAAAAACATATTCTTGGAATACACATTAAACTAACTAAATTCCTCTGAAATATACTAAATGATCCGATTACTATTGATTTGAGGAATATTTCGTTATTATATCTTTAGTGAACTTGGCCAATTCAAATGCTATATCTCTTATGTTACGAAAATGCGATTCGACCCTTTGCGTATCACCTTTTTGGCATGATAACTGCAAAGCTAAACATTCTGGATGTAGTCTTGAACCTATCTCCAGCATATATTTCATGCGATCCCCGTCGGTATCCTGGAAGGTAAAAAAATATTCCAAAATATAAATTTTAATGTTTATTATACAGGGTGAGCCAAAAGTATGAATACAAAAGTTTTAGTATTTTTCCCTGACTATCTAATATCTAACGGTGACCATGACCTAGACCATGACGGTCATATCGAGGTCATCTGCATTTTTTCAAATGAGAACCCCTATTTTTTATTACGGTTTTGGAAAGAGCGGAAAATTACACGTCCAAATATATCCTTACCCTCGACCTTGACCTTCAATGTCATTTCAAAGTCAATATGTTTTTTTTTCAAATAGAAACCCTTTATCTTCCAAATAGGATTGGGAAATAGGGGATAATTTTACTTATGAAAATTACCTTGAAGACGACCGACAAGGTTTTTTTGGTGAAAATCTATTGATTTTTGAAATTTGCGCCTGCCATCTAGGGTCCGTCATTTCGAATATCGTAAATCTAACCTCAGATTCTTAATCAGCGACCTCAAAAACGCCCCTATACCGATTTTGGTGAAAATCTATCGGTTTTTAAATAAAAAGGCATTTGACATTGATAGAGTTCAAGGTCATGAACGAGGTGATAGTCAAGGTTATCCTGGATGTAAAATATTCCGCTCTTTTCGAAACCGGAATAAAAAATGAGAGTTCTCATTTGAAAAAAATGCATTGACCTCGATATGACCGTCAAGGCAAGGCCATGGTAACCGTTAGTTAGCCAGGGAAAAATGCTAAAACTTTTGTATTAATCATGTTTCAAAAAAATATATTTGTGGAGAGTTATTCAAAGGTTTCCATATTTTTGCTCACCCTGTATATATTTTTTTGTAATACAGAAAAAAATGCATTATAATAACATTCAATATGTAGGGACAAGAAAAGTCCAACTGCTTAAAAAAGAAACTGTCTTATTTAAGTTATTTCTTATTAATTATATTTATCCAAGTATTTGTAATAATTGTTGAGGAGGTTTTTGATTATTTTGCCTGTACATTAAGATGTATTTGAAATTTGTAAATTGAGAACAAAGTGTAGTAAGGCAGTTCGAAAAATTTTCCTACAAACATTTTTCCTTACAGATATTTTGAGAGAAAGAAATGTTGACGCTATGATGAACTAGTATTGCTATATAAAAACGTTTTGTATAATGATTGATACGATAATGTCACGTGACCACTCTCATTATAGAAACTGCGTTTTTTTACAATTTAAGATTTTAAGGTGTTTTTAATCGAAAACAATGCATATTTCAGGAACTATGAATATAGCGTGATCATAATATTTCAAATAATTCGCAATACTAGTCAAGTACCATATTGCTTTAATTTGAACTTGCGCACTTACTTTTGGTAAATTTGAAGCTAAACTCATCAAGGAGCTTTGCACTTTTTCCGCACTGCTTGCGCAATCTTCTTTCTCTGGTTCTTGAATACATTTACACAGTTGCTGAATGGTTTTCGTGATTTGTTGCGTGCATTGCAGAACCGTTTCCCGATCATGTGTAGAAAAATACAAACTGTGTGCCACATTTCTGGATTGATCTGTTTGCTTCATCTGCACAGAAAAATTATCATAACAACATTAATAACATATATATCTGTGACACACTAAAAGTTCCACAGTTTTTCTATCAATAACTGGACAATGAATAAATAAATGCTCACCTGTGTTTTCTTGGCATGCCAATAAGGAACCTTGTTAATACCTTCTCTCGTCTCGTACATACTTGAGGGTCGTTGTGTTCGTCTACCATGACGCATGCTGTCCGTGTCATCTGAAATACCTCCATTCGAGATCAAATCGGTATCGGCGATTTGGTTCTGAAAATGAAATAATTCCTTAAACGGTATCAATTAAATTAACTGTAATATTGTTTTATTTAACCAGCCTAATTCTAACATTTTGAGGATATGGACCTAATAAAATACTGAAAAATCAGATATCTATACAAGAAAGAAAGCTTGTGGCACTTGCAGAAATATTGACTTTTTCGTGTTGAAAAATAAAAAAAGTATCTGATTCAAACATGCGATAAACGTTCTTCCCTGTATTTTGTAATCTGTGGTCAGTTTTGCTACAGCCCGTATCAGTCGCATGCGAATTACAGGTAGTGCTGTAAAAGTAACGATATCTTGAATACTCGCATGCATTCGTTACTCTTAGTCTGACTACCCGTTCCAAAGTATTCGTTACTCGTTAATTTCGATAGTCGTAATTTGAGTAGTGGCACGTAAACATCGAGTACTAATGAGTGCATACCTATTACAATAATCAAATAATTATCCGATACAATATGTGTATCCCTATAGTTCCTTTTTTTGATTTTATATAAAAAAGTGTGAATATTAAAATTAAAGGGAATTGTATCCCGAATATGATTGTCATGTCCTCGTTTGCGTGACAGCTCTCGTTTTCGAGATATGACACAAACTTATCTTTTTTTTTGAATGGAAACCATAGTTGGCTATGACTTCAAAAAATTGGACATTTTTAGAGCTTTTCAACGATATAATACTCGATATAGATATTCATAAGAATAACGGAGTTATGGATGCTTTTCTCTCTTATTTTCAATTTTAACGTAGTTAGTCATGAAATAGATTGATTTATTAATAACTATTCCAAAAAACATTGAACGATTTTTTTATTAGGTATATCAGATATAACGAAAAAAATAAATAAATAAATAGGTACTTACTAAAAACTTAAGAAATTAAAGTACATAAAGTCCACCATTATTATTTAGACAAAAATTGCATCTTTTTAAGATTGACATTACCGCTTTCCTCACAGACCGCCTATCAATTTCTTCAATTGCTTGTAATACCGCCTCCCTTAGGTCACCAACTGTCTCATACTTTCTTTTGTATACTTTTGTTTTTGAGCGCACCCCATAAATAGAAGTCTATAACTGCCAAATCGGGAGACCGGGATGGCCATTCGCGTGGGCCATTTCTTCCTATCCGTTGTTTTATTAATAACGAGTTATGAGCAGGTACTCCATCATGTTGGAACCACTCAATTTCTAAACGCGTTCTCAAATTCAAATTATGCAACATGTCTTGAAGAGTGTATTGCAAGAAATGCAAGTAGCGCTCCCCAGTAAGTGATTCGTCATAGATCGTCTTTGTTCTACATGGAAAGGGTTTTCTTTAGCCCAGATATGCTCACTGTGTCTATTGAACATACTATAGTTAGTAAATCTAGTTTCATCTGACCATAACACCTTTAATGGAAACTGTGGATTGTCAAGGCACATGTCTCTAAACCATGTACAAAACAAAATACGTCAATGTTCGTCACCAGCATGCAAAGTTTGAGAAACTGAAAGTTTGTACGGGTGGAACTTGTGCGCTTTCAGTACCTTAACTACAGTTCGTTGAGATGTGCCAGCTTCTGCCGCAATCCACGAGTTGATGTAGATGGATTTTGATTTACCATTGCCAAAATATTTATTTGTGCTGCTTCGTTAATTTGATTACGTTCCTTTAGTGGTTTAGTAAAAGATCCACAACTGCGTAAACTATCGTAAAGCCTCTTAAATGTACATATAGCAGGTTGACGACGATTAAAATATCTATGAAAGTATTCTTCAGCTGCACGAACTGAATTTTTATGGCATATGATATAACATTTCACCATATTGTTTTTCTTCGTTAGAATATTCCATTTTATCACAAAAACTTGTCAATAGCGACTGTCACTTCAGCACTACTAATGGAATTACTCTCAAATGAGGAAACGTCAAAGTGAAAACGTCTTTTTCATGGCTACCTACGTTAAAAGTGAAAATAAGAGAGAAAAGCATCCATAACTCCGCTATTTTTATGAATAACTATATCGAGTATTATATCGTTGAAAAGCTCTAAAAATGTCCGATTTTTTCAGCCAACTATGGTTTCCATTAAAAAAAGAAGTTTGTGTCATATCTCGAAAACGAGAGCTGTCACGCAAACGAGGATGTGACAATCATATTCGGAATACAATTCCCTTCAATTTTGATATGTACACTTTTTTTATAAAATTAAAAACAAAGGAGCTAGAGGGATTTGACTAAATCGACAGAATTTCGTTTTTTCAAAATATCTAGTAAGCCATGACTTTTTACAAAAATCCGAAAGTATCATTAAATTGGGCCAGTAAAACTGCAAATCTTTCCCAAATTAACCATTGCTCTATCTCCGCTAGTTTCCGAGATCCCCATACTGATCATCAAAAAACAAACTCACCCTGTATAAAATAAATACAGAGAAAAATAAATATACACTCAAGCAATGCAACTAAACACATATTTTTATTATTTTATATCAGTCCTCCTTAGTAAGTAGAAAGAAAGTTAAACATAGGAACTATTTTCAATAAAGAAATAGATAAATAATTATATTCTTATACTTGACAGTTCTCCTAAACTACTCATAACAATGAAAATTACCGCATTTTATTTTATGTCCAAAATATGTCATTCACATTTAGATTTTTTTCTCATCCGTTTGGGTTTTCATGATGCACGTTTTTCCGACAATATTTATCCGATTTTGACAAAATTCTTTCTGCTAGAACTGACGTCACCAACATACATATATATTTTTTATAATTTCTACTTCATCATGGATATAAATAACAAAGTTCGTGCCTGCCAAAATTTAACTGCATTATCTTTTTTATAAAGAAACATTTCTTCCATATATTTGCATAATAATACTACCAGTTATTGGAGACGCTGTAGCACTCGCTCCTGTTATTACCTACATCAAACTCCATATAGAATCTACATTCAATAAATTCATTCAATCCCAAATTGAATATTCTGAGCAAATCTGTTATTTTATAGAGCTGTTTTCGAAATTATGTCTTATACTATTATATACTTTTATAGATCTCAATTGTTTATGAAATCTTTAAAGTACGTAGAGAATAGTTTTCAAAATATAAAAGTATATTACATAATTTAATAAATAAAAATATAATGACTTATGAATGAGGACTTATTTATCTTACTGTCATAACAATTCGGTAGTTAGGCAGGACAGACACCATTTCGATAAAAATACCGAAATACGGTAGGTTCGAAGTATTCGTACGTGCGAAACATATGAAATATTCGTATGTACGAAACATACGAAATCATACAGTATGTAACGAAGCAACGAAACTAACGATGGGCGAGGGGGACCTTTCGGTATTGGTATTATGCGGCAGTCGACATGGATTGTGCTGAAGCAAACATGCGATTCAAGTAACGATTCGGTACTTCGAGTCTTATCATACGATTTGTTACAGCCCTAATTACAGGCATTATTTTAAAAGTTCGTCTTCGGCGATTTGATAGAAGTGTTAGAGCAAACTGACTACGGATATTGGTCACGGTGTGCGTTCCTTCCTGAAAGTTAGTAAAACGGGTAAAAAACAAATAAAGCAACAACTGCGAAGGGTAGACGAGTAACCCATACCCTAATAAATCAAAGAAAAAATAGCTCAATAAGCACAAATAATAGATAGGTAAATAATAACGACAAAAACTGTGGAGAAAAAAAAACAACAATGCCATTCATCTTAATCCTAGATCCCCTCCTGATTCGTGTTCTACACCGGAAACCTGGGACTGAAACATACAATTGAATTTAACAGTTTAACGTGAAACGAATAATATTCATATATCTGCGAAAATATTGTCGCAATAAAGGCGGAACAAGCTGAAAAAGTACAAGACGACAGAGTATTTAAACTTAAGATGTAATTATACCACATTTACGAACAGTCCAGCATGTCATGGCTATCTAATCACTGTTACAAAATGTAATTTTTACGCCGCTTCTTCCGAAAGGGATCCAAACTGTGATTAAAATGCTTTCACACCAATCCACTGCTTTCCTCAAAACGATTACAATCTCTCTAATGCTGTATTCAATACAAAAACCGGGCAAAAAGAAAGCGAGTAGATCTTTCTAGAAAAAAAGGTTAGGTATATAAATGAGTCGGCTGGATGGAGACGGACAGTTTTGAAATGGCTAATTCGAGATAGTAGAAGTAAATATTTGCAGTATTTAGCTGAGTGTTTTTTGAAGTAAATAATTAAATTATAGTTTATAGACAAAGGAGGAATTTATTTAGGAAGATAATTATTTTGAATGAACCTAAGAAAATATGGGTATGATTCAAATCTTACCCAGTAAACATACTGACAGGAAAAGTCGAATTAATCCGTTTGAAATAAAATGAACTTTGTCATTTACGAAATTTTAAGCATCAACCTTATTATGACATTTTTGGACCTCTTCAGTTTTTCCTGGAAAATATGTAGAATTTCTTAGATTTTTAATTACCTTACAATACAATTTTTTGACGTACATAGTCATTTGCTCTTGTATACCGTCGACATCCATCCTTTGTAACACTTTATCGATGCTCAAAGGTAAGTTCTAGTTACCCATCATTAAATTAAGGGCTGTGCGCAATGAATAAATTGACTTTAAATTGCACCATGTTGGCAAGTTTTATCATTTGGTTTATGTCTAACACACATATACATTTGTAGACGAGAGATGTAAGACCGACATCTAGGATTCTCGGGGAACCTAAACACACCGAATTTGGAGCTGTTCCGTGTAATTGCTGTACTGTAATTCTTAGGACAGAATGTCACGATAAAATTTTCAGGTTACTTCACCTGTCAGAGATATTGAATACTCTGACAATATATTGCGTATAAAAGAATGTCACCTCGAAGAGAGTACACATATACATGTAAAATGTGAATGGAACACTAGACCTTCAGCCAGGAAAACAATCCGGAGTGCACGGTGGCTTCAGTACCATTAATCACATACATACTTTAAGGGAAATTATCAGTAGAACTCAAGAAAATGAGGTACCATTAGCATTGGTTTCCTTAGACAGAGAAAGAATGCGATATCATTTTGCCGAAGATAGTGTCTTCGGTAATATATATGGCCCTGAGTGAGCAAGGTGTAGAAAATTTGAAGGCAGTCCAGAATGTCCTACCAAGAAACATATCAACAAAACTATTCACAGCAGCTTTAGAAAGTATCTTTAAGAGTTAGATTGGTATAACAAAGGACTTAATGTAGACGGCGATAATTTCAATCAACTGAGATTGACTAATGATATTGTCTAAATTGCCAATAAATTCAGAGAAACTTCAACAACAAATAACGGAACTCAACGCAGTTAATAATGAAATTGACCAAAACTTAAACATCAAGAAAACGAAGAGAATGTACAGCGAATTAGTAGAAATGCAGAATATACAATAATACAATGCTGGGAGTAGTGGAACATTTAATACATATACAGAGTAATTGAAATTTGACCATCACCATTGTGATCTCGGAAACTACAAGAGACACGAAGTTTTGTGGGGACAAATTGCGTAATTTAGTGCTTGAATAATGTTTTTCAAATTTAAAATTTCCTAATAAATCCGAAGCTGTCCAGAAAAAATAGAAAATTTAAGATTTTCTTTTTATTGTATGTAGCATTATTTAACAAGGAAACCCAGAAACATATTTTCATTGTGACTTGTTTTCAACTATATGATTTTAGATTTGTTATAAAACGTTTTGAAAATTTGATAGAAACATTAAGAAAACATCTCAATGTATTTAGAGTTATATGCGGAAAGATGCATAGAACATTATCCAAAATTTAAGATAAACATTTGGCTGAGTTTGGTGCTTTTCAAAAACTCAACATAAAGTACGGAAGCAGATTGGAAGAACAGACTAGAAATAATGTATTGGCAGTAAAAGTAAATTTCATACATTTAAAATTAAAAAAGTAACATTTTTTGCTATGATTTTTAGATAAATGTGAATTCTTCAAAATCAACTTATCAAGTTTCGCCAGATATGGATGATCTACTGCCTCAGACTAAAGTGTGGAGAGAGTTTAAGCAAAGTGGTTTAGAATGTTACAAAATATATATTTGCCAGAAATTATATCCAGGTGATCCTGATGGGAATTTGCAGGCTCTCAAAAAGGGTTGATACTTGAGATTTTATTGAAAATCATTATCTGGATTGATTGAAACTACATTTTCAAACTGTGGCGCACTTCAATTGAAAAAATGAATATAATTGGACTAACCCTAGACACTTATGAAAGTATGGCCGCAAGTTCGTTTTCGTTTAAATGCATGGACTGATATTTTTAATGATCAAATACTTGGACCTTATTTTATCAAAGGGACTTTAAATGGTAAAACAAAATCTTAATTTCTTGAGAACCCAATTTGAAGAATATGTGGATGAGTTGTCCCTTATCAATTACAATATGTAATTGTTTCAGCATGACAGGGCTCCTCCACATAATAATGAATTGTTAGTGACTATTTAGATCAAACATTTCTACATAGGTGGATAGGGGCCGGTAGGAGGTGGGCAAGATCTCCCGACCTTACAGTTCTAGATGCTTTTTTTGTGGGGCACTTTGAACAATAGAGTATATGGGGAACGATCAGATCTATTAGAGCTTTCACCAATTTAAGAAAGTTTTTAAATCGACGTGCTCGTTTATGTCCCAAAATGGAACGTCGTCATTTTAAGCACTTGTTATAAGAAATCAAATTGTAAAAAGTTCTATTTCAACGACTTTTTAATAAAATGCACCATATTCCAAGATGGTGTCCATAAGAAAAAAAATAGTTGATGCTGGTAGCCGAAAAATCAAACGGGTGATTGCAAATCTGAAAAGGTCATCGTATAGCGGAAACAAGTGGCGATGAAAATTTGGATTTGCGTTTGCTCGTCAAATAACGCACAAAAAAATAAAAACGAAATCTTCAATTTTCTATCCTTGAAAGAAGAAAGTATTTGGAAAGCCTTGCTACTACTAGAAGTCGTCAAGCCTAGAATGCCAGTCCATTTCATGAAAAATGACCAATGTGTACTACCAGTACTAACATCTGGTTGTGGAACCTGGTTTCTAACACAAAAACTTTTATGGAGAGATTCATTAAGCAAGGAGATATTGAAAGATAATAGAGTGGATAAATGTGGTGAACAAAGTAAATTCCTGGAAATGATAATCGGTGGAGCCCCAATTAGATGAGACTATGATATCAGGAAAATAACATTCCCCAAAAAGCTAAGAACAGAAGTTGAAAGAAAAAAAAGAAACAAATATGTAAGGGAAGTTACAATATGAAATACTGGTAGAATCCAGCTGAATATGATGATGATGATACATTTCTGTTAAATCAACATATTGTAGAATTTAAAAATAATATCATACTACCTACCTCTGAAATAAACCCTAGCGAATCAAATCCACTGTCTCCATTCAACCTCGACATGGGTTTGGTTTGAGACAATCTATTCTTCAAGTCGGAATTTTCAGTCTCTAGGGATTCAATGTGTTGTCTCAGTTTGAGGATTTGTGTCTTCAAGTCGACGATGGTGTGATTCGAATTCTTCAGTTGATTCGTCAATTGTTTCAACATTTGGTTCGTTGTGTTGACATTGTGAAGCGAAATTGCACTGTCTTTGTCGATAAGTTGAGGCGATTCTTTTTCGGGAGTTTTTTCCTGATTTTCTTCGGGGACGGTGGCGTAATCTTCATCTGAAGCGACTGAATCGTATAGAGGATCTTCGTCAAAGACGGACACTTCCCTGGATTGGATGCTCGTTGCTACAACAAATTTTTATAAAACCAAATGTTACTGAAATCGATTTTTAGAATGGTTACCTTTATGTGCTAACATCTGTCGGCGTTGCGTGTCAATGAGAATGTCAAAAACTAGACTTTTAAATTCTGGAGTAGAAAATCTTGCTAGTTTTTGTCTACCTTGATTTCTTGTAGTTGAAAGTGTGTTGTCAACCGGTAAAAATGGCACATCATTTAAATCAGTTGTATCAGCACAGCTAAGCCATACTAAAAATAAATAATTATTTAAAAATAATTGAAAGATGAATATCATTCTTACTAGCTTCTGTTTCTCTTCTGTCAACTTCATCAAAGACATCCATTGCTAATTCTTCAAACACATTATTAGGCAGCTAAAGATAGAAAAATATATTGATTATAATCCAATATGTATATAAAAAAATACATATGATTTTGAAAACAATTTGGCTACCAAGCTATTCATTTTTTGTTTGTGTGAATCAACAAAAATAATTAGAGCTGTATCATATGTTTCTTTGAAATTCTAATACTATACCATTAACATAAAAAATAGGGGTGCTATAATTGTTGTTTGTGGAACTCCAACTTACATATTTTTAAACTCATTTTCATCATTATCTTCTGCTGGCTATTTTTAGATAACTTTAGTCAAGCATATGAGTTCTTTAAATTAAGTATATGTAACAAACATCAACTCAAATAAAAAGTTAGTTAAAATCAAAGAAGAAATTCCTCACCTTCTGCAGTTTTGACAATGACACAGCATTTGATTTAAAGCCTGTCTGTGGTATATGAAAGTGTATCCCCTTACTGTGATCTGGTTTGTGAAGTGATAAATAATAACTAAAAGCATCTGTAACTTCATAATAACTCTCAGTCAAACGATTGATTAATTCCTTATTATTAAACTTCCTAAAATAAAATAAAAAATTCATCAAAGTTATAGCTGCCAAATATCTCTGCTTACTTGGCATAATCAATAGGCGTTTGACCTTGGCTGTCGAGGCAAGACGGATCGGCTCCATAAACAAGTAATAATTCAACTTGCAATTTTTGGTCAGTTTTAATTGCCACATGTAACGGTGTAGTGCCCTTTTCCTATAACAAATAAACTTATTAGAAACTAGTAATAATCAAATTGATAATTTGAAAACCTTACATCATGAAAGAAATTCGGATCTGCCCCCAATGCTAGTAAACGAAATGAGGTTTCCAAGTTAGCAGTCCGCACACTGGCGTGAAGTTGTTTCCCTAGCTCATTTTCGACACTCAATAAACCATCTTCGTAATTTTCTCGGAATGCGTACGTACATTGCAAGTGTTTAGCTTTAATGTATTCTTGTTTAACACTAAAATATTTTCATAATAAAATTAAGAATGGATTGGGATCAGCGAACGAACCTTAAGGGATCCTTGGGAACTGGCTTTTTCTTCATTAATTTTGAACCGTTTTCTAGTAGTGCATGTTCCCAGATATTATTCGCTCCGTTGTTATTTAGTACACAAACCATCTGAAAAACACAGTTGAATAAAAAAGTTGTGATGCTGTTACAGTCAATCATGATGATTAAACAAGGGTATGTAGCATTTTGAATGTGACCGACAAAAGAAAAGCGTCACTGTCGCTTTATTTCAGTTCTAAACTTTCGTGCAAGTATGGTGCGGATCTTTGAAATTAAAAGCTCCGCTTTAAAATCGCCATTGAATAAAAACCGGCATAAAATTTTGACTATATACAGCAATACCTTGAAACAGGAATATGGGTTAAACAAAACAATAATTTATGAGAGAATTCTGTATTCAGACCTATACTACAATATCAACAGGTAAAATTAGTTTGTTTGTAGGGGTAATCTCCAGAAGTACTCGATTTTAAAAATCATTTCACTAATAGAACGGCACATAACAGTGAGTAATGCAGGCTACATTTTGTTAAATAACTGGATATGATAATTGAATAAGTCTGAAACAGAAACTGATATAGGCGTGAAAATTGGTAAACACAGC
The DNA here is from genome assembly GCA_034190945.1 of Octodonta nipae. Taxonomy (NCBI): domain Eukaryota; kingdom Metazoa; phylum Arthropoda; class Insecta; order Coleoptera; family Chrysomelidae; genus Octodonta; species Octodonta nipae. The sequence goes on from CM067222.1 coordinate 25,359,554, forward strand.
CCTATTCCCAAACAATAAAAACGAGTTTAATCAATTTGTAAAAATTTACTATTTCTCAGGAACTAAAAGAAAAAAGTGTGGCAAGTATATCTTTTTTAATGAATAAAAATATGATTCGCAAAATTTGAATTAGTGTTTGGGGGATGCAGGTGTGAACATTCTCATAAAATCAATTGATTGTATATCATTTAGAAAATAAACATTTTTTTTTAATTAAGAGCCCTGAATGTAAGTTTTGAAAATTCTATTATTGGGTATGGGGTGAACAAGGGGTTTCTATTATTCTTAGGGAAAATTAATTTCTCAAAAACAAAAAGTCCTGTAGGCATGAAAATTGGTATATACATATTTCTCTTCTGTGTGAGTACAACTGAGTTAAATTACTTTGCAAAAATGTATGTGAAAGGTAAGGGAAATGAGGAGGATTTTTTCATTAAATGAGTCTATTCAAATATACAATTTTTGAAGGTGTGGGCCTGAAAAAAATTCAATGTCTCATTTATAAGTAAAGAAAATAAATGACAAAAATATATCATTTGTTCCTCATCCCCCCAGACAACATTTTTAATTATGCCACTGCATCTGTAACCTACCAATTTTCCAGAGGCAAACTGACCATTTCCCCAATAAAAAATGGGGATAAGGGCTCAATTCAGTGGACTAAATTAAAAATTAATAAAATATTGGATAGTTGACAAACTGAACACAGATTCATTTAATATTTCTAAATTTTGAAATGTGATTTTAAGCCCAAGATCCTACAGATGTTCATACATTTTTGTAATAAGCCTTACAAGAGCTTTCCTCAGCTTGTTTTACAATATCTGGTTAATTAATAGCTTATGAAATTAAGATTTCATTAACAAATCACAAATTGTTGCTTGCGTAGGATGCCATTATTTTTTCTCAATGAGTGAATTTTAACATTCCAAATGGAATTCATGTCTTGTTCATTTTTCGGGATCATAAATAATATAATCAATGTTTGGGTATGCCATCATTAGTGTTTTTTTGCTTTACCTGTTAATCCCCTTTTGTAATCTCTGTCTCATTGCACATGACCATGTTGAATGTTTTTGATGATTGTTCTTGTGCATATTTATGACCCCAAAAACTAAATACAAAATACACTGCAGTTTCTAATTTTTTCATTCACCTTTGAAAATGTCATATTGGAAATATTATTCACTTATACTTTTCACAATTCCCTTAAAGGAAAGATGTCTCAAAATGATTTGAAAAGTATGAATATATGGATCTGAAATGCATTGCATTGGCTTCATACTATGTTGATAGTCAATTAATGTTTTAGATAGTATGGGTCAGAGGATTCTAGCTTAAGAGACCCTGATTGCAGTTTGTGTTGAAGTATGCTACATGAAGTGATCATAACATTTGTGTTGAAATTCCCTTTGAATCTAAAGTTATATTTACTTTAAATCCAGTAAAATTCAAGCCTACACATTTTTTAATGATGAAAAGTTTTGAGTTATGATTGATATTTTTCATTTAGAGAACTAAAACTATTACATAAACAATCTGTAATTAAGTTTTACCAACAATTTATGGCTGATATTGAAGATCAAACTGTGTATCTTAGTAATTAATGGGGCTGGTTTGAAAATTAAAATAAGCATTTATATAAATCATGAATTTAGTTAAAATGTGTTTTGAGACAAAACAATCATTTGTTTAATTTACAACAACCTTCATAGGCACTAAATTTATCAAAAAGCAAACAGTATAATAAAAAGTGATAAAAATTCACAAGATTTTTTAATATAATCTGTTAGTCATATCCTACAATAACTTAAAGTAAACATTATATCATACAAATGTTCATACAAATATGCATGAACAAATAAAAAACACATTATTTTAATGAAATGAATACTCATTTTCTATCAGGTGTTTTCATAGAGAAAATTGAAGTGTAATTTTTTCCTTGTTAGACTAAACTTACATTATACTGATTTGGTGGCCATGTACTTTTAAGTAGAGATCTAACTTGAGAAATATGCCTCCCTAAACTTCGATGAATGCTGCAACATTGCGTACATAATAGAATTCCTTTATTAACTGAGGCCCAAGTAGCATCTGCAAATGAGGGTCAATTAGTAGGTGAAAAAAAAATCTATGACTCACCTAAGGCACCACAATCGCCACATATCTCAGGTGTTTGCTTAGATTTTGCTCGTGACATTTTTTAACAATAACTGATTAATAATAAACACAACTTTAAAATAAAAAGGCAAAAATAAACAATATCACAAAACCCCACAATTTTATACCATTTTCACCAAACTGTCAACCACAATTTGTCAGTGAACGGATGTTCACGCTAAAGTCGAGTTTACACATTAATTTATTCTCTTCGGTCAAAAGCAAGGGTCAGGGTCAAAACATATTTTCGCACGATTATTTGTGTTTTGTGCTTGAATTATTTTGTCAGTTGTCAAAAAATCATGTGTGTTTGACATCTGTAAATTTTTCATGACGTTTGATAATAAACCAAAATAAAGTTAAAACAAGATATTTTATTCGTAAACAATGACCTGAGGCGTAGTTAAAGTACCTCTTAACAAAATGTTTCATAAAACGGAAGACTCCAAAGTTAATTTTTTACAACATGCGAAAGCCGCTCGAGAAGAAAGAGCCTTTGAGAAGAAAAGAGAAAACGCGGCTGTACTTATACAGTCTAACATCAGAGGCTGGCTATGTAGAGTCAAGTTCACTAAATCGGTTTTGTAAGTCGTCATTTATTATTTGAAAATCAGCTAAAGTTTTATACATTTTTTAAATCTAAATAAAAAAATGTCTGTTTGTATTCTAGAGAAGAGTTTGATAAAACAGTTCCAGAAGTGCCTGAAGATTTGGCCAATGTGCAACTCAAATCTGCCATTGAAATATATCATCAAACTCTCAGATTACTTCTCATATGGAAAAAAGAAAGAGACAAAGAAAGATTTTCAAAATTGTTCAGGTACTTAGTAGCAACTTTAGACAGTGATTCTCCAAAACTTAGTTATGTTGGTGTGGCCTTAAATAAAGATCACGTAATAAGGTGAGTTTAAGTAAATTTAATTTAAACATTGGTTGTTTATATTTAATCAATTAACAGGTGGATCTCTCACATGAATGATATATTATGGAAATGTTGTGAATATCTGAAAAATCTCAAACCAGAATTTGCTGGAGACACTAAAAGCATTGTTATGTTTTTGCATGTACTTGTGTCATTTACAAGTACCAACACATGGATGGTGTTAAAGAATAAAAATATGGAAAAACTTAAACCTGGTATGAATCAGTTATGTGCCAATTTGATGGGTCAGCTTTTTCACAAAGGATTTTACATTGTTCTTAAGGAATTACTCCTTAAAGGGCTTGGAAGAATAAAGATAGCTTTCAAGAATGTCTCTCTTACAGCTATTCTAACCTTGTCTTTGAGGCCACTGATTGCTGCAAACTATTCTGACAAATTGATGACTATTTTTTTGATAAACATTTTTTCAGTGCCAGGACTTGTGCACCACCTTCAGATTTTATCACCAGAGGTAAATTAATACAATTAATATATTTTTGTGAAAAGAAATATGGAATAATTTTTGTGAAAAAGATATAGAGGACAGTGGCTCCAATTTTGATTAGTCAGAAATAATTTTGTGTGTATTTTATATTTATCCCTTGAAGACTTATTTCTCTTGAAATGTAATGTCTACAAAAAATCAAACTACATCAGTAGAAAAAAAGTAATCTTATATGAAAGTTACTATTACAATTGCTAACTAATAAAAGGGCAAAGGCAGAAGCCTGATTATCAAAGATGTGTGAATGGTCTTTTACTCAAATGATGTAAGACAAATTTCACTTTTAATAGAATTAACTTAATCAGTTAAAGATTTCTATGTGGGCATTTTTGTCGCACCATACTCATATAAGCTGCATCACATCATACTCTTATAGGTTGCATCACATCATACTGTTATAAGGTACATCACATCACATGATTTCAAGAATTAAGGCTCAGAATTGTTATTTATAATTGTTCTTACAAGTTGCTTTACAAAACATCAAGAAGAATCAAAATATATAATTTGTCAACTCCTGAATGAATTCTTACCAAATTAGTATGATCTTAGCAAATATATATTTATTTTTACATTACAGTAATAATTAATTCCTGAGAAGTAGTTTACTCACTCTGGAGATGACAGCTTAGCTGTTGAAACAGCACCAAATGTACTAAATGAAGATTTAGTGTTAGGCTACTTTATTTTGTTTCTTCATGTGTTACTTAGTCTCTAGAGATCAGTCAGTTGTTTTGAAATATTTTGTTGTGCACATTATATGATTTTATTTTAAAAATTATGTCAGTTCTATTTTATGATTACTAAATTTTAATGAATGTTTGATACTGGTAATGCTGCAAGGTTGGCAAGTATTTGTAACTTATATTGCACAGCAAATGTTGACCTTAAATATGTACTTGTAATGCTATTTGTAAGTTGGTTCTAGCATTATGAGATTAATTTCAGTTGAATTGTTGAATTTTGTGTTTTATAATTACCATAAACAAACATTTTGTCTTTTGTTATATATAAATGGATATATTATGCTATTGAATTTAATAAGAGTAATATCTGTTGCAAATTAATGTCAATCTGAATACCACACACACCCAGGCTCCATTTTTGTAAAAACACTGCTTATAAAACCATTACTGTTCAAAGTGAGTGCTTTCATGAATTTAATTTCAGTTACAAAATCTGTACAAGTAATATTAAAATCCATCTTCACTAGTTGAGAATGAAGTTGGCTAACAGTGTCTGGGTCTAATGTGAGAGTGTTCTGTGTCACTTAAGTTAATTTGCAATGAGTCTTACTTTGCAGATTATTGAGAGAAAATTGATGACTTGATCAAATAGACTATGTAGACTTTAACTTTAATTTATAGAATTTAGTGATTGCTATTTCTTTTCACAGTCAGTAATGACACTCACAAACCAAAAGATATTCTTGAAGAGTTTGGAATTATTGGCTAGTCAACAATCTATGAGAATAGTATTCAATGCACTAGAAGGCAGTTATGCTTTGTGTCTGTTAGCAAATTTGATACAAATGGCATACATAGAGATGCAGACAACTTTAAGGGAACTTGCATTCCCCACTTTCACGGTAAAATATATTTATTTGTAATTTCTTTCCAGAATATAATAAAATAGTAATTTAACTTGTTTGCTTTTAGGTTGTAATGACTGGGCTATTGGAAAGTTGTCAGAATTATGTGGTGAATAAACAGTCAACTTTAACTCACTGGCATCCAGTTTTGGGTTGGTTTGCCCAACCTCTTGATCCACTTCTGCATGCTGCCATGCCCCATGTCAAAGCTCAGCTTCATTTGCTGTGGAATGCTGATATTATTCAGATTCTTTTAGGTATACAGAATATATTTTTTTATAATAATAGCAAGCCAAGTTGAATGTTTAGGTTACATTAATTTATCAAATTTCTACTTTAACTTCATTTTTAATTTTTTTTTGATATTGGTACAGTGCACCTTTCTAATATTGGGTTTTAGACAATTTAATTGTTACAGGTTTATACTAGTTATAATTAAAGTGTTTCATATTTAATTAAGGGATAATTCAAATAAAATGCATCCAATAAAAAGTGGTAGAGACATTTGTCAAAAGTAGAAGAAACAGTCAACAGTGGAAAAAATTACCAAAAAGATGTACAAATATGAAATGTTAGGGGGAAATGAAGGAACTGATAAAAATATTGAACAATTAATTAAGAAATTTCATACGGATAAACAATATTACTTACAATCATCGGCCGACATTTGGCATATGCAAGCCCGTAGCCAGGGGGGTGTTTGGGTGGTTCACCCCCCGAAATATTGGAATTTTTTCGTTTCAAGATTCAATTTTAACCAATTATTCATGTTTTTCATAAGAAGAATTTTTATATTTATACAATTTTATATATCCTGGAAATACATGAACAAAAATATACAGTTTGCAGTCCTGATCATCCCATCACCAAATGGTGAGTGAAACAACAATATCAAGAAAATGTGGGAGAAAGAAATTACACATATTATTAAGTCAATTCAAACATATGATTTTAATCACAAAACATAACACAATAACTGAAACATAACTCTTTATTTGGATTTGAAACAAATCACTCAGTAATATAATAAATATAATGCCAACATAAGAAGAATAAAATATAAAAAAATCAAGTTAATAATTGAAATGTCTTGTATCTTAACCTCACACTGTATTTTTAAGACCCAACATTAGATAATTATTTTGCCATCATTTGCAGTAAACCAAAGCTGTTAATTTATGACCACTGAATGTAAGTGTAAAAGTCAATAGTGGGACCAATACAACAAAAATAATCAACTAGAAGTGGATGCTTTACAATCAACAAAACGGCTAATACAAGGTGTTCCTAAAATAGTGTTCCAAACTTCTGCTGTTTATAGACCACATTAAAATAGGCCAAAAAGTCCCTAATAGCATGTGCCCTAAAATGCACCCTTAGGAAGTTATTTGCACTTAAAAGGGCTGAAACAAAACTTTTTTTTTCTTTTATTGACAATACGGTCGAAAATAAATAAAAAAATGTATGGGTCTTACATAACTTGTTACATTAAATAACAAGTGCTATTCCATTCTTCGATATGCAAATCATAAGCGCCCTATTCAGGTTTGTGAAGGGGGTTTTCCTCCCGTATTTTTTCTTAATTATTTTATTATTTACAATTTTCTCTACATATTTAAAAAATCTTAACAATTTTACATAAAAAATATCATTGTCCAAAAACGGTTTGCCATGGCAAATAAAAGACTGACGTTGCCAGAACGCCTAACAGTTTAAGTTATTGATAAACTCAATTGAGCTTTACAGTGTTTAATTAGTAAAAGTGGTGATTGAAAAATTTATGTATACACCATTATTGCAACTCATATTCAAACACAGAAATGACAGATACGTACTTTATGTACGGCCGTGCGGCTGGAAATGCATCAGAAGCGAGGCCTGTGTATGAGGCAGCATACCCGAATAGACGACTTCCTTCTCGACAGGTATTTCAAAGAATCCATCAACTTCTAAAAGAAAATTGTTCGCTCCAACAAAGAGTAAATGATCGTGGCAGAGACAACCCTTTCACCAACCTAGATAGGACGCTTATGATGTATATGTCGAAAAACGGAGAAGCACATGTTATTTAACGTAAAAAGTTATGTAAGACCCATATATTTTTTCCTATTGATTTTCGTCAACAACAGAAAATAAACAGTTTTGTTTGAACCCTTTTAAACTTATTTTAATGAGTTCTATACACAACAGAAGTTTAAAAACCTAGTTTAGGTTGACATGCAATACTATACCCAAAATTGCATGTTAACTTTGCAGCTTAATTATACCACATTCCTGTACAAAGAAAAGTTGATTAGTGTGCTATTCCCTGATCATGGTAACAGCCAGAAAAGCAATGAGACATGATAGGTGCTAATAATTGCTATGTGGGAGTAGTCTACTGGAGAAAAACGACATTGGTAATTTGAGTTGTAAACGTAGGAACTTTGATAGATGAATACTGTCTTATGACCCCAAAGAATAACCCAATAAGATAAAATGGGTCATCATGCAGAAGTAAGTTGCAAGCAGGAAATATGTACAGCACATGTTCTAGCAAATGCTTTATTACAAATCTGCAGAAAATGAAAGCCAATGTGGCCTAGTTTCATAATTAATAAAAAATAACGGCGCATATTAGACAATTTGACAGATATAAAAAAAAGTATATTTTTTGATAATTTGCACCAAAATAAAGATACACATAAAATAGTAGTATGAATCATTCATTCATTAATCAGCATTGATTTAGATGAAGAAAGGAAACTTTTTTAATAAATTATGTGGCAACATGCAACATACATAAAAACTGGACTAACTACAATGTGGTAATGAGAGACTTCTATTCATAAATAGGAGAAAAACAAGGAAGGATACTAAGAATATATAAGGAACTGCTCTAATGAGAGAAAGTATGCTATTGAAATTTCTAATACCAGCTATGCAAAATCAACTCCTTTAAGAAACAACAAAGAAAACAAACAATGGTTAGTTCAGATCTAAAGATTAACAATCTTAAACTCATTACATGTAAATAGTGACTACATGCTTTTAAGAATAACAGTTTTAATAGAGACAAAGGCCAATGAGAAAACAAAAAATTAAGATTGAGGAAAGTCAACGGACATAGATAAAATGAACGATAAATGTACACATTACACATGTGATAGGCAAGCTCACGGAAAGTTGTTGAACTGGAACGCGACACATTGCTATATTACGAGAAAAGACACAGGAGAGATAAGTAAGAAAATTATAAGACCAACGGAAGAATTATATACGGATTTATACATCACAGAAACGCAACAACAAAACCAAGCCCCAATCAATAAAAGAAAATGGGTTTAGAAGTGTCAAATGTAACAAGAGATGACGGAACAGTAACAGTTTGTACACAACCTATCAAAGTCGGTCTGACATCAGATTTGTGGCAAGAAGAATTTGCTTTTGTAAAATGTCCCTAATTTATTCTTTATCACGGATGTAATCAATAATTTGAGTTCCTTGCAGAAGGTTCTTGCTCTGAAACAATATTTTTTTTAAGTTGAGGTGTAGAATTTAGAATAAAGATTATTACATGGTATACTTAATCCATTTTTGGTTTACAGGTGAATCTCTCTCTGAACTCGTAGCAAATGTTGAACCTGTGAGTTACAATCTAAGCCCCACACAAAATATGTTCGGCCCAAATAACTTTTTTAAAAAAGTTCTTGAAAGCAGAACTCATAGAACTTCAGTACAGAAACACTATCGAACATTAGGAAGTCCAGAAGTCCACAGAATAGTTTTGATTTGTTCTCTTTATCATACAGCTCTCAATACATTCACCCAGCTACAACTTGATATGCTAACAGGTTAGGTAATTTTAAAAAAATCAGTTCTTCAATACTGTGATAATTAAGCTTAATTACTTCAATGTTTTTCTAGGCATATGTTATCAAAACACCATTTTGTATGATTTGTGGTTGTTCCTTTGCTCACTTGGTCCGAATTGTGGACTGAAAGCATTTCTAGATCATCTGGCGTTCAATACAAAGTGTTCGGCGCCCGAGTTTCAAATGTTACAACTTTTTGCTGACTGTATGGCGCATTATGTGACGTATGTATTTTTTACGCTTAATTAAGACATGAATATTACAGTTTTATATACCAGGTGTGCATAATCATTACGTTCAAATTTTTATTCTTTATTTGTTTCATATTGCATGAATATGACTAACATTTTTAAATTAAAAAAAGTAAATTATAAACAAATTAAAGACTAGTAACAAAAAACATATTTGTTCCCGACTTGACCATACAATGTATGGCATAGTGTGCCTTTGGGGAAAATTTCACTAAATCCCAGATATCCTAGATATCAAAAGGGTTTAGCTCTGTGGGAGCCCTTGCCAGGTTTTCAGGCCCGTGGTTGGAGTCGTGGCGGAAGTTTCCCATGTCTTTTCTGATCGTCCGGGTTGTTCTTAACAGGACGGCTTTTTACATTAGTTGGTAAAGATGTTCGTCCAGACCAAGGTATTTTAAATTATTTAAAAGATGTTTTGGGACTACTCCTGTCGTTGACATAACAATTGGGACAGTTGGTGTGTTGTACATATCCCACTGAGTCTTTATTTGAAATTCCAAATCCCTATATTTGGTTATTTTCTCAGCCTGGTTGATATCTATATTATTGTCGTTAGGAATTGAATGTCAATTAAAGTTGTTTTCCTAGAGATTTTATCTACCAAAACTATATCTGGTCTATTGTGAGCAACAGTCCGATCAGTCAGTATCGTGCGGTCCCAGTACAGCTTGTAGTTGTTTTTTTCTAAAGTAGATTCTGGTTTGTATTTACAGTATGGTAATCTCACCGACTGTGATAGTTCCTGGTGCAGTAATTTTGCGACAGCATCGGGTCGTTCTTTGTATCCAGTTGCAGCGAACGCTTGACAACCTCTTGTGATATGCTGGATAGATTCAGATGTTTGGCAATCATACTTGCATCTGTCGTTGTTAATAGAAGGGTCTTTAACGATCTACTTAAGATAGTTTAGATAGTTGGAACTACTTGATCTTGAATTGCCAATATAAAGCCTTCCGTTGCAGGAAACATATGACCAAAAATCAACCAGTAGTTCGACGCTGAACCATAATCTTGGTTGACTTCATTTATATGTCTTCCATGAAGGGGCTTCTCTTTCCATTTCAGCAGTTTCTGATCAGTGGTCTGGTGGTGTAATTAGACGTGTTGTTGTGTCAGTCGCAGCGGTGTTGAATCTGGCACACTCTGTGTAGTTAAGAAAATTATACCAGTTTTTGGAAATGACGACGCAAAATATAAATTTGTTGATCTAATAATTTGCTTAGATCTGCCTATCCTCTTCACCCTTCATACCGTAGCAAAGTTTGTGATTGTGATTTTGAGCTTTTGTTAGTAAAACTCGAACTTTTCGTTGTAATTGTTCAATGTCAGTCTTGCACTAATTAACTATACCGAAAGAGTAACTGAGCACTGAAAACACATAGCCTGAAATAGATTTTTACTGTTTGGTTTGGTATTCAACAGACGTCTTATTATTTTTTTTATTATTATTTTAGTAACTGATATGGAAAACTACTTAAACTTTAAGGATATTTTGATTATCTGACAATCACATTCATGTGGATGTAGCTTTGAACCAAATGCAATTTTTTTACTTGGAATGAAGTCTATTTTATTTTCCCAAATTTTAAACATAATGATGCATATATTATATATACAGGTTGAATAAAAAATAAATAACTGTAAATGTTAATCAATTTATTCATCAATGCTTATGTGACAACGGTTTTGTTTAATCAGATTGAAATTATTTATGAGCATAATAATGTATTGATTTAGTTATGTGTCTTATTGGCATACTGCTTAGCAATGAAGATCCGAATTGGAGAGTTCAAGATGTTAAAAAAATACAAGGTGTAAACAGTATGAGTGCAAATATTTTTTAATAATAACATTTCAGTTTAATAAATCAAAATCCCTTATAACATTTTTTAAAAATAGGTATAGTATTCTAAAAAACAAATATGATTTTCGTACCCATTTTTACATGACGTTAGTAACCCTTTAACTATGAAAAATCACTTTTTTAATAATCAAATATAAATCGAAATTACACCACAAATTGAAAATATTTTTCAACATCGCGATAGCTGAGATGTTAGATTTTTACAATTCTTAAATTGTGCAGTTTGGAGCAGTTTTTGTGCAAAAATTAATAACTTTGGAGTTTATTAATTACGTAAGTACATGTTGTGTCTGCTTGACAGATTTGAATTGATTAACTAATTTGTTTTAAGTTACTTTCTATGAAGTTATATTTTTTTCCAAAATTTAATATCTAATCGAAATCTGTTTAAAAAATATATCACAAATGTTTTACATAGTGAAACAAATTTAATTCTCGACAAAACAATTATAATTACTCAATTACTGAATAAAAATTACAGGTGTTCATTTCTGTAGAAGTTACAATAACTTAATTAACATGTATTTTGAATTTCCTTGCTTTTTAAGGCCTGTAGATCTTAGTTGTTGGTTTACGACTTTTTTGTTTGTTTTTCCCAAAATACATGCATTCAAAATATTTACACTTTAAATATGTTTTCATGTTATAAGCATCAACATTAAAATTGATGCGATTTTATACAACAGTATAAATATATGCACTATCTTATAACAAAGTCGTACCTAGGAACGCCACATGAAATTCTAAAGATAACTCTTTCAAATTCTTCCAATTTTAACTTTTGAAATATACAGACTTTCAAGTTTATGTGGTAGTTATTCCCAAAGAACTCAGAAAAAATAAAAACCAGACATGCCACAATTTTCAATAATCTACTGTTGTGTCATATAAGCTATAGTTTGACGCCATACATTGATCAACATCGCATTATAGACATTGGTATTTTGATTATCGACTCACCTTCTATTATATGTTTCCACATTTCCTCGCAGAAAATAACCAGCATTCGATTTTTTATGGATAGCAGTTACGTATTTTCGTAAATGGTGTTGTATAGCACGTAGATTTGGTCGTCATATTCAGTACCAAAATGGAGTTTTTAAGATGTCCCCAAGAAGGCTAAGGCGCTACCAAACGATTTCTTAATGACTCCTTAAAAAAACCTATATAGAAGTAATTTTTCTGACGTCATTTTTTAGTTCGTAAAAGTCTTCTTAGCTACATTTTTTTATTTCTGAATAATAATATAAATTTCAATCATTTAAAACAATGTGGTTGAAAATTATTTATTAACTTTTAAATACATCACATTCTAACTCGTAAGTAAAAGAATACTTAATAAACTTTCAGGGCGTTAAATTGGTTTTGAAGAATTTTCAGTTCTTAATGCTGCTAGGCCGGTAGACACGTAATTATCATCTTCACCATGATTATTGTTACTGTATTTAACTGTATTATTTAGTATTATATGTCATACCATTACTTAACAGTTTTAGTTTTCTAAATTTGAAGCATTTGCAAAATCGTTGTCTCAAATCACATCATTTTAAGTTGCCTGATTTCTTGATTTTTGACATGGTCTATTAATAAACATTATTTTGAATTCTTGTAAACATACTATATGATGTATTATGAAAATATCTGAATATTTTACCATAATAAATACGATAATTTTTCAAACATTAGCAAAGATTACTTTCACAAAAATTCAGTGTAATGTTTTTAATAGAATGTAAATTGTAGTCCTAAGACACAGATCATATTCTAAACATAAATAGAATCTTGGAAAAAACTACTACAATCAACATAATAAATAAGTGCTCAACAAATTTACTTCTCACGTTTTCATATAAATACTAATCTCATCTAATGCTTATAATTATTTTTAGCATATTGGACGATATGGAAATGTACGAAAAACAAAACCCTTTCAAACTCAGCGATTTTGTAGTGATGTCCAACTTTCTGAATTTATTTCTTTACAAAGCCGTAATGGGAAATTTGTTTGGTAAATATTTAACACTACAATTATTGAACTGGCTTTTAATGAATATGTGTTTGCAGATTTGAAAACGGTTTCGAACAACTCCAATTTACTTTTCAATAACCTCTACAACATTCTGATGCTGCTCTATAGACGAGATTGTCGTCGGAATTACACACCTTCCGGTCATTGGTTGATCAAAGAAATTAAAGTGTCCGCATTCATTTCCGAATTGGAGAAAGGACGGAAACCCCACCAGTTGCTTTTGCAAACGATGCCACACATCATTCCGCACGAAGACAGAGTTCGATTGTTCAGGAAACACATCGTTAACGAAAAGACTGCCCTCGGTTTGACCGAATCCTCATGTGCCTCGCCCCAGTCGACTTTAATTACAGTTCACAGGTTAGTAAAATCAAATTTTGATATGGAAATCTTAATTTCTTGTTACAATGTACTTGGTTTCGTTCGTTAAAAACACTCTGTAATAAATATTTTTTGTCATAGTAAATTATCAACTGTAAACGACAAAGACACCCTGTGCCTGCTATACAGGGTGTCTTTGAATGGCTGAGAATTCTTGAAACTGGAGTTAGTAGAAACCAAAATATGTAGATTAACCCAAACACACATTAGTCCCATTTTTTTGTATGTATGTTTTCTGATTTCTTCTCCGGTTGTGGACCGATGCGAATAATTATTTTTTTTGTTAATAGAATGTACATTAATGAAATTTGAGAAAAGAATTCTATTTGTAAAGGGATGAAATTTGGAATCTAACACATACCTGGACGGAAATGGACATGATATGTTGGTCGATTGCTCCAAAACTCTTATCGATTTGTATAGTTTATTAAATTGCATTCTATTAAGGAAGATGCCCAGGTGGTTTCATATATTTTTCTATGACTTACAACATGTAGTTTTTAAAATAATTACCGAAAAAGCCAATATAAAAACACCATTGAAGTGTTTTAACTGACATTTCCCCATAAATATTTTACTTTCATCGTAATATTACGAAAACTGTAGCCACTGAATCTTCTGATCATGAATTTGAATATTTTCTCCGTACATTGCACCTATATAGGTAGTATTATAGGGTATAAATAATTGTATTAACCATATTTTAGGCTCATTAAATAAACGAGTACCAAGCTTATTTTGTTTGTATACCTGCTAACTATTGATTTGCATTAAAAAATTTAATTCTGGGGTAAGAGGGCTTTTACCGACTCACCGACTCCCGGACTAATAGAAAATCGAAGGACCACGCATGTCAAACTCTAAATTGCTATTTGGTGCGATCATACACAGGGTGTTTATTATAGCATATAAAATCGTAAAGTAAACTCATAAAAGCAATCTTTTAATCAATATTAATACATAATTTAATTTAAACATATTTTTGGCTTATTAAGTCAACGCGTACCAAATTTATTTTATTCGCATAACTTTTACCTGTTAATTTTAAACAAAAATGTGTGATGTATAGGCTTTCAGTGATACCTGCTTCCGGTCTATTAATGTTATACATACAAAATAAAAAATAAAAACTACCCAAGTTCAAAACATGACTAACAATCTGAGAATAAAACCTTAAAAAATATATTAACCGACTTAAAAGTGAACTAAAACACTACAATAAAAAGCACATTCACTGTTATTAGGTACCGACACATAAAAAAAAATAATTACCTACCATCTTGCATATTTTTGAAGTAGTAGATATGTAAGCAATACAGGATTTTAGGTTTTCTTGGCACTGACTTTAAATATGTACTAGATAGGTAGGTAATTCATTTATACGGAATGGGTACCTTTCATTGTTTACATTCTTTACTTTGTGTGTAGGTACCTAACAACAGTGAATGTGCTTTTTATTGTAGTGTTTTAGTTCATATGCTATTTATTGTACATATAGTGTTACGTTTTGGTAGTTATTTTCGATTATTTAGTTTTACTTTGGAAGTCGGTTATATATTTTTTAAAAAAGGTTTTGTAATTGTTGTCATTGTGTCAGAAGTATTATAAATTTTATGATCATATTCTTAAGGAGTCAATATACAGCAATATCGCAGTAAATAGTACACAGAAGAAATTTTATTTTGCCTATTCATTGGGTTTTCTCTCCTTAAAAAATGTTCCCTTCAATAGATAAGTATTTGAAAATTGTAAATAGAGAACAAAGTGTAATAAGGCAGTTTAGTAAAATTGCCCGGATTACTGGCTGTCTGTACACAGATTCTTCCTCACAGTTATTCTGTTTGTTCTCTATATACAATTTTTAAATACTTATCTGTTGCAGGGGAAAAAATTGAGGAGAGAAAACCCAATGAACAGGCAAAATAATTCAAGTCCTCCTCAATAATCTTTTTGAAATTACTTTAGAAGACATTTTAATGAAAAAAATCTGAATCTCTCATCGTTTTACAACAAAAAAGGACTACGCGTTAGTGTGTAAAGTAATGTTTTCGACATAGTAGTGGTCGTCCATCGGTTGAAATTTGACCGTAATTATTTTTAACTTTATTGGTGTTTTTATGTCAGACTATATGGAACAGCAGTGTCCTCTAGCGACCGGTAGTTTAACAGAGTTAGTTAAAACCATATACTTAATACTGAGTATAGGGTTAAAACTATTATTGAAAAGATACCGCAGTGGTCAAAATCGGATACAATAATGTCTTAATGTTTATTAAGACTGTTTCCAATTTTTTTTGTTGATAATACCAAAGCTCATCATTAACTATTAAAAAAGAAAAACCAAATTCTATTGACAAAGAGGGGAAAATGTACTAAACTTCTTTGTCTTTGCCATATAGATTTGTTTTTAAATGTGTAGATTATTAAACATTTTATGAAAAAATCATTAATTGCCATAAGAACTTAAAATGTGAGAGGAAAAAATCAATAACTACCCGAATTGTTCAAAATGGTCACTTACTTGTCTAATGCACTCCTGAACCTGAGCAAAACATTTCTTGTTATTTTTAATTTTATGGTAATGATCTTGCCGTACTACATATTTAGTTTCTACAGGAGTATTGGCTACAGCTAATTTTAATTCACCCCATAAGAAGAAATGAATAGGATTTTAATCTGGCGATCTTAGTGGTCTGACCTATGTACTGGTCTGCATAAACTCTATTATGTGCTTATGATTAGTTTTGCTTCACTACCGTTACCTCTTCCGCTAACCTCTACAAGCTCTCGCGGTAATGCACTATTTATTTTTAAAATGTGTAAGTTGGCCTAAGGGACCTGGCGTGATTCATTTTTACTAGAATCTTTATCGATCCCAGAGGTCTATTTAAGTTAATTTCATATAGTTATATGTAGTTTTCAATAAAATCCGGGCTTTTTTCAAATTAATGTTTAATACTGTAGTATTGTGTTATCTACATATTAATGTTGGAAAAGTTCAGCTAAGTTAAAAACTTAATTTCATTAGATAACAGCAAAGACCCCACTCAAAACTAATTGTAAATATTGGTGTATAGACAAGGGAGCAGTAAGTCAGGACAACAGTAAATTTACCTCCACCTGCTCTAATCTACAGTGAACAAAGTCTGCAAAAATAAAATATTTTTTAAATTTCAACATGAATAAATCAGAAAGTCAAAATGTTACACATAGATGCGCCATCTATCGGGGATTTTCTTAACAAAAAAACACGTGTTTCTGATTTTTTTCAATTCTTGGTAATACAAAAAGACAATTATTGCCAATAGTGACGAAGAAGCATTATAATTTGTATGATAATTAGAATTCGCTTAAATTGGCACTTGATCATAAATGTTTTCGTTTTTAGAAACCGGATTGTAGAAGATGGTTACAGACAGCTGGCGTTGTTACCATCTCAAGCTTTAAAAGGAGTCATCCGAGTTCGGTTTATTAATGAACAAGGTCTCGATGAAGCCGGTATCGATCAAGATGGAGTTTTTAAAGAATTTCTCGAAGAAACAATCAAAAGAGTGTTCGATCCTTCGTTAAATTTGTTTCGAACGACAGGAGAAGAAAGGCTATATCCCTCACCGACGTCTTCTTTACATGACAACCACCTGCAGCTGTTTGAATTTATTGGACGAATGTTAGGTAGGTGCGTAAATATATCTCTGAGAAAACAACAGAGACCAAGATATTAGTTGATCTATAATATGACGTCTTGCTTTTAAAGACCTGTCATTCAATTTTAGTTAATTTCGTGAATCCTTTGCGTAGATAATTAACCAAAATTATAAATTAGTTTTGGTCAAACCGTATCATTATCGAGATTGGAACGTTACTATCTGGATCAGTATGCTGACATAGATCTGTGACATGTTTCATTTGGAACATTATCTCAAATCGGGCCAATAACAAGTGATTATATTTTTTCAATTTAGTTGTCCTGAGTGTTTTCCCTTCCATATTATACATAGTATATTACAAAATACCTATAAAATATATTTTTTGAAGCATAATGGGATCTTTATGCACCATTATGCGATTTACAATTTTCGGAAAATAAAAGGTATTCCTACTTCATATTATATTCTACAAATTTCGAAATCTAAGAGTCTTTTATAATTATATGAATGAATCTTTGTGTTTTTGTCGACTCGGTCGCAATATCTCTATGGTAATTATAAGAATTTATCATATCCATCTCGTTTATTTTCATTTAAATCCATATTAAAATGAAATAGCGGAACAAATATACAACATATACAACATATATACATGATATTTAGTAATTGCTTAAATATTTTTTGTAAATAGCACTTAAAGTTCATAATTGAATACCACGCGAGACACCAGTTTCGGCATACTTGGGATCATTTCGTTGGGAAACATATCATTGCTTCATTTGTATCATTTGCTCTCGCATTCTAACTGAAGCGAAGATCGAAATGATTAAATGAACAACTGAGATGTTAGATTCCAAATGGTATATTTTATACCGGCGTTGTGATTTGAATCATTCGGAGCATTTTGATGATATGGAACAATGAATCATATAATTTTGGTACTTATGGAAATGTCACGGCTTCGACATATGTTTGACAGTTTGGTTTGCTTTTTTACATTTTATATCGTCGATAGAACCATTGAGTTTGATACTGACGTTCCCATATAATCTTTCATACATGTTATCTTATTTCCTTGCAACTGATTCGAATCTGACAGTCTATTGTAAGTAGGTCAGAGCGTGCATCATATAACAACTAATCTATGTCCTTTTTTTCTGAGACTGTCGTTGAGTTGTTCCCGTAGTGTTTAATGATGTGACATCTGTATCGTTTATTAAAATACTATTAAATTTTTAGGTAAGGCAGTCTATGAGGGCATTGTGATCGATGTACCATTTGCTTCATTTTTTCTAAGCCAAATATCTGGTCTCACGCAAGTCCTGTACAGCAGTTTGGATGAACTTCCATCATTGGATCCGGAACTATATCGAAGTTTAAGTTACATCAAACATTACGATAACGATATAGCGGATTTGGACTTGACCTTCAGCGTAGACGAAGACAATTTGGGAAAAATTGTTACACATGAGTTGATACCTGGTGGCAAAGCAGTACCAGTGACGAATGAGAACAAGTAATTAATTATTCTATGTATATTTTCATTTCAGTGCTCATATTTGAATGTATTTGATTATTTTGACTCTTTATTAGAGGTAATGGATCAACGTTTTGTAATGGTAATTTCAATAAATTGCCTGGATTACTGTTTGTCTCTTACAGAAGTCTTACTTCTGAGAGGAAGAAATCCTACAACATGGTGGTGTCTGTTACAGAAAATAAGTTCTTAAGTTTTCGTAGTATTAACTATTAAGAATGCAATTGGTAAAAACGTTTTAGTTCAGTTAAATTTATTTGTTCTTCTTAAGTCTCTTTACATTGTAGACATATAGACTAGTTTCTCGATCCATCATCCACGTTAGCTCTTCATGTATCCGACTTTTTGTTTTCATTTCCATGGTTTATTGATGATATCCTTGGTTTTGTCGCGACAACTGCTGACAAAACATTAAAAGGATACTGTTAATGTAAAACTTTTGGTAAGTGGCAACTTTCGTACTTCTGGTTGTCGCCATATAATTAAGTAAGAATTTAAATCTTAGTAGTCCCAATTCTGACACCAAAGAACTCCGTGGCAACCTCCATACTTCTCGTTCTCGTCATATAATGTAATTAGTAGTTCAAGGTAATACAGATTATGGAATCAGACATCAGTTTAATCTAAAATAGTACAAAGTGATATAGTAGTAAAAAAATTCTTGAGAACTCCGTGGGTTCGAACTATTTTTCTTAGAGCATATCACACGATGATATAACCTGTTCCATCACTTCTTTATCTACTGAACTCCACTGCTGCTGTATGACCGCATATATAATCCATCACAGTCACTCTCGATTGTTCCAGTGTAATCCCGTCTGTCTATAAAAGGACTTTTTTATACCAATAATTCTACATTCAGGAATAGTTTTTTTGTCGGATAGGTAATGTAAATTTAAGGATGGGATTCTTCATTTTTGATCATTATTCGTCTTAACTGGATTCCATACACATCAGCTATCTTTTCAAGTTCAACCATTTCTAGAAGAGCTAGATGTTCTTATGTGTGGAGAATCCCCTATATTTCATTTAAAAACTGATAGAGGGATATAAAGACAATACGTAGAGGTTTGAAGAAGGCAAATGTCAATCTCAAGAAACATTGTTTTACCAACGATGCCATCGCTATCCTACACGATACTTTGTAATTGTACCTAGTTTTATGTTTGAACTTTCGATTGTAGGATAAATTATATTCATCTGATGGCGCATTTTCGAATGCACGTTCAAATCAAAGACCAAACGGCCGCCTTCATCCGAGGATTCCGTGCCATAATTAATCCGGATTGGTTGAGTTTGTTTTCCACGCCGGAACTCCAGAGACTCATTTCTGGAGACAACGTACCGTTAGATTTGAAAGACTTAAGAAGAAATTGTCAGTATTACGGTGGGTTCCATGATTCCCATCGAGTTATTGGTTGGCTGTGGGATATTCTCGAGAAGGATTTCAGTGAAGAAGAGAAAGGAATGTTTTTAAAGGTAAATATTGTAACTGTAAATCTGTTATTGGAATGAATTTTTGACAATTAATAAGAACTATATATCTGTCTAGTCCAAGGTTTCACTAATGGAACAATGTGAAGAAATATTTATCCGGGAATACATCCGTTCGTCAGTATGATTCAAGTTTGAATCTCGCAGACGTTTTGCCGAGGTCTTACTTGGCATTCTCAATGCGTTGTCACGGTGAACTAAAATATGTTTTATTTTGGCAGTGGATTTATGTCTCCGTCGAATGTCGTAGTATCGCTGATTAGCCGATGTTAGCTTCGCCCTCTTCGCTGTTGTTTCGGTTGCGTCGCTTGTTAACGATTTTGTTTTGTATGTGATTAGTTCTGTTTTATTTTGTTGTTTTATCTCTGTCTTCCATCAACTGGAAGGGCGTCGTCTCTGTTGTGTAATTGTCAATTTTTATTTTAATAGTTTCTCCTACTAGTCCTGTTTGCAATGGATTGTTTGTGCGAGCTCTTTGCAGCTACTGATATTGATTTTGTGATCCGATTATTCTTAATGTTTGAATAGGGCCGATGTCATTTGCTAGTTTTTAACAGCTAATTGGTGCTCCTCTAATCGGGCTGAAATTCAAGTACTCGTTTGCAACGTATGCCATAAAAAATATGTTTTTAGAATTTGTTGGATAATTCTAAATAATGACATGCATTTAGTGTTGTGAAAAGTTTTAAACAATGATTGCTCACTGTTAATTTCAAGACCAAATCTAAATTCTACTTATTTTGGACCCAATGATCAGAATGAAGGGATATAATACGACAATTTAAAGAAACAAAATTAATAAAGTGTTAGTCAAACTGGAGCAGTAATACACACTAAAAGAACTCTGAAGTAATGTGCGGCTGAACTTTCTTTAGAGCAAAATTTTTTAGTGTTTAAGACAGGGCCGTCCAATATACAGCCCCCGGGCCACCATCCGGCTCGTGGATGTCCTTCATCAGCCCGAGAGCCTAGTTCAAATTTTTGAAGACATGAATAGTCCATTGCGCAAATAGTTCAAAGTTTCAAATATGTCCTACATCAGTTATTCGATCATCTATCTACCTACTATAAATAACATGTACATAGTTGTAGGTGGTTATAAAATCTGTAGGTAATTACCTACTACTCGCTTATTGTAGTGTCTTAGGTACTCTCTGCTTAAAACTGCATACAACGACTGTCTTCCGAACAGACTGATTGAATTTTACAAAAAGTGTATTAGCCCCAACCAACACCCAAATCTTACCAAATTAGCTCTCCGACAAATTTCTTTATTTGGCAGCACATATATTTGCGAACAGGTATTTTCACGAATGAAACATAATAAATCAAAAACAAGATCATCTTTATCAGATCTTACATGCATTCTGCGTAAAGCTACTTCTAAAATATCAGCTGACATAGATGCGATGTGCCAGCAAAAAAGATGTCAGTCATCTCATTAGATTAGATTAGGTAGGATCTAACCTAACCGTTAGGTATTAAGTTAGTAAACTAAGACGTTCTTAATAAATCGCCCATATTGGAAAATGAAAAATACCATTGCATTTTATTTTTATTATATTTTAATACCTACCTACTTACACCGTTGCTATTAGGTTCGTTCCTTCAACCGATTGTCGACCGATCGGCAATTGGTTAATGCATCGGTACATGAACCGTTTATTGCGCAACTCCATCCATGTATCAGTCGATGTCTGCATCACGGATTCTACCCTGAAGCCGGTGATCGAAATTACCGTACATGAACTGGTTGCGAATCAATCGCCGTGTCACTTGGAACACGAAACTGAACCGTTCGCTAAACGGTTATTGTTTTGAAGGAACGCTATTTTTCTTGTGCGCAGGTACGCGACCGTTGTGTATCGGTTATCTAGGCTGAAGGAACGAACCTATTGTGAATCTAGTGGACCGTTACGGTTGAACACCTATGGTTTAAGAAGTTGACAAATAATTGTTGAAATCATGTGGAGTGTGGATAATATCAAGTTGGTGTTAGGGGTTATTTACTAAGGAAGACAAAAGTGTTGGACAAAAATATCAAACAACCAAAAATTCTAGTTGGTCTTTTTACTTCAGTTGCATAGTGGAAGAATAAATTTTCCTCATACCGTATATTAACCACCAGCAAAATGACTATTTTTATGTAGATTCCACTAGTTTTTGATATCCATGTACGGAAAGGAAATTCTACCATTCTCATTTAGTCTATGTTTAGTGAAATTTTTTTTTTGATGCTATCAATTTATGTCACGTTGTTTTAACCTAAAAACCCCAGTGTGACAACATTATACACAGGTGCATACATCTCTCTGTTTGGACTCTCTGTAGGTTCGTTTTCCTGAAACTCCTAAATGTCGATATTCATTTCGCGTTAAAATATTGAGACGTAAACATGTTTTTGACTAGTAGACACACAAACAATATATTCTCGCAACTTCAAAGAATTTTAAATATTAACTATCACATTTTTTCTATTTTAGTTTGTAACAAGTTGTTCAAAACCACCTTTACTAGGATTTGCCCATCTAGAACCACCCTTTTCTATAAGATGTGTGGAGGTTGGCGATGATGAAGACACTGGAGATACTATTGGTGAGAAAAACAAAGCATTGAATTATGTATACACTGTGGCAGAAAAGTATGGAAACCCCTGACTTTCTCATTCAGAATGAATTTTTTGGAAAAATGTTAAATACAAATTTTAGGATTTTTTCCTGACTATACAAGGTGAACTTGCGTTTGACCTTGACCATGAAGGTCATGGCAAGGTTAAATAGATTTTTAATTGGGAACCCCCATTTATTACTGCGGATATGGATAGAGCAGACAATTGTACGCCCAAATACGATCTTGAACATACTGATCATGACCTCGAAGGTTCCAAGATGGCGGACAATGTTTTTTGAAATCAACCCATTTACTTTAAACTTGGTAGATAGAGGTTTTATGGTCGCTAATTACGAATCTGAAATCAGTTTCTGAGAATTCATACTCCAAGATGACAGACAAATTTTTTCAAAAACCAACCAATTTACGCCAAATTTTGTAAATGGAGGTATTGCGGTCGCTAATGGACGAATATGAAATAAGTTTTTGAAAATTTGTACTCCAAGATGGCGTACAAGTTTTTTAAAAAATAAGTAAATTTTCGCCTAATTTTGCATGGGAATCATAAGAATCGTCCAAAATTTGTAAGATGATATCGCGGCACAGTGGTTGAGAATCACTGGCTAGGCTAGAACGTTTTAAAATTTTAGAAAAATCTTTTTAAAATGACCTTATAAGGCTGATTCAAAACCAAGAACGTGCTTATGATCATTTTCGTAAATTTGATAATCCGTTCTTCCCCACTTAGCAAAAAATAATAGTTGCAATGTAAATAACTGATGTTGGCTATGACATGAGCTTGAAGGTCAAAATAAAATGGTACATTTTCAGCTTTTCCACATCTGCAATACAAAATAGGGATTCCCATTATAAAACCTTGAAATGACCTTGAAATTCAAGATCATGGACATGGCCAAAAGCATACATGCCTAGAAATGAATTTGACCTTGAATTGATGGTTAAGGTCAAGGTAAAATCCAAGGTCACCATTAAATAGCCAGGAAAAATCATAAAACATTTCTATTACTAAACATTTTTTCAAAAAATGCATCTCTAATGAGATAGTCAGGGGTTTTCATACTTTTGGGCAGCCCTATATGGATATATTGTTTGAAATATTTCGTATTTTGGTTTTCAAGGTAATCTAAATTATTTAGATTTTTGCAGTAATATTTCTTAAAACTTTAATTCACTTGTTCCAACATTTTAATATTTACACAATGAATATAACAATAACATAAACTAATTTATAACAACGAACAACGAACGAGAGTATGTGTGCCTCGAGCGTCTGGTCGAAAATTGTGAAACTTTGGAGGTGCAATATCAGTTTTTTATGTGGAACTTGTACAATTCTATCGCTTCGTTAGCATATTACCTGGAATTGATAAGTCTTTGAGGGAAAATAATTGTGTTGAGTAATCATCGAAATATTAATAACCTTCAAGTAAGTCGAACAATAAAAAAACTAACAAAAAACAGCTGACACTTTCACTAAACAATCTTGGAAGTGGATAATCACCCAATAGTCCAGAAGAGATAGGGATGGCGCCGAGGATATAGGTACATGTGGTGTTTGTGTTACACTTATAAAAGAAAATGTATCTAGTATTTTATGCTCGATGTGTGGTTTCTGGATACATCTTAAATGCTCAGGAATAGATCCCAAGAATTCAAAAAAATTGCGGCGGGGATAAAAAGTGGTAAAACTAAATGGAAATGTGATTCTTGCAAAAGTGAAGTAAGTGTATTAGTCGCTGAGGATATGCCCAAAAAAATTGAGAATTCAAGTATGGAAAAGATCGAACAAATGTTTAATAAAAGTTTCAATACTCTTAAAATTGACATTGAAACCAAAAGGTTGGCTGGTGTCAGATCTGAATTTGACAGTTTTAAAGGAGACATTGAGAAAAGTTTGGGTAATATCAGAAATGAAATGAAGACCATCGCACTACAGAACTCGAACACATGCGCTCAGCTAGAAAAGAGGATAAGTGCAGTGGAAATAAAACTAAGTAAGTTTGAGACTGGTATCTTAGCCACTGAAAAAGCTAGTGCTGAGGGTGTAATTGCGGAAACAGTTGAAAGGAAAATGCCTTTAATGTACCTGAATCGAAAAAACGTGAAGGGTTTGATAGATTCCGTGATGATCGAGATTTCATAACTAAAGTTCTACCCTCGGAACTAGCAGATATCCTATCCAACATGAAGCTTCGTCGTATTGGTCATCCTACAGAAGGGAAAACTCGTCCTCTATTGATTGACACTCCATCGGTAGGTCACCCTAGAAATTTATTGAAGACCAAACTGGCAAACAAGGATAGCGAAAACATTTACTTCAAACCGCACCAAACCTGGGCACAACAAGAGCACTTAAAAAGTCAGCGTGCTTCCATGACCAATCGGGACCTTCTGGTGTATTATCAAAACACTAGAGGACTCCGAACCAAATTAAATGATTTCCTAGTAGGATCTGCTGGCTGTCTTGCGTATACCAGAATCGTTCAATTATGGATGGAGAGGTAGTGGATAACAATTACAAAATTTTTAGGAAAGACAGGGACTCAACTACCAGTAAATGTGAGCGTGGTGGGGGCGTGTTTATTGCAGTGAGACGTGGTATATTTATATAACTATAAACAATGATGATATTGAACAAGTATTTATGAAAATCAAAGGATTTGGTGGTAGCATTATTTTAGGTTGCTTGTATATATTCCCCCAGTCTGGATATTCCAGTTACCTGTAAACGATATCTTCTATTAGGAACAAGTATCTAAAATGAGTGAGGTTACATCGAAGACATCTACAAGAATTTGATGATGTGACTTAATTGATCGCAGAAAAGTGGCGGACCTCTTAACTTCTTCAAGGGTTCCATTTTGTTTTTACTGGCTCCAGAGTTGGCCTTATATCTAACAGATTACTGGTGGTGGAGAAATCAAATAAAAATTGTGTTATTTTTGGTCTGAAGAGTAGAATAGCAAGTTGGTGAACCAGTATTCCCGAAAGATTAACTTTTTTGGAGGCTCTTACATTTCATTCAGGACTCACATAAAAAAAATCAGTGGCATCATGAGACATCACATTTGTCAAATGTTAATATTTGCTCTTGTTCTTTTTTAATTAGTATTTTAATTAGTTCTAATTTTTATTCTGAACTGTATAATTTTATTATTTTGATCCTTATCAGATAATTCATTCTAAATGACTGTTTTATTATAGGAAGTGTATTTCGAGGCTTTTTCACGATAAGAAAAAAAGATCCGCAAAGTCGTCTCCCCACATCATCGACGTGTTTCAATCTACTTAAGCTCCCGAATTATCAAAAGAAAAGCACCTTGAGAGAAAAACTGAGATACGCCATAACGTGCAATACAGGTTTTGAATTGTCCTAAATGCCAGAAATCAGAAGAGCTGAAGCCAAACACGGAATTGATGTTTAATAATATCATATCAGTTTTTTTTACAGATTTAATGTAAGCCAAATATATTTCTGACCTTTCTTATATTCGTGGTTTATACTTTTTAGTAGATGTTATGATATACATGTATCCTTGTAATATGTGATTTTTTAAATACATACCGACCCCATGTTTAAATATATATTGTAGAGGAGATTTTTGTAATGTTTAATAAAAAAATGTGATTGTCCCAAGTTATTTATATGTATATTTGTATGTATGTACAACAAATTGTAATTGTATATTAATATAATTGTCTATATTTTACGCATTATTTATTTCTTAAGACTCCACTTCCTTTACCATCTTGGGAACTTGTTGAATTATGAAGGGTTAAAAGAAAGGCATCTTAATAATTTTTCTTTTGTTGTAACTGCCGTAGATAATTTTCAGTCAGTTGATGGAACCTCGGAACAATTATTTTGTTACTCTCTTCTAAGAGATTTTACAATGTATGTAAGATGACAGTATATTTTTTCTTGTCGAGAACCTTAAACTGTTGCGCTTTCCTCATCTGATTGAAATCTTGAATAATTATGTATTTAATACTTATAATAAGTATTCCAAATTCACTTCCCTCTAACAGGAATCTCGGCTCCTATTATACCTACAGTAAAGGTTAAATGGGAAAACTTTTAGAGAAAATTAAGGGCACTCAATATTCCGCTTCATATTTACGATGAGTCAGTTGATTTTGGAAATAAAAGGGAAAGCCCAAAATGACGGTTTCCGATTTGATAGTTGTCAAACAGTATTGGGATATTTTTTGAAAACGAATAAAGGCTGAAACACACTGTTGAAACGCAATGCCACTCGATATGACGCGACGCGTCAAATCAAATTACTATGTTTTATGGCTAGAAACACATTACATACCCTACGCGGGTGTTTCTATCCATAAAAAATATCTCGATTAGTTTGACGTAATACGCATCAGGTTGGGTCGGGTGACGTCTCGTTTCGATAATCTGTGGGCGCCTTAAGATATCGTGTGTGAAAAGTCTCAGCCTCTTTTGTTATTCCGCAAACCGCCTCAACTTTAATTTTTCTTATGGTCGCCATATTGGATTTTTCAGGAAAGAGCCTAAAATTTCCAGTTTTCTGATGTGTCGTAAGTTAGATTTTAATTTTTTGAATGGTTTTAATTTGTCGCACAATAATATAATAAGTCATATAAGGCAATTTCTTGAAATGATTAATAGTTTTATAATAGGTGTTTAATTGAAAAAGTAATTAAATTAAATTACCAATGAACTCTCATCAAACAAAACTTCCAAATTTGGTCTCTGCTACTTCGTAAGAATTTTCGACGGGCCAATAATGGTCGCTGCCATAATTCCAATTCAACGGCATATGTTCCCAGAACGCGGATCTAGGAGGATGAGAAAGCCTGAGCTTTTCTGTATGGAACCGCCTATTCTCTTGAATTTTTACTTTAGGCTACCCTTCCATAGTAAGTTGTTTTGGTTTGCAGATTTATTTTATCAATATTGAGATAAAAATTAATTTCTTTTCCATTTTGGTCCATATTCTATTCTTTTATATCCGTTTTTTGTATAGCTCATGATATGTATCTGTTTGAAGATGCCTAAGTTGGATCATCAACGCTATTCAGTGAGAACATGGGGGAAGCGATGGAGAAGTGTCGTGAGAGCATGGAACCTATTACCAACTTATGATATTCCAGAGTCTTCTTAACACTGTGCAAAATAAAAGTATGTGTTGAATGGACGACAGTGACAGTGACCGATCGGTCCTCACAAGAAAGACAACCTGTCCATTTGATATTTATTCTCAGAGAACGCAGTCTAATATAGTAGAGGCCTATGGATTTTTAACACATTAAAATTGTTGTATTTTTATATTATATCGAGTTATCATCTATTTTAATATTGTTTCATGCCAAGGTAAAAGTTGCACTGTTGAATTCTAAAGTAGAAAATTTTAAATCAAAATTGATTAATAGTTGACAAAATGTTAATATATGAAGTTGAACTTTCATTTTTATTGAATGGAAATTCCGTTGTAATTTTTTTAATGGGCAATTACATACATATATAAAAATTAAAGGATTTTAATAAGGTGGAACATATTTATTTTTGGAATTTATGATTTTTCAAATTGTGGCATGCGAAGTAGTGTTTTTTTAAATAGTAATTTAATTTAGTTATTTTTGAGAAGGAATTTATTTCAAATTTTACCATTGGGTTTTTTTCACTTTTATATGGAAATAATTTCGAAAATAAGAACAAAATTTAGTTCAAGGCGCAAATCCACATCCGTGACGTAGCGATCCTGAGTAGTTTATTATCTCAGGACGGGGACGTCTTGTAAGCGTTGGAGACTTAGATCATCTACCATCTAGATATAGCCTGTCAATCATAAAATCGTGGTAACGCTAGAAAGAGAGGGCAATAGAGACAGCAAGAGGCTATTTCACTTAGTGGGTGGAAGCAGTCAATGAACAACGTGCTGAACGTATTTCATTGGTAGCAGCTCCCAACCGAGTGAAATAGCCTCTTGTCTCTATTGCCCTCTCTCTCCTTAGTCTTACTACGACATTTGTGCACTGCAGGCCTTAGATCATGTACCATCTAGATATAGCCTGTCATGCATAAAATTGTGGCAACGCTAGAAAGGGTAATAGAGACAGTAAGAGGCTATTTAACATAGTGGGCGGAAGCAGCCAATAAACAACATGCTGAACGTATTTCATTGGAAGCAGCTCCCAGCTGAGTGAAATAGCCTCTTGCTCTCTCTATTGTCCCCTCTCTCTTTTGTCTTACCACGACATTTGTGCACTGCAGGCTATCTCCAAAGGTACATGCTCTAAGCTGCAGGCTATCTCCAGAAAGTACATACTCTAAGGTTGGAGATAACCTCCAGTACACAGCTGTGGTAAGACCAAGGAGAGAGAGAAGGCACTGAGAGAGCAAGATGTTTTTCACTTGGTTGGGAGCTCCTTCCAATGAAATACGATCAGCGTGTTGTTTATTGACTGCATCTACCCAGCAAGAGTAAAAAGGTACAATTCCAAGATGTAAATTTAAATTTACATCTTGGAATTGTACCTTTTTAATCCGTAGTTTCTTAGCCATTGACAACGGGGTCTGATCTAGACCCCGAAACGTTTGGAATATACAGCAATTTCCTTTAAAGTGTGGTGTTATTTCCCAATAAACACTTTCATTTCCTCTTTTATTATTTACCAGGTTACATGTGTATCTGTAGTCTATCAGTATAAACCTCTTAGTAATCTATTCATTAATTTTAATAGCATAACAAGAAACAAAACTGTTGGGGTAAAAAATTCATCAAATGAACTAATATAAATTTAAAAAGCAAATACAAATAAAATTAAAACAAAACTTAAACCTTGGATTCTGAAGCATTATGTAAAAAAACTTATATTAACAGCCAGCTTAATTTTAGTTTTTAAGTTTATACCACCCTACAGGCAAGAAAATAAGTTACTTTGTAGGATCCATAAGTAAATCAACATGTAATGTTGAGGTATCTAGATATGTAGTTAAATAAATATAATATAGATGTTCTGGAAATGCTGAAGCTTTTTTCAGCAATACAGCAATATGTATACTCCCAAATGTAAAATAGCATATTACTAATGCAATCAATGCAAAATGTACCTTGTGCACAGAAAAATATGTCTTAAAAACTATTCACAGGTTACTAGATTAGTTCACACATGGTGTTTGCAATAATTGTTTAGTGTATTAAATTTAAACTTTACTAAACTGTAAAATAAGCAACATTAAAACTTAAAACATATAAATTTGTTATATATATATCTTTAAAAATAACTAATTTATTATAATGCATTCTTATGCGATATTTAATATCCCCTAATTTGTCACTTTCGTATTTAAGTCGCAAGTTCAAGTAATTTTGTACTATAAGGTAAATTACTTGCGATCTGTGATCATGCTCTTGTTAAAATATATAGCTATTTTTATCAAAAATATTAGTAGGTAATCGTTATAAGGTTTTACTAGCAACTGTACGGTAAATATTTAAAAAAAAATAAATTTGACTTGTAAGCTAGGCTGATAATTTTTTCTGCACTAAAACATCTTGCATTTACATCATTAATGTACTATTGCACCAGCAGTGTGTCTTATTATGTCGTCAATATATTCTGAATGAACCTATGACACTTCTTTTGCATAGTCATGCTCAAGCAGATTGCAGTTTTTGTGGAGGTATTCTTCCACCGGAAATTCTGGTTTTGAGTGACAAATTACTTTTATTTTCTTTTTGACTTTTTCACTTGTTTTTGTACTTGGCAGTATTTCTGTTACGGGTGAATTAGCTAACGAAGGTACTGAAATATTAATATTATTTAAAAGCAGTTTTTTATAGGGTGATTGAAAGTGGACAGTCGTTGGATTATTTGAGAAACCATTCATCCTTCTTATTAGAGCAAAAAACATCTCGAGGTGATCTTGGGATAACTTATAACTTAAAAAGTATTCAATAGAATTCTCATTAAAAAGAATTTCACATACAGAAAAAGATTTTTGAGACAAATAATGAAACCAATAAACCCAGTTTGAACACTCTTAATGACTCGCTTTCGAACTTTTTTTGAACTGTATATGTAACTGAAATGTTTTCAATTTGAAGGACACTGTTTGATTTGAGTGTTTTTTTTACTTTCTCAAAAAGATCTATCTCCAGTTATTCTATATAATCAACCATCTCATCTATCTTTTGTTTCAACAAAGGCATTGATTCTCGAGTTATACCCCTCTTTGATTGACACTTATTAAATTTATTTGTTGAATTAAGTACATCAAAAATATCGTTCATATTATTACAAAAACGAGCGGTAGGTGCAGTACCCCGAAAGTTTTCATGTTTCAAAATCGTTTCCAGATTTGAAGCGCCTTAGACACACTTCCACTAAGTACCTGAACCGCAAGGAAAACTTTAATTTTTTCGTTATAAAAATGTATGTGCCTATTTTTAATCATGCATGCGGCGTGCAATCCCTCTTCATACTGTAAGTCATTTAATAACTTTATGTAATGCCACGAGACGTTATCAGTACCATCATATATAAAAGGACCTTTGATAGCCAAGTAATTTCGTACCAATTTCATCATGTGGCACGGATCGAAAAAACAAAATAATGGTCTTTTTGTTGTTGGATGAGGAAAATAGGGTTAAATGAATCCTTATTAGAGAAATTAAAATTTGCACCTAAATCTTTGCATGCTCTTTGATTTGAACCATCACCATCAAATGTGACAGCTATCATGGAAATCCTGTGAACATGTAGACTTTTTAGTAAATCACTCATCAAAAGAATCGATTTTTCATTACCCGTTAATGACTTAATTAGGTCATATGCAACTGGAGTTTTAAAACCACCATTGATATTACCTATCATAAAGAGCTTTACTTGCTTTGGATCTCTATCCACTTTCATTGGTATCGCCAAAGTCTAGAATTCCTTTCCATTCTTTATTTTTACAATAATATGCTAATTACTTGATGTTCATCTCATCAAAAGTAACACTAAAAATTAGTTTTTCCTTTCTTTCTTCAGCTTCTTTTTGTACTAATAATGAAACATATTCTACAATTTCTTGGCTGATACCTGGTTTATAATTTTTGGAGCAGTTCCATTTGTTATATAAGAGTTTGTACAAAGGGTAAACTTTTGAAGAACAGTTTCCTTGCAGTTTCATAGGCCGAAGGGGAATGACAGAATAACGTTCGAGCTCTCAGGAAAAGGAGCTGTTGCTTTTTTCTCCTTCATGAATTAGAAGCTCCTTCACATGACTTGGCAAGTCCTGTTAGAAAAATAAAAAAATGAGTAATTAAAACGAATCATTAACACTTAATTAAATCATTTTGACCCTGGATTGCTTTAAAAGTAATGCCCACAAGATTTTTTTGTTTTTCATCACTGGAGTTATTTACAAACTATGTGACTAGTTTCGACGCTTATAGAGTCATTTTCAAAATTTAACAAAATAAAACACATGGTAAATTATACAAGTTGATCAAAATATTGTAGTGACCCTAACGACACAAAAAAATATTTTTAAATTGTGAAAATGTCCCAAGGTAAAATATTTCTAAAAAACATTTTGAGAAATAAAATTTAAACATTAATAAAAGATAGGTTACTTAAGGTTGAAACAAGCAAAGCAAAAGTCATGTAGTGAATGAAAACTGAACATAAAATGTGAATTAATCCAGTGATAGAAAACGAAGAAATTAGGTTTATTTGTACTGCATGATTGACTATTAGAGAATAATAACTTCCATATTCAAGTGATAATAGTAACATTAGCAAAAAATTAAAATTATGACACTTTAGGATAATGGGACCCTTTAGGATAATGGGACCCTGGGAATTTTAGGATAATGGGACACTGAGCACTTAGGATAATAGGGACCTTATGCATATGACAGAGGATTATTTATTAAAAGAGGCAAAAGGAGAAACAAAATTCTATTTTTATTCAATAGTTTTTTTATCTCTTTCCAATCACATCAACAGAATAAGTAATTATAATATAATCAAGGGAAATACTGGTTTTTGGTTAGTGATCTGGCATTAACAAGGGGGAATCAGTACTTGAATTTTAATAAAAAAAAACAAAAAACCTCTAAATATTCCACTGCAGCAAATGCTTTTTCTTCTTTCTACAATTTGAGACACGAATAGCAGCAATCTGACGATTTTTCATAATGTAATACCTTACAAAACAGTTCCAAGCTTTATCTGAAGTAAAGTCATCTCTTGATAAAACATTGAATTCATGGCCAATCTTGAAACGAATTTGTTTTTTTGGGATTGCTTTTTTCTCATCAGGATGCAATAGTTTCCTAAAAACCATTGAATTGATTTAAGGTTGTTTTGCATACTTATATACATATGTATATATTATTTTTCATACTTTTGCAAAAAATATTTATAAAGAATATTCCTTATATTCTTTGTAAATATTTTAGCATACCTCTTTCTGTTGGGAGATTGATTTATGAAATTATTATTCTCATTGCAAGAGTTATCTGAACTGTCTTGTACAAACGTGTTTACTTCAGATTGTAGTTCATTTCTGTTTGCAAATGTCTCATTGCTGAAAAAATACACTTTAGGTCATGTTCAATAATTACCCAATAAATGCAAGTACATTTATTTCAACAGATCTTAATGGAGAGATACCTTTTAAAATCTTTATTATCTTCATTGACCTCATTTGGATTGCAATATTCACTAATACTTTGGCATGTATTTAATGTAGGCACTGCACTGCTCAGTAATCGCTTAATATGAGTATAGCCATCTGTTTGATGGTAAGAATCTTTATTAAAATGATCACTACAGATTCTGGCACTTTTCACAATTTCTGAGACTTCAATAGCAGTCATCCAAGCCCTTTTCATATTTTCGTTTTTCGGAAACCTGTAGTTAATAGAGCAAATTCAAATGTAAGATTTGTTAAAATGATACTGATCATATAAAGTTAAGATATAAAAAGTTTTTAAATTAACTTACATATGAAAATGCCGTGTACCGTCGAACGGACTAGATTTTTTTTTGCAAACAATGCAATGATTGGGCATCTTTCAGTTTCTTTTTGCACAAATATATAAAAAAATATATTCTAAGATGTCAGTCTTTTAAGTTTAACAGCTTCTTGTCTATGTTTAACAGTTTAGTTTATGATCAAAACCCTACCAATAGTAGAAGTTTTCTCTATCGTATGATCTGTGGTAGAAGTCACCGTGGTAGAAGTTGTTCGCGTCACCCACGAAGTATAGATACCAGGAGTCCGAACGGTATAGGCTTTTCCGCAGTATTTGTGGTATACAATATTAAACCCAGATCATAGTTATCTTTTCTGCCACTAGCTGCGCAAATGTTCAGGACGTACCGATGTTTTTATTATTATCAAACGTAAATACGCGCTGTCGAATGTCGAAATTATTAAAATTATAAAACTAAGTATAACATATTAATGTAATTGTTTAAAAATAGTTTTAATAAAAAAATGGAAAGGTGTTGTGCTGTTCATGATTGCCTCAGTGGCCGAAAGGCAAGTGAAAATGTGGCTAAAGTGGGTATATTCAAAGTTCCGAAAGTGAGTAACCTAAAAATAATATTAAACATCAGTGTTGTTAATAAATATTGTATTCTATACACTAGTGTATTTGTCAAATCTAAATTGTTTGGTATTTAAATGTTAAACGTCTTTTATTTATAACTAATACGATTAATAAATAATATATTTGATTGTAATCAATTAATTACTTTCCTATTATCAAGCCTTGTAATACTGAAATAAATAGGTATTTAACAATTTTTGAATTTATATTTACTACTTAATTTGCAGAAACTATGTTTAAATTCTTTACTTCACTTACGGTTTGTTTAATAGTTTAACACGTAGAGACAAAAGATGAACTATAATTTTAATTCTTAAAGACCTGTTGATAACATTAATTTATTTTTTAATAAAATTGTTTGCTACTGGTTAATTGTATTTATTTATTTACTAATATCACACATTTTAGCTTTGCAGATTATCGAAATGATATTTTCAGAGCTGTCAGGTGACAGTCAGTATCAACAAGATTAACCGCGTAAGGATTTAAACGAGTACTTCCTAAAAAGTAGCGCGCTCTACCGGCAAAACATTCTGTCCCCTAAAATGCTACCATTTATTTAACATTACGTTCGGACTCCTGGTATCTATACTTCGTGGCGTCACCACTGACACTGACCAATCAGGAACGACCCGCTTATTCTCTCTCTCTCTTTATATCGCTATTATATGAATTTCGCTACTTCACTTGCTCTACAGTATAATACCTCTATGATTTATGGTCGAAGGTTAGGATCTTGCTTTCATATTTTGTGCTCTCTAGAGATAGCCTGCAGTGCACAAATGTCGATGTAAGACTAAGGAGAGAGACGGCAATAGAGAGGGCAAGAGGCTATTTCACTTGGTTGGGAGCTGCTTCCGCTTCCAATGAAATACGTTCATCATGTTGTTCATTGGCTTCTTCCACCCACTAAGTGAAATCTTAGAGCATTTACTTTCTAGAGATAGCCTGCAGTGCAAAAATGTCGTGGTAAGACTAAGGAGAGAGAGGACAATAGAGAGTGCAAGAGGCTATTTCACTCGGTTGGTAACTGCTTCCAATAAACCATGTTGTTCATTGGCTGCGTCCATCGACCATCCACCCACTAAGTGAAATAGCCTCTTACTGTCTCTATTGCCCTCTCTTTCTAGCGTTGCCACGATTTTATGCTTGACAGGCTATATCTAGATAGTAAATGATCTAAGAGTGAAATAGCCTCTTACTGTCTCTATTGCCCTGTCTTTCTAGCGTTGCCACGATTTTATCATGATCTGTGGATTTTATGCTTGAAAGGCTAGATGGTAAATGATCTAAGTACTAAGTTTTAACATAACCTTACTTCGTTAATTTTTTAATAATTTGCAAAACTCAAAAGTTTGAATTTTGAATGCTGGTTAAGAACACATTAGAAAATGTGTGAAAAACTTGAAGCAAATAGCACATCTAATACAGTAGAAGAACAATATGTGTCACTACCTCAGAAGCGGTTTTACAGACAACGAGCTCATTCCAATCCTATAGCAGACCACTGTTTTGACTAGTAAGGTTTTCATAACATTTTGTAAAGTTTAACATTAATTGTATATTTTCTCCAGCCCCTTGCACCCCGATTTAATGAACTGGACAAAATTCTATCCAGAAAAATTTCAAGCTGCATCTGACAAACCCTCAATTGTAGAATTTGTTGATATTGGTTGTGGTTATGGTGGGTTATTGGTGACGCTCTCACCAATGTTTCCAGATCATTTAATTTTAGGGATGGAAATCAGAGTGAAAGTTTCAGACTATGTGATGGACAGAATATCAGCTTTAAGGAAACAACAGCCTGGAGAGTTTCAAAATATAGCTTGCATTAGATCTAATGCTATGAAGTATTTACCAAATTTCTTTAAAAAGGGACAGGTTGGGTGAGTTTTTTTTTGTATGTATAGTGTATTTGAAAAATGTAAATGTTTGTAGTTGAAGAAAATGTTTTTCCTATACCCAGACCCACATTTTAAAAAAGCCAAACATAAATGGAGAATTATCAGCCAAAGTTTATTGGCAGAATATGCTTTTGTCTTAGCTGAAGGTGGAATTGTTTACACCATAACAGATGTCAAAGACTTACATGAATGGATTGTGAAACATTTTGAAGAACATCCATTATTTGATATTATTAGTGAAGAAGAATTGGTAAATATACTTGTTAGTTACTAAAATATTATTACAACCTTCATTTATTTTTTAGAATAAGGATCCTGTGGTTGAAAAGCTTTATAGTAGTACTGAAGAAGGACAAAAGGTTACAAGGAATAATGGAGATAAATTTTTAGCTGTTTTTAGAAGAATAAAAGATCCCTTTATGAATAAATAACATTGTTGTAATATATTGTTGACAATTAAATAAGATTTGATATTTATTTATTTTAATTCTAACTTAAAAATGATGATTAATATTTTTTCTGGTGCTTTCCTGTTTTTATTAAAAGTAAATTGCTTAGTTCTCTCGCTTAATGTTGCCTAACACTTTAATTTAAATTACAGTTTCTTTATTACAACAGGGTCTGGCAAGACCCTGGAACATATGAAATATATTTTTATGGTTTGGGAAATAACTCCACACTTGAGAAAAAAATCCAAATGTTTCAAATTTTTAATCTGCCTTCACCAACCAATATTCCTATAAGACCAATTCTCCGTTTTATAAACCCTCCATGTAGTGAAGTTGTAATATTACAAACATAAAATGCCTAAGCTACCTTTCAGGAGACATAATTTTAGTAAGGATTTTTTAATATCTTGGAATCAATTGTAATATTGTAGGTCATGTAAATTAATAAACTGAATATGGTAAAAGGCTTAATGGTTTCACAGTTTTTTTGTTAAGTTAAGAGCATTAAGTGAATAAAGTTATTTCTATCTTCATTTTAGAGAATATTTAAGTATATTATATTTTCTCCAAAAATACTGCAGTGATCATAGTATATAGACAAATATATATATATATATATATATATATATATATATATATATATATATATATATATATATATACATATATTTATATGAGATTTCATGCCAATCACACCACCACCCTGCCCAATTGAGTTCTGTAATGAAATCTTTGACTCTTAGATCTATTCGTTTAACAGATATTGACAATAGACAAAACGAACTTAATAATCTTCAACAAATCCTTCGACAAAACGGTTATCATCCGGACCACATTGCGCGTATAATTCATCAATCTCAACAACCCCCAATCACACCAACCCCGTCAGAAACAGAACAACAACATCAAAAAGCCGTACTTCCATATATTCGAGGAGTCACTGACAAAATAGCACGGATTTTACAAAGACATCAAATAAAGACTATCTTCAACACCACTCAAACTATAGGCAACTTAACCGGTAACCCCAAAGACAAAGTACCTAACGAGGATCGAGGAGTTTACGAAATCTCATGTCGCGATTGCCCACAAAGCTACATCGGTCGTACCAACAGGCGCGTTAACCATCGAGTATATGAACACTCTCTGTCAGTTCGTAAAAAAGATCCGACTTCAGCTCTCGCGCATCACCATATCCAAACAGGACACTCTATCAACTTCGAGGACAGTAGGACTATCATATCTCTCAATTCTCTTAGGGCATCCACTATTCGCGAAGCCATCGAAATAGAGAAAAGACCTCTCTGTCTAAATAGACGCGATGACAGCACTCGCCTTCCCACAGCTTGGACCTCCGTAATTGCCAGATTAAACAAAGCAGACACGCCCACCAATACCCAACCAATCACAACACAGCCTCATCACGTGACATCTTCTTCTACCCCAGCGCTAACTATAAATAAAAGAAGCAGAGCAGACTCAAATTCAGTTCAGTTACCTAGTGACTCTTGGGGAGTAGGCAGATTGAGGCCCCGAGTTCGATCTAGACTCTGAATCTCTTTCACTTTTGTCTCTTGATAATGGCTCCAAAGCAGGAGTCGAAACGTCGAGTATTCAATAAATTCAGACGCGGTTCTCACCCGGAACCTAGCTTAGTTCATAATAATGACCGCGGAAGCCTCTCAGAACATTTCATATATATATATATATATATATATATATATAATGTAAGAAAGGTTTTTGGAAGCAGCCTTTTATGAGCGATTTTATAAAGAAGTGAAATACACTTTTACTTTACTAACTGACTGTGGAGATTTCCAAATCATCGTGGACAATACCTACCTGTTTGAGACAACAACTGTAGCGCCGAAGACCAGGAACACGCAACGATAGAGCTAACCAGTCGACGCTTCCGCAGAACAAGTCCTATGCCTAGGGTACTAATAACATATGTAGAAACATCTCGTTTTTGATTTAATTATTTATCAATTGAAATGATTTTTATATTTATTTTTATATCCCGACTTGACCATACAATGTATGGTATCACACTCCCTCTAAGGCACACATAGTGTGCCTTTAGGGGAAAATTCACTAAACCCCAGATATACTACATATCAAAAGGGTTAGGTTAGGTTGCCAGGTTATCAGGCCCGTGGTTGGCGTCGTGGCTGCAGTTCCTCATAAATTTTCTGACCGTCCGGGCTGTTCCTAACAGGACGGCTTTTTGCATTTGTTTGTAAAGGTGTTCGTCCAGACCCAGGTATTTTAAATTGTTTAAGAGATGTTTTGGGACTAGTCCTGTCGTTGACATAACAATTGGTACAGTTCGTGTGTTGTTCATGTTCCACTGAGTCTTTATTTGAAATTCCAAATCTCTATATTTGGTTATTTTCTCAGCCTGCTTGATATTTATATTATTGTTGTTAGGAATTGCTATGTCAATTAAAGTTGTTTTCCGAGAGACTTTATCTACCAAAACTATATCTGGTCTATTGTGAGCAACAGACCGATCGGTCAGTATCGTGCGGTCCCAGTACAGCTTATAGTTGTTATTTTCTAAAACAGATTCTGGTTTATATTTATAGTATGGTAATCTTACCGACTGTGATAATTCATGTTTCAGTGCTAGTTCCTGGTGAAGTATTTTTGCCAGGGCATCGTGTCGTTCTTTGTATTCAGTTGCAGCGAACGCTTGACAACCTCCTGTGATATGCTTGATAGATTCAGATGTTTGGCAACCGTACCTGCATCTGTCATTGTTAATAGAAGGGTCTTTAACGATGTACTTTAGGTAGTTCTTAGTTGGAATTACTTGATCTTGGATTGCCAATATAAAGCCTTCCGTTTCAGGGAACATATGACCAGAGATCAACCAGTAGTTCGACGCCGCACTGTCGACATAATCTTGGTTGACGTCATTTATATGTCTTCCATGAAGGGGCTTCTCTTTCCATTTCAGCAGTTTCTGATCTGTGGTCTGGTGGTGTACTTGGACATGTTGTTGTGTCAGTCGCAGTGGTGTTGAGTCATCAACCTGGCACATGACTCTATGTAGATCAGAAAATTTTGCGAGTTTCTGGAAATGACTACGCAAAATAGAAATTTGTTGATCTAATAGCTTACTTAGATCTGTCAATCCTCTTCCTCCTTCATACCGTGGCAAAGTTGTACGTTCGACAGAGCTCTTTGGATGGTGATTTTGAGCTTTTGTTAGTAAAACTCGAACTTTTCGTTGTAATTGTTCAATGTCAGTCTTGCACCAATTAACTATACCGAAAGAGTAACTGAGCACTGAACACGCATAGGTGTTAATAGCCTGAAACAGATTTTTACTGTTTAGTTTGGTTTTCAACAGTCGTCTTACCCTTCTATAAAACTCTGCTGTTAGGTCCTTTTTCATAGTCATGTGATCAATACGTTGAGCCTGCTTTATTCCAAGGTATTTATAAGTATGACCTTCCCCCATAGATTCAATTGAGGTGCCATCTCCCATTTCGAAGTGCCCCTGCTGTATTTTGCCTTTAACTATATTAATAATTCGGCATTTGTCTAGGCCAAATTTCATATGGATGTCACTAGAGAACCCTTCTACTATTTTAAGCATATCATGCAGCTGTTGTTTTGTAGCTGCCATCAACTTTTAGTCGTCCATGTATAACAAATGGTTTATCTTTAATGCTTGTACATTGGTGTGTTTGA